>JAQISU010000354.1:1415000-1752500 GCA_029339505.1 Unio delphinus | reverse complement strand
TTAGATTTTTCGGTATGCTTTCTTTCCTTGTTCCTTTTCAAGTTCGCCTCAATGACTTTGGACTGTTCTTCTATCCCGTCGTCAGGAAAATGATACGTTTATCATTATTATTACCAGCAAATATTTATAATCGTGTAATTGTGTTTCTAATAAATGTTGCTTATGGTCGATACAAAACTTTAGCTACGCTTCAGGTTCAACGACTCGTTAAGTTACTTCTTTATTGTTTGCAAACACACAGCATGGCCATAAACACAATTTGTATTCAGTTTCTCAAAGTTTAAAACAAAATCCACTTCGGTTAGGCCACTCGATGGATTATTCATAAATGTCGGTGAAGTTCTTCTAACACTGGAAACAAACTCCATATTTATGTCGACTCACTTCAAACACTGTTGATAAAATAGATTTATCTTTTTACGAGTTATTCTTTGATAAGCTAAGTCAAGTGTTTCAAGATAAATTAACACACACACACACACACACACACGCGCGCGCGCGCTATGACGCCAAGCTCTTTAAGAAAACGACTGCGCAATGACCAGAATGTTTTCTACACTGTAGGCCACAGCAAGTCTTCTTTACGGTCTCGTGTGTAAACCCTGGCAACGCTTAAATAGCTGGAGCGTTTGGTGGTAGTGGTGACGCAAAGGAGGAATGCGGAAGCGGGTGGAGTGCAGGCGTCGGGAGCTTTTCTCAGCTGAAGGTCTCACTGGATAGTTTCTCATTTTGAGACCTCCCTAATATTTAAGGTAGAAGGCATGGGCCTAATTATCACCATCCTATCACTTTTCAGTTCACAAATTAGCTAAATCTGTAATGTGGCTTAGGTTTACTTCGAGTTAGGCTTAGAAACTGGTTGACTTGTTGGTGACTGCCTGTCACAGTTAGACTAGCACAGGAGATTAAATGCTTAACTTGGGCTTCAAATGAGCCGCGGACTTGGCTTGCGTATTTACATGTGTCTGTTACAAAGGTAAATATCTAAAAATCTAGATGGTTGAGGGGTGATGAAACGTATGCTAATGTGTTACAGTACTAGTGAACTTTATTCATGTATAAGGCACATACCGGGTACCGATTTTTTTTAGCTCTCTTGTCACAGGAAAATATTCAAAATACCCCTTTTCTGTAAAAAGAAAATGAATGTAAAAAAGAGGGGTTGGTGGCAGTGTTGATTCAGTATAAAAGCCAATAGTTGCACGAGGAATTAACTTTAATTCCTCAGTCAGAATCTTACAAGCATTATTTCAACAAACATCATTAGTTCATTTTTATTTGTGTCTTTAATGTAATAGTATTATCTTTTTTCTGCTATAGGTCATTGTCGGACAAAAATTTGCCAAAACAACTGTCCAGTGAAACCGAAATGTTTATATTACTAAGCCTACGGAAGCAGTTCTTCGCAAAGCTTTTTTAGGAGTGAGGACATGGTTGGTCGGTATATGATTGACCTCCTGGTGCCCCTATATTTGTGCTACTAATAAAAATCTACCCCGGGCCCCTAAAAAGACCGCTTGCCTGCCTGTGTAAGTTCCTATAAACCTTCCAGCTCAAAAACGATTAAAAAAAGATATCTTGATTCGTCCTTGCTGAGATAGGTAGGGTGAGGTGGATTGCATAATAGTCTAAAATTAAATATTTAATTGACAAATTGTGAATTTTTAAAATGGCGTGTCGTGCAAGTTAAATGTTAAAATTGTTTGTCACCTACCTTAAAGATAAACCTAGTACGATGATTGATATCCTGCATTCCCTGTACAGCACACAACTTTGAATGACATATTTATGCATACATTGACGACTGGAACACATGCCACACTGTGCGAAGAACTGCACGTGGAGACCGTGATCTTCGGCGTTGGGATCAGTATGTGCACGATAGATTTGGTTATTGAAATGCCGTATTTTTCTTGTGGACAGTATAACACTCGTCCGAAATGCGAACAGTGCAGTCTCTGATCTACCAGCGCGAAATCCAAGCCAATTCATTATCAAATCTCAAGATTTCATTTAATGTAGACCTTTGCCTGCCGGTGCTGCACGCACTGATCGGTACAAGCTGCGGCTGAATTCGCTTTGTATGACAGTTAGTGGAATATATAATCTGCTGGTGACAACCCTTACCTTGCGAGGAAAATGCACCCGACCTAACTCTCCATAGAGAGCTGGCAGATATTGGTGTACTTTGTCCGTTCTAAGATTTCAATCAAACGATGGAAACATTTATTAGCTAGTTCTACGATGTTTGCAGTAAATGGAATGGTTTAAATAGATCCCGAAGATATCGTGTTTGTTTGTTTGTTTGATTAGAAGTTTTAACGTAGCATTAACAATTTTTCAGTCATATCGTTACGATGTCTGCAGTGAAGCAGTTTATAGTGATGTCTAGCACTCGGGCATCATGCCGCAGACATGAAGCATGATTTCCAACCCAGTCACATTATCCTGACACCAGGCCGACCAGTCCTAACACTAACCTCTTAATGCTTAGCTTCAAGCTAGGCAGCTGTTACTACTATTTTGTAAGTCTTTGGTATGATCGGCCGGGGATCGAACCCACGACCTCCCGCTTCCGCGGTTGACGTTCTAACCACTAGGCCACCAGAGCTGTTCTCAAAGATCTCGTCACCTTCATTGAAAATGCAATTACAATACTGCTATTGCTTAGTTTCTTTGTTGTATTATTCTTTGAGTAAAACGTCCATATGAATCAAAACGTCAAAATAAGTTGACATATTCTTTAAATCTTTATTTTTCAATTCTTGTCTAATCATTAAATTTATCAGGTTTGACAAAACTTCTAGTTTATTTGCATAATTTAAATATTAAAAATTTAAGATATGGAAACAATAAAATCGATAGAAGTGACAAATATTGTATATGTGACTGCCATGACGTTAAAAGTGAACATGTTAGGATTTAATTTTTAGTAAAATTAATAAGATTGATATTTTCTTTGAATTGTATTATTAAAGTAATGTTTTATTCATTTATATTAAAGTAAGTTTCTAAAATGTATTGAGAGTAATTTCATTTATTTCTAAAACACAGCTGTATATGTTAATGGAATGAAGATGGTTGCTGAGCAGGCGAAAAATAGGCAATGTATATCGCCGTGTTGTGTAGAAGCAGCAAGATACTATAGCTATACCAATGTACAGTGCTGTGTGGAATTATATTACAAAAAACACTATACATGCTGTTTTCACTGACTCAGCTAGAGCTCCTAGGTTTGCTCAGTAAAGAATATATAATTCTGTAAACTAAACAGATTTCAAGATTACGCATTGGAGAATTTCCAATCCGGTGACTAAGACTGAACCTGGCCTTCTGTTAGTGACGTAAACAAAATGGTTCTTATCTAATGATGAACAGACATTGCCGCTGGCTTAGTATTAGGGGATTACCTTATTTGGTTCTGACTTGCGCCTAGTGAGTATAAGTAAAGAGACGCATATTGTCTAGGTCAGTCCCTTATACTTTAAAGCTAGTGGCGTGTTCGTTTTTCATTACAGGTAAGAACGGTATATGCTGTAACTTCTTTTAGAAATAGGTATTTTTAATGTTTGAGATTTTAATGGTAAAATTGATATGTTTGCAACATCGTTACTAAATTCTTTTATTTACAATATATTCATATTGTAATAGAATGTTTTATGTTCATATTTAATTATATTTATGCAAGTTTTATGGTAAAGGTTGAATTCGCTACCAACTTCATGTTTTGATTTAATGATTGAAATAAAGTATTCTTTAAGCAAGAAAGAGTAATATCTAGCAATATATTCTAAATTATTATTCTATTTTAAAATGAGTAAAATGCATTAATTATTATATTTTATACTTTTGGCTATCTTGAAATTGATCGAGAATTAACTATTGTATAATATTCTAAAGTGCAAAAGTTATATGAATAAAATGAAGTTGGAAAGCTTAATAGGAAAATGTAATATGTATTACAATAATTTTTATTATAAAGCTTTTAGAAGTGTTTCTAGAATGTAGTAATATATATGTGTATTGATTATTTAAATAAAGTCCCTTATACTTTGAAGCTAGTGGCGTGTTCGTTTTTCATTACAGATGTAGCTGTCTATCATCGCGGCGGCGCTCCTTTTAAGAGAGCCTGAATTATTTCTTCTCTCTCTCTCTCTCTCTCTCTCTCTCTCTCTCTCTCTCTCTCTCTCTCTCTCTCTCTCTCTCTCTCTCACACACACACACACACACACCATGGATATCGACGCTTCCTAACTTACGAGTAATTCCTTCTCATAACAAGAAATGAGAAGAAGATTATGAAAGGCTAATCACAACCCACAAAACAGAAACTTTCATAACAAACAGGTAAAGGTAAAGGTAAAAAGGTCAATTCAAGTTTATAGCTTCTCAGTAGGATAAGACATTTTCTCCCTGAAAAGCACAGAAAACTATTTTATAACAGTTACATACAACCCTGTTTTGACTACTGTAATACAGTATGGGGTAATTCAAATGATAAAAACATATCAAAGTTGGAAAATCTTCAATCGTCCTGTTTGGACTACTGTAATACAGTATGGGGTAATTCAAATGATAAAAACATATCAAAGTTGGAAAATCTTCAGAAAAGAGCATTTAGGTTCATATCAAACCAGAAAGAAAGTAAGGAAAATTTAGCTGGTAAGTTAAAAATATTACCTATTAAAGACCAAATATGTTTAAGAAAAGCCAAATTAATGTACAGGATATCCAATAATAGTGCTCCTGAATATTTACAATCCCTATTCCAGTATAGCCTACCTGGTAATACACCCCACCTGCGATCAATATCTACAAAACAGTATAAAATTCCCAAACCAAATAAGGAATTATTCAAGAAAAGTTTCCAATACTCTGGAACTTTGCTCTGGAATAGTATTCCAGTTGAGATTAGAAATGCCCACTCTATTTCCATCTTCCAAACCCAATATATCCAGTAGTATCTGAGATGCTGCTGAAATAAATAAATTCCTTGTATGAGGGCCTCAAGGTAGATTAGTTCTTAGCTAATTGTGTTACCCTCTTTAAATAAAGTCATTAATATTATTATTATTATTATTATTATTATTATTATTATTATTATTATTATATTTATTATTATTATTATTATTATTATTATTATTATTATTATTATTATCATTATTATTATTATCATTATTATTATTATCATTATTATTATTATCATTATTATCATTATTATTATTATTATCATTATTATTATTATTATTATTATTATCATTATTATTATTATTATTATTATTATTATTATTATTATTATTATTATTATTACACAATTTTCATTTAGTGGTTATAGCATCCACCTTGGATGCGAGAGGTGTTAGATTCGAAGCCAGACCGAGTCATGCCAAATACCATAATAATGGTACTAACCGCTCCTTTGCTTTGCGTTCAGCTTAAGACGCTAGTGTTAGGACTGTTCAGCCTGATGTATGGATAATATTACTGGGTGTGACATGTTGCAGGCATGATACCCCAGCGCTAGACATCACTATAAACTGCCACAAAGCAGACATTGCGCTATAGAATAACATTATCCAAGCTACGTTAAATGTCCAAATTACACGGACACTTTTAGTGTGTCCAGTCTGTACCAACTTATGTGTTTTAAAGCTCTCACCTTTACCGATCGCTATCCACTAAACCCCAGTCGGCTTGGGTTCGAGTCTCGCGCTTGGCCACTTTAGATATGAAAGACAATTGCCGGTAGCTTCCCGTTGGTCGGTGATCCTTATCGAGTTTTTCCGCCGCACCCCCCCCCCCAGCTATACCGGCCGTCATGTATAGCCTATCGTATGCACACACATGGCTTTAAACCCTACAACAATAATCTCCTCACCAGCTATACTGCCGTCAAATATTAGCATATCATGTGCTCCACCATGGCGTTAAACCCTGCAACAACAATCTCCTCACCAGCTATACTGCCGTCAAATATTAGCATATCATGTTCTCCAACATGGCGTTAAACCCTGCAACAATAATCTCCTCACCAGCTATACTGCCGTCAAATATTAGCATATCATGTGCTCCAACATGACGTTAAATCTTACAACAACAATCCCTCACCAGCTATACTACAGCCTTGACACAATGTATTTCTAGAGTAAACGTATGTGTGCACAGTGTGTTCAATTAATTTTTTAACTATTGTACTAATAAAGCAATAAATTTATAACATAACCTAAATTTGTAATAAATCGTTAAAATAAATGATAGATCTTTACTTTTACGGTAAGTTGTTGTAAGCATTGTTTATAGATGTCCATCTTACCTTTTCTTATCGATTACTGTTTTTGGCTTTCATTCTGTTAGTATTTGATAATGGTGCAAGATCTAACTATGTAATATATGTACATCCTCACTAGACCTCCTTCCATCAACACACACACACACACACACACACACACACACACACACACACACACACACACACACGAGAAACACAAGAAAAGCATCAAATTTAAATCTATTCTTGAATACTAGTATGAAGTTGTAAATATAATCCGAAAAAAAATGGCATATGCAGAGAGAGAGAGAGAGAGAGAGAGAGAGAGAGAGAGAGAGAGAGAGAGAGAGAGAGAGAGAGAGAAAAGACAGACAGACAAACAGAGACAGGCAGACAGAGACAGACAGAGAGACAGATACAGACATACAGAAACCGACAAACCGACAGACACAGAGAAACAGACAGACAGACTGAGACTGAGATAGAGAGACTGACAGAGCACAGTGAGTGCGTCATTCGTTTTCTGTTGATGTGTTGGGATATTTTCAATAATTTATACAAAAATATTGTACAAATGTGCTCCCACCAAATCCCAGTTGATCTATCTTGTGGTGTACCACAGTGTCATAGATCATCACCCAGTGTCTCACCAATTGCCACCATCCAATGAGCAGAGAGGTGCATTTCTGATGTGAAATCATGAACGCCATGTAACAAGCTGCAGATGAATGATGATAAAACTGAAGCCATTCTGATCACAACACAAAATTTTTTCTCATTCACATCATTTACCTCAAACAATTAATATCAGCAACACCAACATTAAATTCACACAGTTAGTACGAAACCTAGGAGTTACTCTAGACAGTATTCTCACATTGCACCAATATGTCATGAACATATACAAGGCTGCATATCTTAAGCTGAGGTGCATAGGCTCCATTCACAAATATCTTTCAGTTGATGCCACTAAAACACTTGTGTGTTCATTAGTAATTTCAAGACTGGATTATTGTATGTAACTCAATTCTGTCTGATTTGTTTCAGTATCTACTCCAGAAACTTCAAAATGTTTAAAACAAAGTTGCTCGGATCATCTTTAGAGTACCACGATCAGGGCACACATCCCCGCTGTTTTGTACCCTGCACTGGCTATCCATTCGATCCAGAATCAAACACAAAATTTGTTCTCTGTGCTACGTTTCACTGACGGACTCCAGTTCATCATACCTATCCGGCCTCACCCATGTGTACACATCAGCAAGATACTTACGCTCCTCTTCTGACAATTGTATGCTCATTATTCCCACTATGAAAATGAAGTCATATGGATAACGTTCTTTTGCATACCAAGGCCCAGCAGTGTGGAATGAATTGCCAATCAAACTTAGACACAGACAGTGATCCCTTTCATGAGTACTCTTAAAACTCACCTTTTACGACTGCAATAGCAAACTTAAAGACCTAACAATGTTTCCTACCATACATATTTTCAGTATTTTTATGTTTTTCAATTTCATGTGGGTTTTTTTTTTTGTTTTTTTTTTTTGTAGTCATATCCTCATAGATGTTGTAAAGCGCTTAGATCTTCTAAAGATTAGGCGCTATACAAAGTCTTCATTATTATTATTACCCATAGATCGAGGCATTACGTTGTTCATGGGTGTCAGTCAAGTCCCATCACAGCCCATTAGCTTTTGTCACGTCAGTCCCATCATAGCCCATCAGCTTTCGTCACGTCAGTCCGTCCGTCAAGTCTCATCACAACCCATCCGTTTTCGTTAGTCACTCCGTTTGCACAAATTTGATTGCTGGCCGATAGCTTTGTGGAGACTTTGTGCGTTCAAGTCAACTTTGATCTGGGACTTCATCATGAAGACAGCTAAAGTAGGTAAGTTTAATATTCAACGATTTCGGACAAAATATTGACCAACTAATAACGCCAGAATGACTTAGAATTTGAAGTTTTCTTTTTTTTTTTGTCCAGTGGATACAATTTTAATTATTCCTTTCCCATGTATTGTTAAATCAGCGCTACTATTAGGAGTCGGTACAGCGTGATGTCCTCGACAGTGTGCGGAAGTTTTGATAAGGACTCATTTCAATTCATTAAATATAAGCATAATTTACTCTTAATTTACAAAAGGAAATTGTACATGCAGAGAGCTCAAACACATTGATCTCTCTCTCTCTCTCTCTCTCTCTCTCTCTCTCTCTCTCTCTCTCTCTCTCTCTCTCTGTGAGCGTGTGTATGTGTGTGATTCGTTTCGTTGAAGGAGTTGGGTTTTATGTCTATTGACTTAGGAGCTTGCAGAAAGTTGTGATATTATTTATTGCAATTAATGACAAATGACAATATAAAGCCCAAAGCATATTCTAAGTGAGGTATTACATGTATTTATCAGTATACTTTGAGGTATAAGACGAACAAGTTGATCTGTGGTTGCAAATATCTTCGAGAAACAGTCCATTTCTGCTGTAAATTCAATAATTCATTTGTCTCTTCATCTGATCTGGACTAGAGATAATTAGACTCTTGTTCTTCAATTTAATATTGTGTTACAGTTTCAGCCAATCACAAGAAACCTTTCAAAACTAATATGCTCCGATTGGTTAAAGTAGTCACTAGCTCAAATTCAGTCTAGAGATTTGTTTATGATTTCCATTCGTTATTAGACATAGCTGCATTTTCCATGGGTTGATTAAACGTAGCTATTGCCTTTTGATGAGAATGACGATGGTTCCAAGTATCTTCAAGTGAATATTCGTGCCAGTGACACAATAATTGGTGTCATGACAAAATGGATGCTACGGCTGTTTGCCGATGACGTGTCAAAAACCATCTTTGTTATGTCGCTTGACATGATGATGTGGATACCTGCAAAATAAATTGTTGGTGAACATTTAACATGCTCTTTCCGAGAAGAACAAAAAAAGACAGATAAAATAACAACTACGCACCGTAAAATCGACAGTACAAAACCACGTTATGCCTACATTTGAACCAACGTGAGTCGAACGTACACATTGCTGCATCGCCTGTAATATAAACATTACAAAATGTGAACCCGACGAGCTGCTAAAGTGCATATAAAAAACGTGACATAGAAGCCGAAGTAAGCTATGCATCATTTAAGATTTGCAGAAGAAATGGTTCGAATTGTGTACATCTCCAACACCATTGCAGATAAAGAACACTTCCTTGTAGATCTTGTGGCTGCTAAAAGCCCCCAATTAGAAACGCAACACAAAATAATCTTTCACTGGGTACAACAGGCTACAAATTTCAATACTTCAAAACCTTTTTTTCTCTCTCAAAACGGAGGTACTAAATACCTATGAAAATAAATGAAATCAGAGTTTATGATCCGATCTGACCAGGCTTGACAATATCCTATATGTGTTATGCTTATATGTGTTCGAATGCGTCATTAGATTGTAGAATCACACACGGTCATATGGGTCTTTCTTTTGACCAGTATATACTTAGTCTTCCTCTGGTTGCAAAATTGAATAAACATTATAAATAAACAATCGTAAACACACGTAGACACAAAATTATATTCTTATAACACTATGCCCATCCCATATGCCAAAAACAGATCTGAAGACAACGCTAACCAATGTATAGTGGACGGAGGTCAATACAAACATGCAGACGGACGGACAGAAGTACAATCGAATGCCTAGCACTGTGGTGGTGATTATCAATATTTACATTGGTACACATTCTTACCTTCGTATGCCATATCGGCTAATGCTTTGTCTCCTGTATCTTTGGACACGGGACGGGAAGCGTCGAGAGCCAAGTAGGTTTCATATCCTTAAATAATGCAAAATAAAAATATTTTCTTTCTGAAACAAGATGTTAGCTTATTTCATAAACAATTTTTTTTTCTTGTTTGTTTTTATCTTTCATCAGCCTGTACCTTTGTCTGATTAGTGATTGTTAACAGATCAAATTTTGCCTTCTTGTTTTTATTTCAATTTTAATTTTGCGAAAATGTAAAATATATAAGAAATCTAAATATGAGTTTGTTTTGGTCACATGTTGTTGTGAATTGAAACTAATATTAGATCTTACAAAGTCTAATAATATGGCAAATGAAGCAATCAGAACGCGAAATAGCCGTACTCCTGTCCCTCTGAGCAGTTTTAATGAAAGTTTATAATAAATTCAACACACAACATAAAGAAGAGAACTCAAAGTTTGGAGATATTTTCCCCACAGTTAAACAGTATGAACAATATTGTTTGCAAATAATATAATATAATATAATATAATATAATATAATATAATATAATATAATATAATATAATATAATATAATATAATATAATATAATATAATATAATATAATATAATATAATATAATTATTATTTATTATTAACAGCAACAACACAAGACAATAAAAACAACAATGTAATCGCAGAGTAAAAGGTACCGCTGCCAGAAAGATCCGAGATGTTTTGGGTGGCAGATGATGAATTTGATACTGATAATGATTGCTAATACACAATACCTAATTGTTTACTGATAATGATTGCTAGTACACGATAACTAATTGATAATGATTGCTAATACACAATACCTAATTGTTTTGCATCTTTTGCTGTATAATATACACAGTAATCTAGCGCCAGTCCAGTCACAATGACTTGTGTTACCCCATGAGACTGAAGAGTAGTGTGCAGTTCCGTTTGTCGAAAGCCACCATTATCGTAAAAGGCAGAATACGAATCCACCTTTAAAAAAGAAAGAGAAATAAAGACAGTACAGTAAGAATAACCTAAGCAAATAAATATAAAATAAATAAAATTGTTCTCTAAACACCTTTGCAATCTTTGAGTAATTTAATGCTTCAAAAGCGCATCTCGTGTAGTACGATACTTATTTTTAAAGGATGTTCTGGTAGGAGTGTCGTAATCATTACGATCATTAAATTCATAAATATAATCGACTACCATTCTGAGATATACATGCAGAAAAGACTTTTCAATTGGTCTTAGTAAAATAATTATTAGAAGAGCACTGTGTTTTTAAAAAATAACTAATGAGTTCAAAACATAACTATATAAAAATGACACAACACTTACATCACAGTTATATCCCTTCCGAACGACAATATCTGAAGGTTTCCGAATCAGTTGTGAATCAAACTCTGCGGAAGTGGAGTTAATGACACAATGATCTGGCCAGAGGGTTTGAGATACGTTGTATTTGACGTCACATTTTGCAGCAGAATCGGAACATAAGGAACCTACATGTTTTAATAACACTAAGAGTAAGAATACAAAGTAATTTGCAAAATATCGCAGTCGTAAAATAAAAACCTACAAATGGAACGCAATTATCTGTACGTTCTTAATTATTATTACTTTCAACCACCCACTAAGCCCAGGCCTGTTAACAGGATTCGAACCTTTCTTTATCATCTAATCTTCATCAGGAGACACCATTCTATATGAGATCACTAAGTTAATTGAATTCAGGTTAAAAGAACGACTCCATATTTCTCCTGAAAATATGACCATTTAATGCGGATTCATTCTTCCTTCGAACTCGTCGAGGTCATCCAGTAGTTCAAACTCGGCCCGCCAAACTGCATCTTATGGCCCGCAAAATGATTGGCGTCACAAGGTATCATGAGAGATAACAAAGGTGGTGTGTCTCTTTGCCCATCAGAAATGCCCTCATGTGGCCCTCGGGGTGCTTTAAATTTGAGATCTCTGATATAGATGGAGTTCATCTGATTTGGAGAATGGATTGATGGACGGATACAAGGACACACGGATGGACGGTCATGACAAATTCTTTTAACAGGATTTAAAATGATAGTAACTGTATTGCAGGGAAATGTGTGCAATGTAAAAGATGCAGAAATGTTAATGTCTGCAAAAGACATAATATCAATACACTAATGTCATATTTTGCATCAATGTGTATACCATCAGTACATAGTCTTTAAAAGACATAATATCAATACACTAATGTCATATTTTGCATCAATGTGTATACCATCAGTACATAGTCTCCAAAAGACATAATATCAATACACTAATGTCATATTTTGCATCAAGGTGTATACCATCAGTACATAGTCTGCAAAAGATATACTATCAATACACTAATGTCATATTTTGTATCATGGTGTATACCATCAGTACATAGTCTCCAAAAGACATAATATCAATACACTAATGTCATATTTGCATCAAGGTGTATGTCATACATATCAAACTCTTCAAGAACGCATGCGCAGTTTAACAATCTAACTTGGATCATTGTATTACATGTATTGAAGTAAGACTGAAAGTTTATACTACAAAGGATCACAAACATTCACTTTGATTGGCAACCGACTTAGAATTTGAACACTTCTTCTTGATCACTGAGAAATCTTATAATACCGTTAAGTTATTTATTTTCTTTGATATCATTATCGTGATACAGATTCGTTGATTTTGGGAGTGGTACAATTGCTTTATTTGAAAAATCATTGTTTAATCTTTAAATTTACAATGTATTACAGACCCGATATCTACGATTATTTGGTACACGTCACGAAATAGTAAATTCACGTTTAACGATGTGTGTGTATGTGTGTATTTATTTTATTTTTTAACGATGTGTGTTAGTGTGTATTTATTTTATTTTTTAACGATGTGTGTTAGTGTGTATTTATTTTATTTTTTAACGTAGCTTCAACAATTGTTCAGTCATATCGCTACGAAGTTTTGTTCATTGTGGCAGTTTATTGTAGTGTCTAGCACTGTGGTGTCATGCCACATACATGAAACATGATGTCCCACCCAGTTACAATATCCTGACACCAGGCTGACCATTCCTAACACTAGCATCTTAATGCTTAGCGCCTAGCGAGGTAGCTGATTGTATCGTTTTATATTCCGCAACCTCCCGCATCCGAGGCGGACGCTCGAACCGCTATGCCACCAGAACGGTCCACAGTAAACAAGAGTAAGCACGCCAATAACGTCGTGTTTATTTAAATCTTTTTTGATGTGGAGGTACAAGGTACTATCAAAACTTATATTCACTTTACTTAACCATATATCTCATGCTCAGAGTTTGTTTGGTCTTTGTTTGAGGTAGGAGGATTCTTTAACTAAGGCACACGCACCATGTATAATAATAAAACACTGACAAATGGTGGGTGATAAAAAATATATATCTTTTTAGTATCCGGATATCAAGGATTGAACATAGTTGAACCTTTAAGTTCCTTAAACATGCTTGTAAAAAAGAACACATCAATAAATCAATAACACAATTACCAGAGACATTGTGTTGATTGTAAGAAAGAACACATCAAAAAATCAATAACACAATTACCAGAGACATTGCATTGATTGTAAGAAAGAACACATCAATAGATCAATAACACAATTACCAGAGACATTGTATTGATTGTAAGAAAGAACACATCAATAGATCAATAACAGAATTACCAGAGGCATTGTAATGATTGTAACAAAGAACACATCAATAGATCAATAACACAATTACCAGAGACATTGTATTGATTGTAAGAAAGAACACATCAACAGATCAATAACAGAATTACCAGAGGCATTGTAATGATTGTAACAAAGAACACATCAATAGATCAATAACACAATTACCAGAGACATTGTATTGATTGTAAGAAAGAACACATCAATAGATCAATAACAGAATTACCAGAGGCATTGTAATGATTGTAACAAAGAACACATCAATAGATCAATAACACAATTGCCAGAGACATTGTATTGATTGTAAGAAAGAACACATCAATAGATCAATAACAGAATTACCAGAGGCATTGTAATGATTGTAACAAAGAACACATCAATAGATCAATAACACAATTACCAGAGACATTGTATTGATTGTAAGAAAGAACACATCAATAGATCAATAACAGAATTACCAGAGGCATTGTAATGATTGTAACAAAGAACACATCAATAGATCAATAACACAATTACCAGAGACATTGTATTGATTGTAAGAAAGAACACATCAATAGATCAATAACAGAATTACCATAGACATTGTAATGATTGTAACAAAGAACACATCAATAGATCAATAACAGAATTACCAGAAACATTGTATTGATTGTAAGAAAGAACACATCAATAGATCAATAACAGAATTACCAGAGGCATTGTAATGATTGTAACAAAGAACACATCAATAGATCAATAACACAATTATCAGAGACATTGTATTGATTGTAAGAAAGAACACATCAACAGATCAATAACAGAATTACCAGAGGCATTGTAATGATTGTAACAAAGAACACATCAATAGATCAATAACACAATTACCAGAGACATTGTATTGATTGTAAGAAAGAACACATCAATAGATCAATAACAGAATTACCAGAGGCATTGTAATGATTGTAACAAAGAACACATCAATAGATCAATAACACAATTACCAGAGGCATTGTATTGGAGTGTTATATACTCATATTCCTTATGGCCATTATGTTGTGACGCAAAGGACACGTGATTCGGACAGTGCCAATCCTGTGTTAGAACAGTCAGTGCAAAGTGATGCTGGGATCGGATGTTATTGATAACTGGTATAACCTGGGTGCCATTCATTACTGCCAGGCTTCCCCCGGGAAGGAAACAGTTCTGAATATCGATGATAAGTAGTGCCACTTTTGCGCCTGATTCTGTCACAGCTATCAAGACAAAGTAAACGTGCACAAGGAATCTGAAAAGTGAAAAGAAAGGATTGATTATGATGGAAAATGTTCCCGAAGAGAAAATATACTGTAGTGTATATCTTTCAATAATCCAATATATAATTGTTTTTGTTGGTGTTATTATTTCGTACGTATGGCTCGCTGTAGCTCTTTCTTGATCAATACCGTTTATCAACGGCCTTAAGAGACGATTCACAACAGTATTTCATGTCCAAGCCCGTGACGTAATTAATTTAATTAAACCTACTGCTGTAAATGGGCTCTGAGACAGCATTGTTATGGAAGCGGGTGGGGGTGAATACGACTCCTTGATTTGTAGTTTCTTTGTGGTGTAGGGTACTTATATGCTACCCCGAGGAGTTACTTCCCCTTACTTTTCCCTCCACCTCCATTACTAGACTCTTCCCTTCCTAAGAAATGTATCATGTGGCTATTAGGTTTCACTTTTTCTGTTCTTAGTCTTCATTCTTTTGGACAGCACAGCTCAAGGTTTTTATAAAATTCGTCGGAATGCATTTTAAATCATCTTCCTAATTCTTTTACCTACGTAACCCGTATGGGACACTACGTGTGTCACGATGTAATATGTGCTATTAAGTTTGTTAATACGCATGTTCATGTCAAATGAATGGGGCCCAGAGTGGCCGAGTAGTCAAAAGTGCTTTCCGTTACGGATCACTGCCATCTCACCTCAGTCTGCGTGGGTTCGATTCGGCTAATGCAGTTATGTGTGAAAGCTTGCCAGTAGTTTCTCGTGGTTCGGTGGTTCTTTCCGGGGTTTTCTAGGGTTCTTGCTGCATCAAACATACTGGCCGCCATGTATATCGTGTGCTTAAAAATGGCGTTAAACCCTACAACAACAATAACAACAACAAACAAAAAAAAACATGTTAAATGACATGGTGGTTATTTAATCAAATAAATTCCACAATATAATAATTGTTGGAATTTTGCCATATGATGTTGCAAGATATTTTACTCCAGTTGAAAATTGTGATTTACTGCCGTGAGCGGTCTTGGCAGTTCCCGATTAAAGGTAAAAGTGAAAGTACATCTTGTTTGCATCCAGTACTAATGGTATTTACATACGAATTTCAATTCAATTTTATTTCTTTCTGTCTTTCCTGGTAATTAAGAAGTTACCAAAAGAATCCATTTTATTTTCACTTGTATCCGCGCTGTTTAACTATTCAGTGGCTGACAAACTTGTCCAGCAGGCAATTTAAACACATTATTCTCTGTATCATGCAGAGGCAATGGGAGCTAAGCGCAGTTTTCAAGGACATTGGCATCATAAGCAGCTGACATTGGCTGGGTATTCAAAGCGCCACCCTTAAATGTCATGCCTGACCTTCCACAAACTGAGTTACATAGGCTCCCCCAATATTTCAAGTATAATTTCTAAGCTATGATCATGAGGATCAAGTTGAGAGGAGAAAGAGGACGTGACTATGTGTGTTTGCCCTTGGCCAATGCCATTTGCATATGGAAATTTGTCTTGCATGCACAGTATGTGTATATAAGGTGGGCAGTTTTCAGTATATTATTAAATTTCCTGTGAGTAAGGAAATACATCGGAGAATATTGGACAGTGATCCCATATCAATGCTAAGATATGCGAGACAACTAAGAAATTATTTGAAACTGATATAAAATAACCCCAGCATTTAACTCCACACTGGGACTGACTTCAAGCTCAAACATTATTTCTTAGTCTCTGTAATTGCAGCTTGTAATTGATTAATTGAGAAGTATATATATATATATATATATATATATATATATATATATATATATATATATATATATATATATATATATATATATATATATATATTGCTCACGATTGATTTTCACAATTTTAAAACAATCTTTTATCCCACCTCCCTGCCTTCGCCTGAAAGTATTGTATATTTATATATATATATATATGTTCATTTTTTTCTCGCCGTGAACTTTACATTGTCAGAATTGTATTATATTTTGTCCTTACTATTTTGTCTGATATACATGACACCTGTGTTAAATTGTAGAAAAACATAGTACGCTCATGTATCAGGCGCCGTAGCTTTTTGATTTCTTCGATTTGTTTGTGGGTGAACTAACAAGCTCTTTGGTTCATTTGAGTTTAGAGAAGATAAATCTGTCGATGTGGATGAGTTCACTGAATTGCACACACACACAAAAACCAACAACATTCAACCAAGCAAATGAATGAACGTGATATCCGTTATGCACGCAACAACCTTGGGACACTCAGCATTAAAAATAACATTCTGATAATTTAAGAAAAACATTCATCACTTTTACACATAGAATCGTTCGGACTATGATCCGTGCTCTCAATTGTCTTTAAAAACAGCATGGAAAAACATAGTTAGGTCAAAGGATATAACGTCTCCCTCAGGTACGTCCCATTTTATAAGCCAGTCATAACACAAAAGGTGAAGGAAAAATAAAACATGCAGCTTACGAAAGCGGCTTTTATTAGAAAACCAAGAGACAGAGCTGTATGTCATGACGGTGACGAAGTTGCATTTCCGCTGTCGAAATATACTGTCGCACCGCAGCTGCTTTGCAGTTCTCCGGCTTTGTTGTTGTTGTTGTTGTTATTGTAGAGTTTAACGCCATTTTTCAGTACAAGATAGGCTATACATGGCCAGTATTAATGATGGAGGAAGAACCCAGGAAAACCCCGGAAAGAACCACTGACCCACGAGAAGCTACCGGCAAACCTTCTCACGTACCCACATTAGCCGAGCCTGAGACTCGAACCCACGCAGACAGAGGTGAGATGGCAATGATCCGTAACATTGAGCGCTTTAGACCACTCGGACACTCGGGGCCCCGTTTAACGGCTTTAAATTGTTTTGATACAATGTTGCGATTTATAGTAGCGATAGAAGTCCTACAATTATGGACATACCTGGAGTCCCTCCATCAATGAGCACGCAAGGGAGAGGGCGTACAATATATATATATATATATATATATATATATATATATATATATATATATATATATATATATATATATATATATATATATATATATATATAGGTAAGAGCAAGCGCAATAAATATAAGACATTTATGCAGCTTGAAGTTCCTCAAAAGTTACGTTTATAGTTATTTCTCACAATCCGATTCACATATTTTCTAACAACAGTTAATCATGCATCTTCTCGCGAGTTTCTATTATAGGAATTCATATTGTTCTATCTCATGATTCGAAACCATCGATTTCAGAACAGAAACACGCGTGCAGCTATATAACGGCCAGTCCATCCAGCGATATGCACATCGTACGTAACTGACACTGTTAATACATCCAGTACAACACGAGACGAAGCAGAAATCAATTGGATCAAAAGAGAAACGAAATCCGTCCATTTCAGACCAACTGCAAACTTATTTCAAAGTGCATTCATTCACAATATAACTCAGAATTTCAGTTTTAAGTACACGAAAAAGATATTTTTTAATACACGAAGGACTGAGCGCGTGCTAAGCTACTAAGTTCAAAGGTCACGGTTCTCTATGTACACGTTAATACTGTTAAAGTGTATTGTCGAACCTAGCGTTGTAATTTTACTTTGGAAGCCAGCATACAAATACTTGTTTTGTTTCATATAGTGTGTTCTGTTTATTATTCAGCCTTAAGTAGAAAAGCAAAATGGGTAAAAAGTAAAAAGCTTATTGCATTGGTATGGGAAAATATGAACTCGTTAATTTCTGAGTAATAATGTACACCTAAAGTCGTGAAGTATTGCTTAGAAAAACTCGTTCATATTTTCCCATACAAATGCAGTAACCTATAAGATATGCGGATGGCCGCCATCAGAAACTGCTCGTCTAAAGTAAATCACTTTTTATTCATAAAGGTAGGGCAATTAGTTGACGTTGGGATTGGCGTAAAACAAATTATACTTATGAAGGCGTGGCAATAAGCTGGCTGTGGAATTGAAATAAATTACTTTTTACTCATAAAAGTAAGGCAATAAGCTGACGGTGGGATTGGAGTAAATTGCTTTATACTTATGAAGGTGTGGCGATCAGCGTGCGGTGGATTGGAGTAAACTAGCTAATAGATCTGATAGTGTATGTCAAGTTGACAGTACGATTGAAGTAAATTACCGCATACTATGTAATTAGCTAACGATGGGATTAGAGTAGATTGCTTTATACTAAAGAAGGTATGTCATCGATAGTAAGTGATTAACTTAGGACATCAAGTCTGGATCATAAGATGCGGTCTTATGTAATATGTACATTACGCCAACAAGTTGGAAATATGTAATCTATGTCCTGATATGTTTATTGTATGTCTGCTAATTTCAGTGGCGTAGCGAGGATATTTGGCGCCCAGGGCAAAACACCCAAATTTGCGGCGCCCAGGACAAAACACCCAAATTTGCCTCCCCCCCCCCCCGGCTGCCCCCGTGGCGCAGTTATGTTGATAATTTGGGCCGATTTGGGGCCCCCTAGCCACCGGCGCCCGGGGCGAATGCCCCACCAGCCCCTCCCCCGCCTTCGTCGCTACGCCACTGGGTAATGTATAAAATGGAACCATTATTTTTTGGACAGCAAGGACTGTGTTATTATTAGTGATGTAGTTTGTATGCTATCATGTGGCCTGATAATGAAAACAGGAGTATAATGGGATACAGCAATAACTTTTAGAGACCTCCAAAACTCGTTTTAACTTACCGTTAACTGTACCATCAATATCATTGTTGTGAGGAATGGCTAATAAAAGATTTAACAGTACGAAGTGAAGTTGTAGAGCGTATATTATGTGCAGTTGTTGTTGTTGTAGGGTATAACATACGTTTTCAGCACACGATATAATATACATGGCGGCCAGTATAAATGATGGAGGAAGAACCCGGAAAACCCCCAGAATTAACTACCGGCCCACGAGAAGCGAATGGCAAGCCTTTTCACATACCACACATTGGCCGAATCCGATACTAAAACCCACGCAGAGGTGAGATTAGACGATCCGTCACGGAGAGCGCTTTAGACCATTCGTCAACTCGGGGGATTTTGTACAGAAGATGGATTATGACAATATATAGAAACTCGGACGTTAGATGATGCATGACAATTTAGAAACGTCAAAACAAAAAGACAAAAAAAAAATGAGCGTGAAACAAAAATAAAAACGGGCCCAGGGTCGCCCAGAGGTCGAATGCGCTCGTCTTTACCGATCACTGCCATCTCACCTATGTCCGCGTGAGTTAAGAGTCTCGGGTTAGGCCAATTTGGGACGTTGGTAAGCTGTCGTAGGTTTCCGTAGGTCATTGGTTCTTACCGAGGTTTTACGTAGGTTCTTAATCCACCAGTTATACTGGCTGCCATGTACTAGAGCTAAGAAATGGCGTTAAACTAAAAGCAACCAGAATAAACAATATTGTTGTCGTTAGTTTCAGAAACCTGACAATAAATTAAAAAAATCCAAATGAGTCATTTTTTAATTGGGCCTTGAGTAGTTGTAAAGTTCAGGTTACTGACCGTATTAGGCGTGACTACTATGGTATGAATACATGGCCGCTATGGTGTAAACCGTGAAGTCATTGTGACTACTATGGTATGAATACATGGCCGCTATGGCGTAAACCGTGAAGTCATTGTGACTACTATGGTATGAATACATGGCCGCTATGGCGTAAACCGTGAAGTCATTGTGACTACTATGGTATGAATACATGGTCGCTATGGCGTAAACCGTGAAGTGATTGTGACTACTACGGTATGAATACATGGCCGCTATGGTGTAAACCGTGAAGTGATCGTGACTACTACGGTATGAATACATGGCCGCTATGGCGTAAACCGTGAAGTGATCGTGACTACTACGGTATGAATACATGGCCGCTATGGCGTAAACCGTGAAGTCATTGTGACTACTACGGTATGAATACATGGCCGCTATGGCGTAAACCGTGAAGTCATTGTGACTACTATGGTATGAATACATGGCCGCTATGGCGTAAACCGTGAAGTCATTGTGACTACTACGGTATGAATACATGGCCGCTATGCCGTAAACTGTGAAGTCATTGTGACTACTACGGTATGAATACATGGCCGCTATGGCGTAAACCATGAAGTCATTGTGCATATACACACCTTATAGTTTTAATGAGAGTTGTTTCAAAATACGTTTCACAACTTGTTAGATCATGCAAATTTTGAAATTGGTGATAAAACGGCAAGCAAACACAAGCAAAACAAAACCCACATAGGAATATTAATTATTACACACAAATCTCTCTCTCTCTCTCTCTCTCTCTCTCTCTCTCTCTCTCTCTCTCTCTCTCTCTCTCTCTCTGCATGTATACTACTGTTCAGAATATGATAAATGCTTAAATTCATTTTTGTTTATTATCACGGCGAAAGCAATAGATAGATAATACCCTATCTAAGAGAAGTGCGTACGTTTAAATGAAGTTACGACTGATGGAATAATGTTGAAAATAAAAAAAATTATGAATGGAGGGAAATAATAAATTAAATAGAATTGACAAATATGTGATATATTTTAACTAATTAAAATGTATTTTAAAAATAGATTATTCAATAATGTTCGACTGCATATGGGTTTGGATCATTATTAAACGTCTAATTCTTAAACGACTGCATATGCAAAACATATTTTGGTTTTGGTCATATCTCGCCACGAATGTGAAAGTTTTGTATATTGTTAGCTCAGTCCTTTCATCCGGGCATCAAGCTTTATGTCTGGGCCGCCTTATGGTGTCTAATTTGTAATGCAAACCAACAGTTGGTCACAGTTTCCAATACTTGTCAAAGATTTTTGGTAAGTTTACATTTAGGTCACATTCTGGCCAATTGTTCGTTGAGGAGTCATTCGACTTTGTGGATGTATGCTAGAGACTCCAACATTTAATAAAAAATAGGTCACAAACAATTTTTTTTTATTTAACTAAATTCATATAATATTTCCATTCAATGCCGATGCCTAGTTTATCTTTTATTCTCAGTTTTTGATTCAATGTTGCCGACAGTTTTATAATTTTGTGTATGGATGCTCTTTGGTAAGTCAATTAAAGTCCCAAGAAATGTGACTCATTGTGAAGTTGCAGTTTCTCTTCTTAAAATGCCTTTTTCTAGTTTCACCTCGGGTTTTGCTATATGTGTATCCTAAGAGTCCATTCCGTAATTTAGCAATTAAGCATACTTTATTCATGTGTCAGTTTCAAATAAGGTTCTAAAAATAATTACAATACTACAAAATAAATTAGCGCATCGAAGAATGATTAATAAGAAGAAGACAGGATATGGGTTAATACTTCTTTAAAATTGAAATGATCAATCAGAGCATACTTCTATTTAGAAAAGATTGGAATGGCGTTACACACTAATCCATCAACCCGACTACCTAGAGTCCAATTATCGTTAATTAATAAAGAGAGAACATCACTTTGCTTAGAAATTCGAAATGTTAACAGACAAATTGCCAAACTTGTTCAAATGAGATTTGAAAGTGTTAATGATGAGTACGAACTTACCCCATTTTCCCAAATTATGCGAGTGCAACGGCCCTTGGTCATTTAGCAAGTAACCGATTACACTGGTCAGGTCAATGGTTAGAGTCTACCTTAGTAAAATATATTTCATATCGAGGCTGTGGTTGCGAACATTCATACAAAACACATGATGTTACAGGCATAATTGACACATGAATAAAGTATGCTTAATTGCTAAATTAAGGAATGGACTCTTAGGATACACATATAGCAAAACCCGAGGTGAAATTAAGGTTAAACAACTAAAACTAGCTGGAGAACGTGCGAGAACTTCTACCTTGTACTTTATCATTCTATTAATGGTAACATCACGATTTATTCAGAAAGAAAACAAAACAGTTTACTCAGAAAACAGGGTGCAATGTATGTATGTATGTATGTATGTATGTATGTATGTATGTATGTATGTATGTATGTATAAACGTATATAACAGTGTGTTTCGCTGATTTGTTTATCATTCGACTATTGGCATCGTTTATATGACATTACCGTATTTGATGGAGTTATTAGTCATTGCGATAATGTGGGTGTCATTACATCGTTTATAGGACTATACCGTGGTTGATGGAGTTATTAGTCATTGCGATTATGTGGGTGTCATTACATCGTTTATAGGACTATACCATGGTTGATGGAGTTATTAGTCATTGCGATAATGTGGGTGTCATTACATCGTTTATAGGATTATACCGTGGTTGATGGAGTTATTAGTCATTGCGATTATGTGGGTGTCATTACATTGTTTGTTTGATTAGGATTTTTAACATAGCTTTAACAATTTTTCAGTCATATCGCTACGATGTCTGCAGTGAGGCAGTTTATAGTGATGTCTACCACTGTGGCATCATGCCGCAGACATGTAGCATGATGTCCCACCCAGTCACATTATCCTGACACCAGGCCGACCAGTCCTAACACTAACCTCTTAATGCTGAACGTCAAGCGAGGCAGCTGTTAGTACCATTTTTGTAAGTCTTTGGTATGACTCGGCCGGGGATCGAACCCCCGACCTCCCGCTTCCGCGGCGGACGCTCTAACACTAGGCCACCGGAGCGGTTGGGTGTCATTACATCTTTTATAGGACTATACCGTGGTTGATGGAGTTATTAGTCATTGCGATTATGTGGGTGTCATTACATCGTTTACAGGACTATACCTTGGTTGATGGAGTTATTATTCATTGCGATTATGTGGGTGTCATTACATCGTTTATAGGACTATACCGTGGTTGATGGAGTTATTAGTCATTGCGATAATGTGGGTGTCATTACATCGTTTATAGGACTATACCGTGGTTGATGGAGTTATTAGTCATTGCGATAATGTGGGTGTCATTACATCGTTTATAGGACTATACCATGGTTGATGGAGTTATTAGTCATTGCGATAATGTGGGTGTCATTAAATCGTTTATAGGACTATACCGTGGTTGATGGAGTTATTAGTCATTGCGATTATGTGGGTGTCATTACATCGTTTATAGGACTATACCATGGTTGATGGAGTTATTAGTCATTGCGATAATGTGGGTGTCATTACATCGTTTATAGGACTATACCATGGTTGATGGAGTTATTAGTCATTGCGATTATGTGGGTGTCATTACATCGTTTATAGGACTATACCATGGTTGATGGAGTTATTAGTCATTGCCATTATGTGGGTGTCATTACATCTCCATGTTTTTTACATAGGCACAAATGTTAATGTTTGTTAAAAGTTAACATGACACAACTAATGAGAGAGACAACAAAAATGTCATTATTGTAAACAATATTTGATTAATCTCAGGGCTCGACATGGGTAATTTGCATGATGTCAATAACGTCGTTGCTCAAACTCAATTAAAATTAGAAATTACTGTATCTGCTCTCGAGACTATATCTCATTGAAGATACAACCAGCATAGATAATCAAGGTCTGCGAAAAAAAACCTCTACGAAAAGTTTTAACCGAAAGCCAAAGTTTTGGCAAATTTCTTTGTTGCTAAAAAAAAATTAGTCAATAATAATGCATGTGAAAGAGTTATACAATTATAAACGCGCTGTAAATTGTAAATATTATTTTTGTAGGTGGTTTTGAAAAGCTCTATGTTATACAAACATGTGCCATTTGCTTCGCTTGCGTGTATACAAGTTAAACCGGGTACAGGAATAGAATATGGGGGCACACAGCGAGATAAAAGCAAGATAATGTTACCTGCAGACAAACAGGCAGGATGCTTCCAGCGATTATGCACCAATCTATTGTGGAGCAACGAGAACGTAAAATACTTTCTTTTGTCGTATGATATGTCCTAAAATATAAAAGCACAGCACAATTATGCCAAAGCAAGAAGCGGAGATGAATCGAATATCGCCAATGCAATAAGGAAATATTGCCAACAGCTTCCAGCTTGATATTTAAAAATAAACTGCCAACAATCGCAAAGCAAACAAGACGGAATATTACCTGACTAACAAAAGTGAATAGAAAAACGGGCACTGTTCAAACGTATGCAAACTAGTCCTTGACTGAATATGTATCTACACAAGAAAAAAGCCCCGCGTATAGAAGGGACACAAGGGCTTATATGTGTGTGTGTGTGTGTGTGTGTGTGTGTGTGTGTGTGTGCATATAATAATCTCCTAAATGGTGCAAACAAATCAGTTTTAATTTAGACTTAATTTGGTCGATTTATATATATATATAGATATATATATATATATATATATATATATATATATATATATATATATATATATATATATATATATATATATATATATATATATGTGTGTGTGTGTGTGTGTGTGTGTGTGTGTGATAATCTCCTAAATGGTGCAAACAAATCAGTTCTAATTTAGACTTAATTTGGTCGATTTCTTTAAATGCAATATTACGATAGCTAATTAGTCTTATGTAATTAGTAAACTGCTAATGTTTTGATTATTTTCCCACGTGATACCATCATTAAGAGAGAAGCTGTATGATTACAAGTATAAAATTGGACTAAAATGCGAGAGAATCGATACAACTTGAGCACTGAAGCTAATCAAGAAATTCTTTTTTCTTACTGTAAATAACCAGAACATCGCCATGTAGAATGGTAAAGTCTCTCAAAGGGAACCTTATAGATCAATTTGTTTTCTTTATATTTAGTCAAAGACGATGCTTGTTTTGTACAATTTAAAATCTGTATTATTAACATAACACCAACACCCAATATTTTTGCACAAGAAATATGTCATGGAAATTTGAAAAATAGCAATAATTTATTTTTAAAAAGAAAGGTTTCTGTGTTACTAGAGTCGATATTGTTGTTGGCTGGTGCTCTATGATCTACATCACTTCAAATGTTATATCGTATAAAGGCATGCTGAATTAAGTTTCCTTCCTGTGGACAAACAATGAAAACACATAAAGGTTATTCCGACTGTGTGAATCAGGCACACGTCTATTTATTCATGAATGTGTCGCCTTAACCACTGAACCACCGGTCCTTGATGTTTCAGGTTGAGGGTGTGACTACTGACAGATGGACAGATAACTTTAATTTTGGACTGCGTATTTCGTACAGACTTCTCTTTGATAAAGTGCTTGTCCTTGAAAGAAGAAATTAGGCACCGATTGTGTGGGCAAAAGTTTAACAATTAAGATGACCGATACCTACGAAACGTGAAGTGATTTTCCATGCAACTGGTTGTTAATGTTTATCACATGGCAGTTGAAAAATGTGCCCTACACATGCTTCATGATCTCGCTTGAAAATTGTTATTATACAGTTTAGTTATGTGCTCTTGATTAATCCTAAAAATTTAAATTTACTTATTTCTTTATTTATTAATTTTTATTTATATATTAATTTATTTATTTCAGATAATTCCACTTTTGATTTAAAATTATTAAACAAATAGGGAAGACAAACAAAGTAGTTGCTTTGAAACTTTCCTAGTTGCTATCATCATCATCCTCATCGTCGTCATCATCAGTATCATTACCCATATTCGAGACAGAGCGATCTCATAAAAAGCTAGGATAGAGCATCTTCATGTATAAATTCGCCTTTTCAAGGCAAAGGGTGTTAGATACATGGAAGGAATCTCATTGCTTCCAATGTTTAACCCAAGACCAAAAAAAAAAACCGGGATTAAGGATTGAGTCCAGATATATACACACTAATATAGTCCACACCCTTATTAGTTAATTGAAATTTATATAAAATTACTAGTACATGTATATGGCCACACACTTGTTAGCTACTTGAAATTTATATAAAATTACTAGTACATGTATATGGCCACACACTTGTTAGCTAATTGAAATTTATATAAAATTACTAGTACATGTATATGGCCACACACTTATTAGTTTTGAAAGTCAATAAATTTAATATTAACAGTTCGTTTCTCAAAGTAAACAACGAGTTTGAAGCTTAAGTTATTGATAATAAATACATATTACAAATGATTTATCAAGTTTATTATCATATTGTGGTTCTTAATTACATTTTTCGTATTATATTAAGTTCCGGTATGTGTGAAATTTGCGCCAACCAGCAATTGAAACAGCATGGCGGTTTAAGTGTAACTATCATGAATTATGTGCGAACAAGTATTCTAATTATCTGAATGTAAAGAACCTCTAAGTCCAATCATTTCCTCATTTCATTCAGTATTTGTATCACGATAAAAGTTGTTTGCGTTCGATTCTGAGTAGTTACGTTCTCCATATTGATTACCCTTACTGGTATATACGCACCATGCGCGACGGGTAATTCTGCCAAATGATACGTCATTTATATAAACATTGGTACACGTATTATATTTGGTCAAATATCTTAAAAGAATTATCAAGAAAAAAACACACAACACAAATCGTACATTAATAAAGGAAAGCCATATTCAGAAAGTGTACAAAAATATCCCTCATTTTGAATCAAAATGCATATGAAAATGTGACTTCTAAATGTCAACATGAAGACCCACTCCATGACCATAAACTTGTAACCCAGAAAATCCTATTTGATATGAATCTTTAAGAATCATACGAATAAATGCATTATATAAAAGATGAAAATTTATACCTTAAAACGATTCTGCATCTTAATACAAGTTTCCAGTTTTGCAATAAGTTGTTGCACACGTACAAAATTGTCTGCTACCTGTTACGTATATGTGATATAAGTCATTTATATTTATTTTTATTGTTTGTATGTTAGATTTAAATTTGGCATTTTAAGTTTTAAGATTCGTTCATTGAAGGGGGGGGGGACCTGTACTTTACAGAGTAAACACCAGGTGTTGACCTCATTTCTGACCTGGTTTCAGAGTTGTAAACAAGCTTTTAAAATGATTGGTTGGTTCCAAGGACAAAATCGAGTTTTGTATAAACATCTTTCTATTTTAGTTGGGTCATACGCTGTTTACGTGATTTCTTGAACGTAAATTTGTTCTGAGAGATTCTAGAAGATCGTGACCCCTTTCTTGTTTACGTAACAACAGGTATATAAACTATGTTTTGGAGCGAGTTATTCAGTAGAAGTTGGGCTTTTAGAATATTAAGTTGTGTCTTTTTGAGTTATTATAAATTACCTTGTACTGGAAATTATGTCAATTCGTTTGGATCAAGAGGAAAATTGTGTTCATATAAATTTTATTAACAAGAACTGACTTCATCAAGTGACATCGTCTTCCATATTGGATACTTCGCTGGAATTCGAACTTAGAATTATTTGGACATTTTATTACCAGGACTTTTGCAATTTCACTAGTGGATTATATTTTGAATTATTTTTGGGATTAATTTTGGAATTGATTCTTAAAACCGTAAGTTTATTTTTCTTTTCTGGAAAATATTTGTGCTCAATAAAGTGTTTATTAAGTTTTACAAGCTTGTTATTTTCACTCTTTCTATGTTTCTGTTTATTCGAGCCTAAGCAGGAAACATACCCAACGTGTCAACTTGCCGCAGAGGTGTAGCGATGATATTATGCGCCCGGGGACAAACTATAAAATTGGCGCCCCAGCGATCTTATGACAGATTTATTACCCTTGTTTTCTTATTATAATGTAACGTTGCAAGCCTCATTTTGGCGCCCCTGTACCTTGGCGCCCAGGGATATATGTACCCCCCCCCCCGCCCCCCACCCCCCACCCCCACGCTACGCCTCTGACTTGCCGCTAGAACGGGATTCTCAAGGAATTCCCTGGCGTATAGTCTGTTTCTAAATTCTTTAGGAATTTTTCCTCATAAACAAGACGTTGTAAACACATTTCTTCCTATTCACTGTTGTTTTTCTTCCAAATGATATATTACTTTTTTAAAATAAAATGTTGAAATTTATTAACTTTTGTTTATCAAGATCGATTTAGTTTGCTTAATATCTCTTGCCATCTGTTGGCATTGTTACGTTAAATTTTGTCAAGCTAGCTATAATCCTGGATTAATTACTCGACTGAACAGCTGACATAAACAGTCCAAGTAATGTACTTCATTGCTATGTCCTGATGGATTAACATTACATCTTTGAACAGATGTGCGCAGAATATGTCGACATATCGCGAATAATGAAAACATGGGGCTGGTACCCCTTCCCCCCCCCTCCCGCGGTGTGTTCAAAATTAATATTTTTTTAAAAAGATTATTCTGGTGACCATCGCTTCTTTTCAAATGGTAAGCAATGCAGTATTATATTTTCGTCAATTAGACTAATTAGGTATGCGATTTGCTTCAATATTGGAGACGGAAACCTTACGCGCGCAGAATGTCCGACAAGTAAATGTACAAGTTAATGGCACATAGTACACCACTGATTGGCTAATACATGCTTTCACTCCTATGTACAGTCTACACAGTACACCACTGACTGATTGGCTAATGCATGCTTTCACTCATATGTACAGTCTACACAGTACACCACTGACTGATTGGCTAATGCTTGCTTTCACTCATATGTACAGTCTACATAGTACACCACTGACTGATTGGATAATGCATGCTTTCACTCATATGTACAGTCTACATAGTACACCACTGACTGATTGGCTAATGCTTGCTTTCACTCATATGTACAGTCTACATAGTACACCACTGACTGATTGGCTAATGCTTGCTATTACTCATATGTACAGTCTACATAGTACACCACTGACTAATTGGCTAATGCATGCTTTCACTCATATGTACAGTCTACATAGTACACCACTGACTGATTGGCTAATGCTTGCTTTCACTCATATGTACAGTCTACATAGTACACCACTCCACTGACTGATTCGCTAATGCATGCTTTCACTCATATGTACAGTCTACATAGTACACCACTGATTGGCTAATGCATGCTTTCACTCATTTGTACAGTCTGCATAGTACACCACTGACTGATTGGCTAATGCATGCTTTCACTCATATGTACAGTCTACATAGTACACCACTGACTGATTGGCTAATGCTTGCTTTCACTCATATGTACAGTCTACATAGTACACCACTGACTGATTGGCTAATGCTTGCTATTACTCATATGTACAGTCTACATAGTACACCACTGACTAATTGGCTAATGCATGCTTTCACTCATATGTACAGTCTACATAGTACACCACTGACTGATTGGCTAATGCTTGCTTTCACTCATATGTACAGTCTACATAGTACACCACTCCACTGACTGATTCGCTAATGCATGCTTTCACTCATATGTACAGTCTACATAGTACACCACTGATTGGCTAATGCATGCTTTCACTCATTTGTACAGTCTGCATAGTACACCACTGACTGATTGGCTAATGCATGCTTTCACTCATATGTACAGTCTACATAGTACACCACTGACTGATTGGCTAATGCATGCTTTCACTCATATGTACAGTCTACATAGTACACCACTGGCTGATTGGCTAATGCATGCTTTCACTCATATGTACAGTCTACATAGTACACCACTGACTGATTGGCTAATGCATGCTTTCACTCATATGTACAGTCTACATAGTACACCACTGACTGATTGGCTAATGCATGCTTTCACTCATATGTACAGTCTACATAGTACACCACTGACTGATTGGCTAATGCATGCTTTCACTCATATGTACAGTCTACATAGTACACCACTGACTAATTGGCTAATGCATGCTTTCACTCATATGTACAGTCTACATAGTACACCACTGACTGATTGGCTAATGCTTGCTTTCGCTCATATGTACAGTCTACATAGTACACCACTGACTGATTGGCTAATGCTTGCTATTACTCATATGTACAGTCTACATAGTACACCACTGACTGATTGGCTAATGCATGCTTTCACTCATATGTTCAGTATACATAGTACACCACTGACTGATTGGCTAATGCATGCTTTCACTCATATGTACAGTCTACATAGTACACCACTGACTGATTGGCTAATGCATGCTTTCACTCCTATGTACAGTCTACATAGTACACCACTGATTGGCTAATGCATGCTTTCACTCCTATGTACAGTCTACATAGTACACCACTGATTGGCTAATGCATGCTTTCACTCCTATGTACAGTCTACATAGTACACCACTGATTGGCTAATGCTTGCTTTCACTCATATGTACAGTCTACATAGTACACTACTGATTGGCTAATGCATGCTTTCACTCCTATGTACAGTCTACATAGTACACCACTGATTGGCTAATGCATGCTTTCACTCATATGTACAGTCTACATAGTACACTACTGATTGGCTAATGCATGCTTTCACTCCTAGTCTACATAGTACACCACTGATTGGCTAATGCATGCTTTCACTCCTATGTACAGTCTACATAGTACACCACTGATTGGCTAATGCTTGCTTTCACTCATATGTACAGTCTACATAGTACACTACTGATTGGCTAATGCATGCTTTCACTCCTATGTACAGTCTACATAGTACACCACTGATTGGCTAATGCATGCTTTCACTCATATGTACAGTCTACATAGTACACTACTGATTGGCTAATGCATGCTTTCACTCATATGTACAGTCTACCGTTTTTTAACCTATTACGCTGTTGGAGGAAGACTAAGGGACATTGATTATTTGCAGACATGGCTTTAATGCACAAGGCTAATTTTTGGAACATATTTAAAAGTGTACTCGTTTTTATACAACACATAAATGTTTAATAATTATTATACAAATAAGTTAAGTCTGACTTGCCCACTCAAAGAGTAAGTAAGATTAATTATAGCAACAACAGAAATAAACACGTCATAATTATATCAATTAAAATGACAATTATGTGGGCATCATCATACGACCTCATCAACAAAACAGGAATATATATATATATATATATATATATATATATATATATTGTTATATAAAATATAATAAATAATTATCACTTTGCCGTAGTGGACAATTTTCTTGTAGTGGCATGTGGCTGTGGGAAGAATCTTTGTATAGCCCACGCTCATACAATAATTAGTTCTATAATTCTAATGTAAGTCAGTATGAAAGGCCCACGAACATTACGTTTATGGTTGACGTGTCCCGCGGGGTGAAGAAAATGGACCACCCTGTTCTCGCATATACATGCTTATATACCGACAACACATAACCAATCATAAAACTATATTATAAATCTTATTAATATGAAATTCGAACATGATGAATATATATGTACGAGAAATGCGGGTATTAAGGATAGCAATGTTTTAGCATTCAAAGCGTGGATTTGCGGCGTATGCGGTTTGAAAATCAGTTTGAAAATAGCGAGCTGATTCAAACATTACAATAGTAATTATAGGTTAATACAAGAGACATTACCATGAGGCAACAAGTACGTTTGGTGCAATTTACCGTATCTAAAATGATTATATTTGTTCGTCTTAGTATTTTTATTTGTCACCGTTCGTTTGTTTTCCGCTTTCTTTGTCATTGTTTCTTTCCGTCTGTATTCGGAGCCACGATTACTGACTGTCCGTCTTATGACGTTATTTATATAATATGTGTGAAAATGAAGTTTCGGAATTTTGTTACAGTGTTTTTTTCTTCTTTTTTGTTCTCGATACTTTGTGCCAACCATTCCATCTTTTGAAATTTGAAACTGTCTCTGTCAGCGTGCCGGTATTCACCCGTCTCATTAATGCACCCCACAATTATTTGATATGTCCGTCCAATTAAGTCGTTTAAAACTTCTGTCAGAGGCTTCAATTTCCACTCAACAATCAGCTTTGATGCGTGGTTAAAGCCTCGCATTTGTTGTCGGTCCAGTCATCGTCGGTCAGATCCAGTCGTGTTGGTCCGTTTTCATTGGTCAGCAGCTGATATTTTAGTCTTGACACATACACACATACATACATACATACATACATACATACATACATACATACATACATACATACATACATACATACATACATACATACATACATACATACATCTTGGTAGTCTCTCGAGTCGAGGAAGACAAGTTGTGCACTTTTATTCAACGGTGGACACGCATGTGACTCCGGATTCCGAATTCCGATACACACATGCGGTTGCAGGTGGGGCATGGGACACCGGTTGTTCTTGGTATCTTGGATACATTTCTGTGGCGTATCTCACGGGTTGCAGCAAGACGCTGGCGGCTGTCAACCTCAAAGATGGAACAGGCTTTTCTGGTCAGGGCTCGCCAATGCTTTCTGTCTGAGGCAACGAGCTCGAGCTGGCGTGGTTGAAGGTCTGCCCATTTGATGTTTGTCTTGAGGTTGTCTTTGTACCTCTTGTGAGGTCGGCCTTGGTTTCGGTTCCCCAGGGATAGCTCGCCATAGAACAACTGCTTTGGGATTCTGCTTTGATCCATGCGGATGATATGGCCAAACCATCGAAGCTGGGCCTGGAATATTTTGGCTTCGATGCTTGTTGTGTTGGCTCTATCATGGACTTCCAGGTTGGTGATTCGGTCCTGCCACTTGATCCGCATGATGGATCTCAGGGAGCGCTGGTGGAATTGTTCTAACTGACTGATGTGCCTTCTGTAGAGTGTCCACGTTTCACAGCCATACAATAGAGACATGAGGACAACTGCATTGTACACCTTCAGCTTTGTTGACAAGCGAATGTCCTTGTGCTGCAAGACCTTGGTTCGGAGTCGTCCAAGTGCTTGACTGGCTTCTTGGGTCCTCGCAGTGATCTCTTTGTCCAGAGAGGCATCACTAGATATTGTGCTGCCAAGGTATTTGAAACTGTCCACATTCTCCAGCTGCGTGTCGCCAATGGTGATACAGGGTTGCGAATGGACAGTGTTTGGGGCGGGCTGGAAGATGACTTCTGTCTTTCCTAGAATAATTGTGAGTCCAAATAGGTTGGAGGCTTCAGAGAATCTGTCCACGATTGCTTGTAGGTGAGTCTCTTCATGGGCCATGAGGGCGCAGTCATCTGCAAAGAGCGCATCAATGTTGAGTCTTTCTAGTGTCTTGGTTTTCGCAGCTAGGCGACATAGATCAAACACTGATCCATCCAGGCGATACCTAATGTAGATGACAGTGTCAATGTCCCGGATGGCATGGAGCAGTACCTGTGTGAAGAAGAGGTTGAAGAGTACTGGAGCGAGTACACACCCTGTTTGACACCATTAGATATGGGGAATTTCTCTGAGGGTTCACCGTCTGAGAGAATCTCTCCATTCATGTTAATGTGGAGGAGCCGGATGAGGTTGGTAAACATCTGAGGACAACCAAGTTTCTTGAGTACTACCCACAGTGCGTCTCTGTTGACTGTATCGAAAGCCTTTGTCAGATCCACGAAGACAGCATGTAGATTCGTGTTCTGCTCAAGGCACTTCTCTTGGACTTGTCTCACTGCGAAGATCATGTCAACGGTGTTGCGGTCTGAGCAAAAACCACACCGAGACTCGGGTAGTTTATTTTTTGACACTGCTGCAATAAGCCTGTTGAGCAAGATGCGAGCAAGTATTTTGCCAGCAACGGAAAGCAGGGAGATACCTCTGTAGTTACTGCAGTCCATACGTGTGCCTTTATTTTTATAGAGGGTCACAATTGATGCATCACGGAGGTCATCTGGCATCTCTTCTTCCGTCCAGATGCTGATTAGCACGTCATAGAATGCCTCCAGAGACTGCTTACTGAGAGTCTTGTACACCTCCGCTGGGATACCATCCTTTCCAGGTGCCTTGCCACACTTTGTTTGTTTAATGGCCCTTCTCAATTCCTCCATCTTTGGCGGAATATCCAGTTGGTTGAGCGTTGGCTGTTGGGGTATTTGGTCAAGAACCGATTGGCTGACCGATGAGGGCAGGTTTAAGAGCTGATTAAAGTGCTCTTTCCATCTTTCCTTAATGCCATTCTTGTCTTTTATTAATGTACTGCCATCTGCAGCAAGCAAGGGCGTAGAGCTGACTTTGTGTGGCTGAAGATTGACTTGATGGCGTTGTAGAACTCTTAGGAGTTGTTAGTGTCGGCATAGCTTTGCACTTCATCAGCTTTTTTTTCCCACCAGTGGTCATGCATCTTGCTGATTTCTCTCTGAGCCTCAGCCTGATAGGATTTGAAGCGATCTTTTTTGGGGATGGAGTTTGTGTCATTCTGCCAGTCCATAAAAGCTTTGTTTTTTTATGGCAAGCAGATCTTCAATGGCGTTGTTCTCGTCGAACCAGTCTTGATGCATTCGCTTCTTTGAACCCATGGTTGCCATAGCTGTTTCTCTTATTATGTCCCTGAGCATGTTCCATTTTTCAGAGGCATTTCCACATAACGGTCCATTTGTTGACAGCATGTCATCTAGTCTCTTCTGGAAATTGAGCTGGGTGGAAGGCTGCTGCAGTTTGACAACGTTGTAAGCATACGTACGATATGTTCCATACCAATAATACAAAGTAAAATATTAGAGTACATACATACACACACACACACACACACACACACACACACACACACACACACACACACACACATACATACATACATACATACATATATATATATATATATATATATATATATATATATATATATATATATATATATATATATATATATATATATATATATATATTTATATATCTGTGTGTGTGCAAATTTTAAAACGACATTTCTGTTAATAAGGAAACATTCTATGAATCAAGGCTGAGATAAGCTGATATATCAGCACGTCATTTCTACATTTTCCATGATAAACACAATTACAAATTAAAATCTGAAATTTATTAACAATAGAGGTGTACGCACGTTCGTGCTATATCTTGCGTTTTATGAATACAAAGCTTTCAAATTTCAGACTATTACTCAGGTCAGATATTGTTAAATTATTGGTATTTAGAACACGTATATTTTTGCCCACATGTATACATTAACTATCAATTCATGTCAGTCAGGAGAGATGTTGTTGAAATATCTTTACAGTAAACATATAGATTCTGCCGACATTTATACATTTACTGGAACTGCGAGTCACTCAGTTGAGGTGTTGTTAAATTATTTGGACACAGAACACGTACATGTATGCCCACATTTACTGCCACAAGACCTAGTGACAAAGTTATTTCGTAAACTAACAAGTTTTTCAATGACGTTTTATACATAACAGGAAAGACCTGATAATATCACTCTAATTGAGGATCTGGAGTACAAATGCCAATCGCTCATAGATACTCTAATATTTTACTTTGTATTACTAATATGGAACATATCGTAGGTATGCTTACATTGGTGTGTGTGTGTGTGTGTGTGTGTGTGTGTGTGTGTGATTTGTAACGTAGCTTTAACATTTTTCCAGTAATATCGCTACGTTGCATCCAGTGTAGCAGCTTATATTGATGTTTAGCACTGGGGCATCATGCCGCAGACATGTAGCATTATGTCCCACCCAGACACATTATCCTGACACCAGGCCGACCAGTCCTAACACTAACCTCTTAATGCTGAGAGCCAAGCGAGGCAGCTGTTAGTACCATTTTTGTAAGTCTTTGTTATGACTCGGCCGGGGATCGCACCCAAGACTTCCCGCTTCCGCGGTGGACGCTCTAACCACTAGGCCACCAGCCACCTAGTAACATAATACTGACATTTGGATGGCATTTGAGAATACGTACATGTCAATAAGTATATTCTATGTAAGTATCACTGTAAATACAGTAATGCTCCATAGGGAAGATTTCTTGTGACGCTAGTCTTTCTGCAATGATAAACTCTTCATACAATTTTTCGCTTGCTTAACAGACTGGGGGGGGGGGGGGGCATAAGAAAAACAAACCGAATCAAACAGCTAGGTAGAGTAGACATGATGTATAAGGCTGAATTCAGCAAATATTTGGTCTCAGATATTTTACTACGCCACAACGATATTGTACATAATATGGGTTACTCTGTGTCACATAATGTGTACATAGAAAACACCATTTCTCCACATCAGCTGTTTTTTTTTTTTCTCGTGTAAATATATATTGTTGAGCACAAGTTAACTTCTTGTTACAGACTTCTGACTTAGGAAAGAGTGCAACAAAAACAAAATACACTCACCACTGTTTACACTTTTTCAATGTATACCGTATATATTCCCTTACAAGTCCAGCCCAAATGCAAACGACATAAACTCTGCTTGTTCCAATGAATACTGATAACAAACTGCATAGACCCAGATCTGCAGGGAATCATGATACGGCAGGTCTGAGTCTTTGTTGGTGGCTTGAGACCAATAAACACGTATACATGGTACAAGTCAGGCAGTAGAGACCAATAAACATGTATACATGGTACAAGTAAGGCAGTGGAGACCAATAAACACGTATACATGGTATGTTTTGTTTTTGTTTTTTATGGTTTAACGCCATTTTTCAGCACAGTATTGGCTATACATGGCGGCCAGTATTAATGGTGGAGGAAGAACCCGGAAAACCCCAGGAAAGAACCACCGACCCACGAGAAGCTACTGGCAAGCTTTCTCACATAACTACATTAGCCGAATCTTAGACTCGAACCCCCGCAGACAAAGGTGAGATGGCAGTGATCCGTAACGGACAGCGCTTTATACCACTCGGCCACTCGGGGCCCCCGTATACATGGTATAAGTAAGGCTATGACACTGTAACAAAACTTTGATTATATTTAAATGTACAATACTCAATTGATTCTTTTGAAAATTCACTTACGAAAACAATCTGAATATATTTGCCAAAAATGGTTATAATCTAGTACCATGCCAGAGATTGATTCAGTCATGCCGCCAGATGTACAGTTTTACTAACAGTTTTACTAATAGTTTTACTAATAGTTTCATCAGTTTGTGCCGTACGTTTTCGGTTATATGTTCGATTCAGTTACACAGCTATGTTGCACAAGAAACACAAAGAGTAAGTTATTATCGTGTTGTCATTTTTGAAGTGACTACTATTTGATAGTAAGTCACATAAATTATTATCTCAATTTAAAACGTTTATGGAATTTGAAGCGTATAATTTTGGTTTTTAGAAAAACCCAGTGAGATTGAAAAATGGCGATAACTGTTTTGTCATTATCCAAAACGTTACTGAAATACCAGCAAAAAGAAGACGAGAATCGCGACATACAATTATTGGTAATATACTTTTGCCAAATTAAATTTTTTTTAAAAACATGACACAGAAAATTTGCGGTAAAATTCTTTCCCAGCCAGTATTAGTTTTGGAATGTCTTGCGCAATATGGGGAGAGATAAATATGGTTCATGAATATTGTCTGAACATTTGAATTGGAGAGAGAGAGAGAGAGAGAGAGAGAGAGAGAGAGAGAGAGAGAGAGAGAGAGAGAGAGAGAGAGAGAGAGAGGAGAGAGAGATATGGGGGATTTTCGACCTCAGAAATGCCATTTTAAAAATACAAACAAAACAACAACACAAAAACCTAACAAATACATTATTGATCTTCATATGTCCGATTGGTCTTCATCTGTCCAATTTCTCGTTAAAACCCTGACAAAATATCGTATATTAGTGTCAACAACTTAATAAGGCCAATGTATGTATGTATGTATGTATGTATGTATGTATGTATGTATGTATGTATGTATGTATGTATGTATGTGTGTGTGTGTGTGTGTGTGTGTGTGTGTGTGTGTGTGTTGTGTGTGTGTGTGTGTGTGTGTGTGTGTCTTTAACGTCTGAGTACAATTGATCGCTTAACATACTAATGTTAAATCTTTGCAAACATTTACTTTTCCTTTCTCTTTCTTTCCTTTTTTAATTTTTTTGGTGAAACCTGGCTATGATGTGGTAATTTTTATATGTATCACCATCCGTCTATAGGACTGATTTTGTTTCACGGCTGAATTAAGTATTATCTTACTAGCTCGTATACTTATGCTAGATTTTATTTTTCTTTAATATCACGTTTTCAGTATATTATATCTAAGAACAGGCCCAGTGTGTAAATCATATATCTTAAAAATCACAATATTTATTTACTACATAAGTTCTAACTTACCTAAGAATGCCCATGTCCGGTAGCATGCGCCAAAATGTTGTTTAGTGATGTCCTCTTGCTTAGGACTTTGATTCCTTTTAAACAATGGGATCGTAATCGCTCCACTTATGTGAATGGAACAAAATGGAGACTTTTAAAGCATCGGTTTCATTATAAAGTGGTTACTACGTGCTTTGCACATGTAATATTGATGCACCAGAAAATAGATTTGTTTAATTTGGCTGGGAACAGACCTAAACTAAACACTACAGAACCGTTATCAGTGTCTGCTGACTGCAGTTGTCTGCGCTAATTAATTTATCCAGTGTTTACACATACACAAAATCAATCGTGAGATTTAGTTCCGCTCAAGCAAAAAGTTCCACAATTTCGAAGGAAAGTCCGTATGTTCAAAGTAATAGGGCTGACATTTCAGCATCACCAAAACCATCTGATATATATTTAGTAAAATGGTGTTAGGTCATCATAGATATCTAGTGAAACAGTTTCAGGTTATTATCTTATCTGGGTCGTAAAAGTTAAAGTAATATAGGCCAGGTCATAAATTCAGAACTCATCAGGCCTTACCCTTGAAGTGTGCTATAACAAGAAGAGATAACTCCAAATGCAGATTTATAGGCTTCTTCCGGTTTTTGCAGTGTACAGTATATACAACTGAGTTGCCAACTCTGGTTGGAAAAAAACATGGCATCTGATAAATCGCATGAAAAAAGATTTATCGGAACAGTTGGAGAATTTAAAATAGTCGAAGTTAAGGAAAACACAATAACTACTTTACTTCAATAGTAAAACAAGAAGCGGACACCCACACAACCAGGCACAAGTAATACCAACAATCTCCTCCCAGGCGCACACACCGAAAATCGGTCATGATTTTTCCCATATCAGCCTTGTCAATTAGAGTATCAATATGCTGCTTACTGTCATGAGATCTAGAATATAGTTTGTACAATTTATTTTCTTGCTGTTTCCTTCATTCTTGATCTCTGGTCTTCACCTGCCTTGAACAAGTCCAATCATTTCCTCTTCTGCGACTAACCTCAACGATGAGAATGGACTGTTCAACATCATCAACCTTCTGTGGATGAGTGGGAGCATCGCAGAACACACACACACACACACACACACACACACACATTCCAGAACGTATCAGTAACCTACAGATATACACATAGATGCACTATATATAAGTACTGAATCTGTTAAATTCGGGACATGTTACGAGAGAATTAAGTGTTATTGAAGTAATCTGTTGAATTCGGGACATTTTATGAGAGAATAAAGTGTTATTGAAGTAATCTGTTAAATTCGGGATATGTTACGAGAGAATTAAGTGTTATTGAAGTAATCTGTTAAATTCGGGACATGTTACGAGAGAATTATTGAAGTAGTCCTTCAATCATGTAGCAAATAGTCTGTGAACACCGGCACTCTGCTTTGTATTACATGTGACATATTTTTACATGATTCAAAATGTACATAATGATACGAAACAAATTAATTACATTTGATAGCACCATGAAAAAAAATGATTGGTTATGTTTTGAGTACTTACCGTTAATGACTAGAAAGTAGACTGCATATTAGGAATCAACTAAAGGAATTTTTCAAGATATTCGCCGGTTTGTTTCCATAACCATCAACACTGTGTTTTACTGAGTCATGATAATTATTTTATCTATTTATATAATGCAGTTTATTCATCTTATTAAGAAGACTACCGACGCTATAAGTTCTGAATAGACACATATTGGTAAATGCAATCCCGACGAGATGATTTTTAAAATTTAATTTTGAAAATATTATCGTTTGTACAAAACAAATATGACATCATCTTTATGCAGGCAGACTCATGTACAAAAAAGAATGCACATACGCATAGGCACACATATTCATATATACACATACATATATATCTACATATATACACATACATATATATCTACATATATACACATACATATATATCTACATATATACACATACATATATATCTATAAACATAACTACGTGCATACATATGCGATAAAAAGAATGAGAGAAAAGGGTATTTCTCAAAGTCAACACTTCATTCAGTGATCACATTAAAAACTATAACACTATTCACGGTTATCATCTACTCCACTTTCACATCGCTACTTCCCTTTAAAATATACTTTCCCATGATTCCATTTAATAAATAACTTCTGTAACTTTGGATCTCCTTGGTCCGACTCATGAGCTTGAAATTGAAAATGAAGAATCAATTCAAAGTATAGTTCTTGAAGGCTTGTTTATTTTATAAATCTAAGTATCACAGATTTTGAACAACGAGATGATTTTGCTAGCGCTGCCAGTCATCGAGGTTATTATTGATGTGGCTCCAACAACGAGTCCGATTGGTGTACCTCTAAGAGTTGCCGTAGTTGTGATTCCCGTAACATACAGAGCAACGGTGGCTGATGTGGCGATTCGACAAGTAGATTAAACGACTACATAGGCGGTCGTATATCACAAGTATCACGTTTCTCTTTGCGACTTCCTCTTTCAGTTGTTGCTCCGATTAGATTATATTATTACGTCGGTAAGATCGATTATCTATCTAAGCTCTTCAATTACTAATGTAATCGCGCAGTGCAATTGCTGAACAAGCCGAAAGTTAATCAAATACAAGACGCATTAGCACTTCAAACCAATTACTCTTTTTTTTACAGGTACAACTATCATACAACTGTAGAAAGTTGTTGTCTCTGGAATAAATAATTCCTCGCCGATTGTGCGTTCTGGAGACATAAAACCATGTTCATCGCGAAAACAACTATTTACACCATTGAACAATGTCTGAAACAATCGTTCTCGTTTTCGTCCAATATATGTTGCACCGACACGTGCGTCCTTGTTGAACAACTGTTTGAGGTATCTAATTCCTTACTTGATTCGATGTTCGTTAAACATACTGGTTGGAAAATGAAACCGGGCTTAGTTAAGTGGTGAATTTCAGTTCCATTTTGCACAAATGATCTCTGAATATTTGTGTATTGCCTGCTTGTGCGGTCAGCGATTGGTCATGAATTCTAAGCTGGTTTACGGTTGGTACTGATACACAATGGTAGTATCAACCTTGATTTCTATTTGGCAATTCACAAGATTGTATTCAAGTGTATATTAGGATCTGGTAACATCATTTTCAAGCAGATATTCGTCGACACGTGGAACCAAATGTCCAAGCTGGATGTTCGCAATGTTTTAGAACTTCAAAATCACAAACTCGCCTGGGTCAATGTCAACATCAACCCGGCTGGTAAACTCCGTTAAATCCGCTTTGATGGCATTTCGGATACGTACATCTCAATAAGTATTTCGTATTTTATTGTTAGTAAAACTGTAAATACAGCAAGCCCTTGCTGGTTTGGGATTGAGGATGATTTGCTTTTTTGTGAATGCACGCAACGCTTTACCTAGTCGATATCCATATATGATATTGTGACTATAAACGTAGAATCGAATAAAACAGACGTTGTCGTCCCACATGTCGGTTTGAGGAATAAAAACTTAGTATATATGCACGTGCGTAGGAGTCGTACTGCAAAATGCGTTTAGGTGTTAAATGTCAGATCGATCTCAGTAAAATATTTCAATGATCCCTCGCGCAGGTCAAATAAGTGTCCGTCCTGGTCCTGGTATAAAAGGCTAAAAAAAAGGAATAGTGTTAACCGACACTTATTAGATTGAAGGCATGCGGACGAGAAAGTAATCTAACTCATGTCCATCGGCGAAACCCCAAACAATGTATAGCCCATGAACCTGTAGTTATTGAGGACTGAACACTACCACAGACTGAGTCACGGGTCAGATTAAACTGTGTAATGGTGGTAAATCTGACAAGGACTGGCATACTATTGTGTACCTGATTCAGCGGAATCCTGCGCACCAATTTCAATGATCCACAAGAATCGTGTCAATATCTTTAGGTTGTCTGTTTACAACAATGCGTATACAATATCAACAGCGTACACCGAAGTTTCGATTGAGATGACCCACCGAGATGAGCGTTGGGTCGTGTCTGCTTATGCGAAATTTAGAATCCTACGCAGTCACAATATAAATCTCTGTCGGATCTCTTCAGTCTCGTATGTACATGGATAAATGTCCAACAACTTTTCAGGGTATTCTCTAGGGCCGGCTTCTGAAGAAAACTCAAATAAAGTTGCTGTTTCTTTTACAGGGAGGTCTCCAAATGGCCGCGATTGATTAATAAATCAACTACGTTTGTTTGATCTCGATTGTGCGGCGTCGCCACGTGGTAATTGGTGTAGAAAAGGTAACATAAAAGTCTGATTTCGTATATGACATTGTAATCATCGAGGGGACGCTCTGGGTTGTGTTCGCATTAACACGCTAGATCACAACGTTTATTTCGGGAATAGTTGCAACAGTATTAATCTTCGTATGCATCTTCACAAAGCTTTTGCATCAACAAGCGAAATAACCTTGGTACGTGATGTTATTGGTAAGCAGCCACTGACAAATAAATGCCGTCTCAGTAGTAACTTCGGGTGTGTTGTTGCCCGCGCCAGTGAGGGTTTCCAGTTTCCAGCTGATACACAAGGTCACGAATGTCACACAGCTCACCAATGCTGCTTTATTTCCTTGGTTGTTGATTATGCCAGGGATTTATTTGTTCTGTTATTTGTTCTGTTCTGTTCTGTTATCCATTCAGATTGTACATCCTGTGTGAAAAATTCAAGATTGTTTCTCTAGCCACTTTGCAATATTGTACGTGTTCTCTTTTATATTTGGATTTGTTCTTCAGGTTCATTTAGTTTTGGATGCAGTTATCTGGAACAATGGTTTTACTACCTGCGTGCAAAATAGTTCTAGTAATATATTATTTCCATGTACATTTGTTTGGGGCTTCCGCTTCTTGCTCGCTTTCCTGTATTGACTGTTCGTATGGGAGTACTTGCGAACTATGCCGTTTCCCTCCCACGTTTATTTCCATACATACCAACTTTGTTTGTGGATTAGTTATAACCTTTTGTGTCATTTGGTTACACCTGTATCGTAGTGACTGTGTAAATAAAATTTGATTTATTTAGGCTTTTCCGCCAGCCACTGGAGACCGAAGTCAGCAAAATGTTACTAAACTGCTTTTGGCATTATAGCATTGAAAGCTTTTTTATATTTCAGTTAAGGTGAAACGACTAGAAGTAGTAATACAACTCAAAGTAGTGGTATTCTTCCATGCCCCCAAAACGTCCTTGCCGAGGTTAAACGATTAGAAATTCTTACTGATGAAAAACGGACCGCTAACAATTCTCCAGAAATAATTAATGAAATATTTGATATTGTCAACGATTACTTACAGGCGGCGTCATGGATCATGGATATCAACGTGTATAGGTCTCTGATTGATAAATCGTTGATGACTATCACAGTGATTAAATAAATAAATAAATAAATAAATAAATAAATAAATAAATAAATAAATAGCAATTAAAATGATTATACATAATGTTCAACGTAGACCGTTCATGGTCAGAGTGATAAATTTGCGATTACCTACTTGTAAAGCAATCTGCGATGATGGACTTGTTCAAGGTTTGTTTTTAATAGGTTAGTTCCAGAAGCAATACCGATTGCAAAACAATTAGGAATGATAGCTACAGATTTTGTTCGTGAAACAAACTCATCATACTCTTGGTAATATTGCCGGTAAAGCGTTTTCAGCGATTAACGATAGACTAGAACGGTTAATACTACGAAAACCACCGCCAATAAAATTAGCTAGCACTGAGGTGATGCCAGCATGTCATTAAAGTAATAAATCAAGCTGCTAATGAGACAATAGCAGAATCGGCCGGTGAAGCAGAAATATATTTGACTGCTAGTATGATAGCAGGAAGTGGTCTTCATGTTAGACGATAACAATTATATTATATTGTTTAAACGTATATCCGATATAGCATTTGACATGGATGTGCCAGAACGCAAAGATGAATGTGTACGCAATTATCAATTGCATTCTTATGACGCACGATAACCTAACGCACGTGGAAGAATCGAATTGTAAGTTCAGGATACAAGCAGATATAACTTACCCGTTAAGGCATATATTGAAGCAGGTAAAATTGTAAAGGCTGTTAACAGATATTTCTTACCCGCTAAAACATATATTGAAGCAGGTAAAATTTTATAGGCTGTTAAAAGATATTTCTTACTCGCTGAAGCATATATTGAAGCAGGTAAAATTTTAAAGGCTGTTAACAGATTTTTCTTATCCGCTAAAGCATATATTGAAGCAGGTAAAATTTTAAAGGCTGTTAACAGATATTTCTTACCAGCTAAAGCATTTATTGAAGCAGGTAAAATTTTAAAGGCTGTTGACAGATATTTCTTACCCGCTAAAGCATATATTGAAGCAGACAAAATTTTAAAGGCTGTTAACAGATATTTCTTACCCGCTAAAGCATTTATTGAAGCAGGTAAAATTTTAAAGGCTCTTAACAGATATTTCTTACCCGCTAAAGCATATATTAAAGCAGGTAAAATGTTAAAGGCTGTTAACAGATATTTCTTACCCGCTGAAGCATATATTGAAGCAGGTAAAATTGTATAGGCTGTTAACACTGCATATGCAGCTGATGGAAAAACTGGTTTTGTTAATAATGGTAGTATGGCATTATTTGATATTGCCACTTACATGATTGATGGAAGAAATCAATTCAAAAGGATGAATCTACAACAATAATAGGTTTAGTAAGATATTCTGATGATTACACAAAAACAATAGGACCATCAATGATGTTTGCAAAGATACTTCTAACCATCCCGAACATGTCCACATGACCAAGAATGTTGGAAGAACATTAATAGAATTATTAATGACTTTTTTGGAAATCCAGCAGTCGGTGATATGAAACCTTCTGACATAAACAAATATCACCGATAGGGTATTATATGCGGTAGCATCTGGACAAGTAGTATGGTTACCGCCTAATACATTTATTAAACATTGCGCTGAGGTTACCGGTATATACAGGTTCTCAGTAGCAGGTTTTACAGTATTTACAATATCCACAATAGTACCACGGCGTTATTCACTAACTGTATCTTCTGGATCTATGCTAGGATTACTAGATCAAAACGACGAAGAAACATTTGAAGTGGAACCCGAAGAAAAAACACTTTTTCATTATTGCCTTTAAGTAATTGCTAATTTCCACCTACTCAAATATAATAGGCTGCCAACAATACAGGTACAATCAGTGCGTAAATTTCTAAATAAACTAAAAATTATAGTTCATGACTATACAGAAAAATAAAAACAATATCGCATACATGTAGTTGTCGTTAACATAATTGTATATTCTGTGTCTGCTATTATCGCTGGAACCGGCGTGCTGCTATCAACAATGACATCGCTAGTGACGGCACCAGTAGCTGTAACAATTTGTTGTCAGCTCCAACAACAATTGCTGATGTTCTTAATATCATTGCCATCAAAATATATACAATTAGTGAAAATAAATTACACGAGTATATAATATAACAAAAAAGAACTAAAAACAAATATTAATTACAATCGTTCTAAAATCGTTGAGTCATGGAGAAAGAAAGCTTCACCTCCAACTGTTCTCATACATAACAATGATCCATAAAGTGGAGGTCGTCATATTTCACCAGGAACTGTAAATATAACATCAGCGAGAGCGGTCAGTCTTGTCTGTGGTGTAATTGATGGTAGCTATCAAGCAAATCTTGAAGAAACTAATCAAGCTCATCAAGGGTATATTCTATATACTTTTGCAACTCAAGTACCTTCTGGATATTTGATTGTACGAGAACAGATCAATACGGTTTATTAACGATGTTTTAGATGTCATTATCAAGAATAAATGTCAAATTTGCTAACCAATCTGGACACTTGATTGATTTAAGACATGATTTTTAAATCTGAATCTTTACATAAAATCTTAACGATTTTACAACTTGTCAAAGGGATATATTATAAAATGTACAAACAGGTGAAGGCTTTTAAACACGACAAAGAGGTACTTGAACACGCCGTCATACCAATATTTACACTGCCCCTATCGGAATAGAACAAATTAGTTTTGACAAAATGATTGATGAACACTTCAATAAAGATTTTTTTGTGCAGGAACAAATAAACCAACAAAAACAACATTTTATTTTATCAATTGTGATAGAGATCAGATTTTGAATTATGCACATTCTGGCATTAAATTTGATTGGATAAAAAAAATTAGCAATAATTCTTCAGATTAATGGGTGACCAAACATAAAAAGAATCCACATACATAAATATTTCATCATTTTATCTGATTAATTTTAAGAAGAAATATGTTTTAAAAATCATTTTGGATTATGTTTCGTACAAAACTGATCAACAAATCCCAAAAGTAATAAGAGAATCCCTGGGGGGTTTATCCTTCAAATATCATAAATCTGACCGCTTTTCAATGATAAAATTGACTAAAATAGCCTTAAAACGATCAAATGTTTTCGTAGAAATATTATATTGTTATATGAATATTTCCGATTCTTTTGTGTAGTATTTCATTTCAAAATTGTAAGAAAAACCTTGACAAATTCAAAATAGAAAAAATAATTTAGTAAAATGTAGTCACCTTCACTTGCATTATTCATTGCTAAAATATTTTTATTATGATTCGGGACTTCTACTTTCATTATCATGATTTTTGTTTACAGCGTTTTCGTCTTTTATATCACGTATAATCTTTCTTAGTTGTCTTACACGTTAATTAATGGTCTGAATTGTTCGCATTCGTTAGATAAGTTTGATCTGATTTTGTATATCGCTAACGGGAAAAAGAGACAAAGTTTTCAACGTCAGTTTCTTTAACGGTTGCCAAATATCATAATTTTTTTGGATGGTCTTAATTAACTTACATTCTGACGATAATGTATGCCCCCTTCCATTTTTCAAAGGAGTATATAATCAAAATCGAAAGTAATTTTTAAGGATCCAGCTGAATTTATATATCTTATATATATATAAATTCATCATTGACCGTGTGATGACAGCGCACACATGATTTTTGTTTTGAGGACGGCACATATACATGGTAAGTTATACGCATTGTATAAGCAATTTACGGAGTGTATATATTAGGACCGTACAAGATATATCTTGTTGTTTTGAGGACGCCAAATTGACGTGTGTTTAGTGAGAATAACGAAATTTATATATTTCTAGTCAGAATAGCCAAATTGATATTTCTCTAGCTTGATCTAATTGAGATTTGGCTATTGAGAAATAGCCAACGTGAGGATTGTCTAATGAAAATAGTCAAAGTAACGTTTGTCAGGTTAGAATAGCCAAACTGAGATTTGTATATAAAGCAATTTAATCTTAATTCAAAGGATGACACGAACATATAATTTTTGTTTTGAGGACTGCACAAAAATATCATTTTTGTTTTGAGGACGGCACAAACATATCATTTTTGTTTTGAGGACTGCACAAACATATCATTTTGTTATGTTTCGTTCAACATATTTCTGCTCACCCTTCCACCATGATCAACCACGGGAGAGAAAACAATTTGCAGCCACCACGTATTAACATGGTAGGAGGGTCTATTTTTCTTTTGAACTTCGAGGTTAGGGTTAACCCCCATTTTGATGATGAAAAAGCGCGATCACCGCAACCGTCAATAGTAAATCCGTCTCAGAGAATTGAACCACTGACTCCACCAAACGTACCACTGATGACCTGACAACCAGCTTCCTCCATTCCAATCTGTTCTCTGATACTCTCACTGTGTCACTCAGCTTCAGTCCTGTCCACTCTAAGATGTTATCCTCCCATCTTTTCCTCTGTCTTCCTCTACAACTGTATAGCAAATCTAAAAATAGGCTAGTTGTATTGTACATGCAACATAATATTTTTCTGCCTTGATTTTATTTGTAAGTTTCAAACATCAGATATCTTTCTACTAACTTGAACTATTATATTTACAGATATTATTTATCACACAGATGGTTAATAAATTAATTATGATGGCAAAATGAATTATTATCTACGGAGATTGGTCTGCTACAGGAGTTACCTCTCTTATTTTCGGTCGTTACCAGTAACAAGGAAGGTAACTACATAAATACGCTCTACTAAAAATGATGTTCACAGTAGTTATTTGCCTTCAATAATAATGAAATATCAGAAAATAATTGTTCTATCTCGATAGTCTTGTGACTATGGAACAATTCAGAATTACATATATTTTAAAATGGACGTTTTCCAAGCTTCAGAAGCATAAAATAAATGTTATATCTTGCATATTTTGTGACTGGCGAACTCCCGGAATATATAATATAATATAAAATAAACAACGCCAACACGTCTTAATGACCGGTTTCGCTTTAATGCTTTATCAAACTGAATTCAAACTGAATTTCTTATGATTGCTTACGTCATTAAATATATCATGTTTCTGAGTAAACAATTTGACATAAACTATATGACGTCATAGCTTACGTTTGTACATTTGTAACCTACTTTTCTTATTCTTTAATAAATAACATGGACATGGAAATATATATATATATACATTTCACATGTTACTAATATTTAATACATAGAAAGATATAAAACTGGATCTTCAAGATACTTGTATCTCTATTGGTAAATATGTGTAAAATTTATAAATAAATAGAGATAAACAGTTTTATTTTTACTTTTAATATGTATGATGCAAATTAATTACTGATATATATATATATATATATATATATATATATATATATATATATATATATATATATATATATATATATTACATTAATGAAGGTCGTAAAGTACTTTGGAATTTAGACCTTTTGGATATACTGTATTAAGACGGTGAATCCAGTAGGTTTCTTTTAGCAAACGTTCCATTTCAGATTCAGCTATAACAATAGGTTGAAAGGAAAAATCTAGCAAAGTATGAGAACTATTGTTAAAGTGTACGGCAACATGAGATGAAAAAGATTTATCGATATAATTTTTTATGTCTGATCTATGTTGGTTCATACGTTTAGATATTTGTTGACTAGTTTGTCCAATATATTGGACATCACATTTTTTGCATGTGATCAAATAAATAACGTTTGATGTTGCACAATTAGTATCACAATGCATATTAAACGTTTCTTTTGTATTACTACTACTGAAAGAAGTACTTTCATTAATAAGAGAACAGTGCGAACATCTAGGTCTATTACATTTAGTTGCTATGAGATTAAAAGAAGAGCACCAGAGAAAAGCACTCAACCTAGGCAAAGAACTAGAAGAAAACAGAGATAATCTTAGAAATTACCACCATATTTCAAACAAGGTTTTGGTCCTAGACTTCCACTGCTCTCGCTATGTAAATGATATCCACAGACTTCGTTTACGCTGGCGTTTATTAGCCTATCATTAGCCATTTGCAGCTGATCGTTGCTTGAAAAAATAAAACAATAAAAACAGCATGAAATTGCAAAAAAGGCTGAAAATATTTAAGGTAGGAAAGTATTGTTAGATCTTAATGTTTGTTCGTGCAGTCGAAACAGCTGAACTTTAAGAGCACTCTTGAACTGGATCACTTTGTATTTGTCTCTAATTTCAAAGGGAAATTCGTTCCACGTTGCTGGGGCCTGAAAATTTATAGTGGGAATAATGAGTATACGATTTTCAGAAGAGGAGCGTAAGTATATTGCTGGTGTGTACACATGGGCGATGCCAGATAGGTATGTAGGAATGGAGTCCCTCAGTGAAGCGTAGCATAGAAAACAAATTTTGTGTTTGATTCTGTATCCAATGGATAGCCATTTTAGGGTACAGAGCAGCGCGGAGATGCGCTCTGATTTTTGTACTCTAAGGATGATCCGAGCAGCTGTGTTTTGAACTTTATGAAGTTTCCCACGTAGAGATTGAGACGAACCAAACATAATTGAGTTACAATAGTCCAGGGTTGAAAGTACTAATGAACACACAAGTGTTTCTCTGGCATAAACTGAAAGAAATTTGCGAATGAAGATGATGCATCTCTACTCAAGATATGCAGCCTCACATATGTTCATGACATGTTGTTTGAATTTGAGAGTAGTGTCTAGAGTAGCACCTAGGTTTGGTACTGACTGCGTGAAATGAATGTTGGTGTTCCTGATATTTATTGTTTGAGGTAAAGGATGTGTATGAGAAATTCTTGGTGTTCTTGTCAGAATTGCCTCAGTTGTATCATCATTAATCTGCAGCTTGTTACATGTCATCCATGATTTCACATCAGAAATGCACCTCTCTACTTCAATTATGGTAGCATCCACATCAGTTGGGTGGCTAGTATATTTGTGTGTCATCAGTGTACGATTAGTAAGACACTGGATAATGATCAATGACACTTGAGATTGGCTTAGTGTATAGAATCAAGCGAACAAGTCCAAGAATAGACCGTTGTTGAACACCACAACATAGATGATTTGGGTTGGAGTGTATTCCATTTTCAGACACAATGTGTGTCCTATGTACTAAGTAGGCCATGAACCACAGTAAAGCTGTATTGGGAATGCCAAATACATGCTGGAGACGGTGAAGTAATATATCATGGTCTTTTGTGTCAAAAGCTGCAGACAAATCAAGGAAGGTGAGGACTGTAATCTTTCAGCTATCCAAAGCAGAGAGAATGTCATTAACTACATTCAGAAAAATAGTTTGGATTAAATCAAGTTTTTCTAAGATATTTTTTATATGAACGGGAGATTAGAAACTGGGCTGTAGTTCATTAAATCGTTGTGGTCCTTTCTTGGTTTCTTCAGCAGAGATTCTACAATGGCAGTTTTGAAAAAAATGACAGGAATTTTCCAGATGAGAGAGAGAGGTATTGCAAACATCAGTTAGAAAAAAATTTGAAAAGTTCTGTTTAAATGTGCATTATGCATAATAAAAATAATAAAATGTGTTTTTATAGTTTCAATCTAAATGTACGTATCTTTAAGAACCAGTGTTACGTATTTTTATACATTACATACCGTGCTTTATATCCGTGTTTTCATGTCGAATATTCGTTAAAGAGTTGGACTCTTAGGTAACAAATGTGAGCAATGACGTCAATATTTGCCTTAATACAAATATACACTAATTTGAGAGATTATCTAAGATTAAAGCTTCTAAAGATATATTTAGTCTTGACAGAATATACCCGACTTACCGATACGAGATCTGATTGATTCGACGAATTAAATTTTGATTAGTTGTATTCATGACGCCAAAAAAGATTTTTGGAGAGATGGCGCATCACATGCGTGGTCAGTATTCAAAATTAGACGTGCCACTAAAGATGCCGATGCTACAATGAAAGGCCAACGAGCTGCAACGATCATTAATTATCTCGATAATCAAAAATATCTTTCTAAAGTTAAAATTATCATATTAGCTGAAACAGACAAATGCTTAGATAATCCGGATTAGATAATCCGTGACAAATATGATCCTGTCCTAATGAAAAATCTTCCGTTAAAATATACCGATGATACTGAACAATTACTTTGCAATTATTTTACAGTTCCGTCAGTCGCAGTTTAATTTGCTAGAGAAAAAAATTCGTGCAACCAACTCGGTTTGGTTTTTCGATGATTTATTTCGACTTGTGACGAATACGGACACGGTGGATTATGGATTAGTAGATAAAATCATAAAGATGTTATCTTGGTTGCATGTTATCCACGAAGAGTTTTTGAAATTGGTGAATGTTTGGAATAATTTAAAAGATTTGGACATCCAACACACGAGATGACCAGAGTATAGATAAACAGACCATTACCGGATTTTGACTTTACTGGATTTGCTTATATCGAGTCATTTACGTTTTTGTCCACTATCTTCATCAAATTTGTCATGCCTGGTTTGGCAAACATTTTTCAGAAAAACATTGGACTCCAATTTTTAAAAAAATGATCTATGATCGATGAAGAGATACTGAATTTTCATGAAATAAGTGAAGCATTTATATCATAGCGTGCGCAGACAGAAGTTTGGATACCACAACGACAAAAAAAAAATATGATAATATAATCAAAATCTTGATATAACAGATTACCGAAATAATATCGCACAAGATCTCGGCAGAAAATAACTGGTAACTTTACCCACCGAGGATCATATGATTATAAACGAGATTGTAAAAGTTTGATTACAGACGATGTTGAGTTAGGTTTTATTTTGCAACGAAAACAATACGTTTATAAGTGGAAATAATGTTACCTTATCCAACGGAACTAAATTAGGTACAACTGTGGGTAATATTGACGGTGAATCTCCGCAGTTTACTTATTCAGGATTTTTAATGATCACTTACGTTTCGAAAAAACTATTATGATGATACAAATATTGTTTGCTGTCAGAGTCGCCACAGATTAGTTTTATATCAGTAAAAAGTATTCAGGATTCCTAGTTTAACTACATATTGACACGTTCGCATCATGGGGTGAATGGATCATAAAACAAGAATATATATCTCGTTATTGTGAATCCGTCGACGTTGAAATTAAGGATATTCACAGCAGAAAATGATAAACATTAAAACTGTCGTCTGCACCGTCAGCGTATGATCCTGTAGCTAGACATAAAACACATTATGTTAATGGACCTGGGGTTTCTGGTAAAACAACTCGTGCGATTGAAATATTTGTAAGTTTGATACGGTCGTTTTATCCCCTACACACAGACTCGCAAGAGAAATGAAATATGTTAAATCGTGTACTTATCATACATTTGTTTGATGGAAGGGTGATAAATGGACCCCTGAAAGAATGGGTGAAAAATATATTCCAAGGATTATCGTTTGGGATGAAATATGTAGATTGGCGTTAGAAGCATTAAAAACATTTCTTGATTGGTCATTGACAAAAAACGGATGTAACAATTTGTGACTATCATGGTCAACCACCGCCTTTTCTTGGATTGTCTCCGCACGAATGGTTGATAAGGTTTGTAGATTATTGTGAAGAAATAACTGATGATTACAGAGCACTTGATCCAGAATTAAGATATTTTAAGAAATGGAGCAGACTACAACCGAATACAATTCAGTGTGAAATAATGCGTGAATTAATTTCAGAAACAAATATTAACGATTTTTGGAATTTGTAGAGACCAGATGATTTGATAGTTGCAATTAAAAAGATAATTATTGATACAATTCAACACCAACTATTTATGTTACATAAAGAAACGTTTTTGTTGTTGAGAGCTCCTAAATGGAGAAAAAAAATCATGGAAGCTAGGATGCGCAATGACAATTCATTCATCTCAAAGATTAACTATCACTGGTAAATTTTTAGCAAATAACAGCTCTGCTTCCTTATATTAACTAGCAACATCACTGACATTTGAATATTTGAATTTATATTGGCGTCAACCAATTTTGATAGTATCATGTCTAAAATAAAATATCAGCCTGATGAACTTCATTAGGAGCGCTGACATCAAAATTCACATGCTGCATTCGTTTAGGTGGTGGTATATAACTTTGTCATAGTGCCAGTCGTGCAAACCATTTTGCAGCTACAGAACGTGAAAGATTTGCTGCATCGGCAAATTTACTAATCGCTCTGCTGCTGGTCCAATATCATCTTGGACCATATTAAATTGATTCCGGTATTTTATAATAATCCGTTGATTAATTACCAGCCCCATATGCTATTTTACATTTCATCGCGGATGTTTCTAGGAAGATAGCAAGTTTTTCTCTGATAATTTTATTTTTTATGGAATTTAATGAATGAATTAGTTGTCACATCTGCAATACATCTTTGTTGTAAAACTTTCATTCTTAATATGCTACATCATGAACGACACACGCTTGACCAATAGCATTTACTGGATTCTCTCCAGGTTTTTGGTTGATCTCGTTCGTTAAGTCGAATATCAGGTCGGGTTTTCAGAAGCACAATAATTATATAATCGAAAGATTTGTTTCTCTTGGGTATTTATCCCATGGAGTACCTGAACATTTTGATATTGATTTAGCAATATCACCGACATCTTTATGTTGAATTTTAGGCTAAAACGAATTTTTTTGTGTCTGTTACATATTGCACATTTTCCAACATATCCTTTTTTCCATTTTGTTTCGTAACCGTGGCTGAAGTTTTAACCCTACAACGTAAGCAAAATAAATCCGTCTATTTATAGTATGAACGTATTTGATTTTTCGGCGAAATGAAAACAAAAACATCACCCAGCGCTATCGAGTTTAATTAGAATGATAATAATAGGTTCATCTGAAAGTGGAAAGACACTATATTTACTTAATTTGATAATGTGATGGCTGAAGTGAGATAAACTATGTTTAGTGGCATCATCTGGAGATGATCCGAGATGCTACGAAGTACTTAAAGATTTTAATGATAAATACAAACTTATTAAATGAAGAAGGTGATAATATTATCAATTTTATAACCGATATTGATGAGGCGCTGAGTGTTGATGAACTTGATGGATTATTAATCATTTATGTTTTTTTATAATGATGTAATTCTGGACAAACAATCAAATCCAGCGAGAATAATTTTTCGAGGCAGGCATAAAAATACTGATATCATTTATGCTACTCGGTTGATATACACAAAGTCAGAAAGTGATCAGAGATAACTGTAATATGTTAGCCGTATTTAATGGAGTTGATACACATACTTTAAAAAATATTCATCAGACTTGGTGTTCAAGAGTATGAATATAATTAAGTTTAAAAACTTCTTGTCACGTGCGCAAACTACTCAACTCGGATTTATAACGATAATTGTACAAGATCATGGATTACGATATCGTGTATGTCTTGATAAAATATTTGGTTGAGAGACTGATTGATATCGTGTAGATCTTGATAAAATATTTGGTTGAGAGACCGATCGATATCGTGTTGATATTGATAAAATATTTGGTTGAGAGACTGATATAATCAATTACAGCAGCAGAAAGGGTGCGACCTCAATGAGATGTCAGGCAGGTAAAAAACGAGGGAACGAATCCTAGAAAAGAAACAACAAAAATAAAGTAACAAAAACAACTAACCCGATATGAGAAACATTTGGTTATTTAGATGCTTCGATGCGTTAGTGACCTTGTATTTTCCCTTTATTTTCGTAGGAAGCTGTATTTGTTAATCAAATGACGTTTCAGCAAAAGGTCGATTTACCGTTTCTGCTGTTCCTAGTTCTTGTTCAAAGAAAAGTGCTTTCCTTTATAAAGGTAATGTGTTTCTCGGCCCGGACTCTCTTACGTGCCCGGGCCTCGGAAAATATCATTGGTTTTGCCCCGCCCCCCTCTGGTCGGCCTTGCTGATTTCACATAACAAAACTATTTTTTTTAGTCTGGACGCCGTGTCGTGTCATATGTTTGTGTGCGTGCGTGTGTGTGAACATAGTTTATGTGGAAAATTTACGAAGAATACATGCAAAGACACGACAACTATTCGGACTTGAGCTGGTGATATATAACAGTACTTAGACGTAATTCTTAATTTAAAAATGTCAGTTTTGTAGTAGTTCGATTTTAAAAAAAATCTTAACGAGGTACCGAACGGCTTTCTCTCCTGTGATCTTTGCCCCCCCCCCCCCCTCTCTCTCTCTCTCTCTCTCTCTCTCTCTCTCTCTCTCTCTCTCTCTCTCTCTCATTTAAAGTAGATGGTATTCAATTTGTCCAATCATGTATTCTTGAAACTCGCTAGCCGGCACTTCTGACAGAGAAGCCTCGTCGTCGTTTGTCGTCTGGCTTTCCTTGGAAACGTGTGATAGAATGATGCCAGTAGATATGTCAGACTAAATTTGATCGGTAATTTGACTCGGTTACCTCTCTCTCTCTCTCTCTCTCTCTCTCTCTCTCTCTCTCTCTCTCTGACGCTGGATAATAAAATGTGTATTAGTAACTAAAAGGGTTAACTTTAGATTTTCAAGTAGACTTATATTTGTATACATGTAAGTATAGCGTGAAGTGTGTGTATAATCGCTCCCACCATTTCCGTTGGATTATTGTATTTGTATGTATGTAAGTGTAACGTGCATATAAACACTCATAACATTGGTGATTGTACAGTAAGTTTGTTATCGTGTGCATAAACACTCCTGCACTTTTTTGAGCGATTGTTTGTTTGTTTGTGTGCGTATATTTCATCCCCTTACCTTTAGATTCTACCTCCATTTTGTGTGATAGAATGTTTGTATGTTTTGTAAGTATAGTGTGCGTATAAACACTACTCTTCTTTTGTGTATGACTTTTCAACACGAAATCGGTTATAACGTGTATAAACACTACTCTCCTTTTGTGTATGGCTTTTCAACACGAAATCGGTTATAACGTGTATAAACACTACTCTCCTTTTGTGTATGGCTTTTCAACACTAAATCGGTTATAACGTGTATAAACACTACTCTTCTTTTGTGTATGGCTTTTCAACACGAAATCGGTGATAACGTGTATAAACACTACTCTTCTTTTGTGTATGGCTTTTCAACACGAAATCGGTTATAACATGTATAAACACTACTCTCCTTTTGTGTATGGCTTTTCAACACGAAATGGGTTATAACGTGTATAAACACTACTCTTCTTTTGTGTATGGCTTTTCAACACGAAATCGGTTATAACGTGTATAAACACTACTCTCCTTTTGTGTATGGCTTTTCAACACGAAATCGGTTATAACGTGTATAAACACTACTCTTCTTTTGTGTATGGCTTTTCAACACGAAATCGGTTATAACGTGAATAAACACTACTCTTCTTTTGTGTATGGCTTTTCAACACGAAATGGGTTATAACGTGTATAAACACTACTCTTCTTTTGTGTATGGCTTTTCAACACGAAATCGGTTAGAACGTGTATAAACACTACTCTTCTTTTGTGTATGGCTTTTCAACACGAAATCGGTTATAACGTGTATAAACACTACTCTTCTTTTGTGTATGGCTTTTCAACACGAAATCGGTTATAACATGTATAAACACTACTCTCCTTTTGTGTATGGCTTTTCAACACTAAATCGGTTATAACGTCCCTTAGTTTAGCATTACGTTTTCTCTTTAGTTATGCAGTGTTTTTTATTGTAAACCTACGACAATGTTAAATTCAAGTTTGGCTTATAAACTTTCCCACCATGATCTTTTATCCCAATCATACTATCCCAATGGAAAACATATCGAAAATTTTAACGTAGGATTTCCCTTACGTACACGTTGTGGCGGTGTTGAGGTCAACTCTAACAGTCCGACATTGTAGCTCCATTCGCGTTCAACAACTTCTAATTATGTTCCAATGTTTAACCCATTTCAACACGATTTCCGTTGTCGCCAGATTGGCGCTTGCTGTAAACCTATGTACTAATTTTAAATCATATTTGTGCCTAGAATGGCTCATACAACTACTAAAGTGATTCTTATCTGTGATATTGTATCTAGCTGTTTAAATTTGAATGAGGATTCGATATCTAATCTGTATCTATGAGGACTCGATAGCTAATATGTATGTTTTTCACTAATAAAACATTTTGCAATGAAACTGTTGATTTCTCGCAATTGGTCGCTTTGCGCATAGACGAAAGAAAGATAACCAAACTAAACTTTGCTGAACAAAAGCCAACAAACTATACATACTTTCAAGTAGGACGTAATTGTTAGATACAGTGTTTCCTCAATATTTTGCCACCTTTAATTACCGCCAATGAAATGTTTTCTCTTAATTTTTCTGAAAATAGTAGTAATAAAACGCGTTTTCTCTCTTCTCTTGGTTGTCAGCATTTTTCTACTTATGCAAACACCAGCCTTTTCATGAAGTTATTAACTTGCATAACAATAAACTTCGAAAGATGTTGAAATGTCCAGTCATGTGAAACTTCCAAAGATGTTGAAATGTCCAGTCATGTGAAACTTAAAAAGATGTTGAAATATCTAGTCACGTGAAACATCCAAAGATGTTGAAATATCCAGTCATGTGAAACTTCCAAATATGTGGAAATATCCAGTCATGTGAAACTTCCAAAGATGTTGAGATATCCAGTCATGTGAAACTTCCAAATATGTGGAAATATCCAGTCATGTGAAACTTCCAAATATGTGGAAATATCCAGTCATGTGAAACTTCCAAAGATGTTGAAATATCCAGTCATGTGAAACTTCCAAATATGTGGAAATATCCAGTCATGTGAAACTTCCAAAGATGTTAAAATATCCAGTCATGTGAAACTTCCAAAGATGTTGAAATATCCAGTCATGTGAAACTTCTAAAGATGTTGAAATATCCAGTCATGTGAAACTTCTAAAGATGTTGAAATATCCAGTCATGTGAAACTTCAAAAGATGTTGAAATATCCAGTCGTGTGAAACTTCCAAAGATGTTGAAATATCCAGTCATGTGAAACTTCCAAATATGTGGAAATATCCAGTCATGTGAAACTTCCAAATATGTTGAAATATCCAGTCATGTGAAACTTCAAAAGATGTTGAAATATCCAGTCATGTGAAACTTCCAAAGATGTTGAAATATCCAGTCATGTGAAACTTCCAAAGATGTTGAAATATCCAGTCATGTGAAACTTCCAAATATGTTGAAATATCCAGTCATGTGAAACTTCCAAAGATGTGGAAATATCCAGTCATGTGAAACTTCCAAATATGTTGAAATATCCAGTCATGTGAAACTTCCAAAGATGTGGAAATATCCAGTCATGTGAAACTTCCAAAGATGTTGAAATATCCAGTCATGTGAAACTTCCAAATATGTTAAAATACCCAGTCATGTGATGTCTCATATCAATGTCATTTAGTTACCTACCATGCACCGAATACAGAAAACGTGAAATCAAAGTGAATGTTTTGAACAAGCGTATTATTTTTGAACCACACAACTTCATATCCGTGTAGCAAAATAGGTATAGTACATCATTTGAACACTTGTAACTGTAAATCGGTTGGAACGTGCAGATTGTTCAATTATTTTATAAAAGAGGTGCTCGGGTTTTGTGCTTGTTCAACATTGTACTTTATAGTTTTTGTTACTCGAAGACTTTTGGAGGAATACCAGGTATTTAAAACTCCTTACAAGTACATATCGTACTTCCAACCAGTTTGAAATAAATCGAGTTTAATATCATCATTAAAAATAGCATAAGTTTGGTTTTGATTAAAATGACATTTTCAAATTGTATGGTACTCAAAGAAAGAATTAAAGTTTTCATGAAAAGATATTAAGGTGTCACCTGCTAAATGTAGCTAAATAAAGCGTTTTTTGGTACATTTTACGGTGTCACCTGCTAAATGTAGCTAAATAAAGCGTTTTTTGGTACATTTTACGGTGTCACCTGCTAAATGTAGCTAAATAAAGCGTTTTTTGGTACATTTTACGGTGTCACATGCTAAATGTAGCTAAATAAAGCGTTTTTTGGTACATTTTACGGTGTCACCTGCTAAATGTAGCTAAATAAAGCGTTTTTTGGTACATTTTACGGTGTCACCTGCTAAATGTAGCTAAATAAAGCGTTTTTTGGTACATTTTAAGGTGTCACCTGCTAAATGTAGCTAAATAAAGCGTTTTTTGGTACATTTTACGGTGTCACCTGCTAAATGTAGCTAAATAAAGCGTTTTTTGGTACATTTTAAGGTGTCACCTGCTAAATGTAGCTAAATAAAGCGTTTTTTGGTACATTTTACGGTGTCACCTGCTAAATGTAGCTAAATAAAGCGTTTTTTGGTACATTTTACGGTGTCTTCTGCATGTAGCTAACTAAAGCGTTTTCGGAACATTTTACGGTGTCCTCTGCATGTAGTAAACTCGACAGTTTTAGGTAAAGTTCCGAGTCAGAACCTTTTAGCTTTAATGCAATACTGGCGCAACCGATTTCTTGCGGAAAATATTTCACATCTTTAAGAAAATGTGAAAATAATAAAATAATATCGGAGAGATAGAGACAGACCTGTTACCTTGCCTCTTTATACAAAATTGTGTAATCGATATACAGCCAAAACTTAAGCCACGAAATATCATCTTCCAATATATATATATATATATATATATATATATATATATATATATATATATATATATATATATGTGTGTGTGTGTGTGTGTGTGTGTGTGTGTGTGTGTGATTTAAATGTGCGTCTTGTTCCTTTGAATTATGTATGAATTATGCTACACAAACGTACTGTGTTAATGTACATTTTAGATGTATAGATGTATGTTTGGTACTTTGTATTAAGAAAGAATTATGTTACATGTACTTAAATTTACTTTGCGGATATACATGCAGCACTGTGAAACGATAAATTCTTTGTATACTTACTTCATATAGTCATGCGCAAGAAATGTAAATTATGTGCTGTAATAATGGATGATTATATTCCCCTAACCCTAACCCGCATCAGCAACACTACGATTCCAGTGAAAACACCCGCCATATGTCAATGTATTTCAGCCAATAAAAAAATTACCATTAAAAATCAAAGCCAACATGCTTAATTTTCGGTTGGCCAATGAGAGTGCAGTATTCCATTCAGCGCGTTGTTCTTGTATATTAAGCGGCACGTGCTAAAAATGAAAGCGACACCTGGTGGATAAACTCCTCGGCACGCGCTTGAACACGGATGAACTCGGCACTCGCTTGGAATAAAAGCGACACCTGGTAGATAAAGTTGGTACAAAATGTCGTCGTCCTCAAGTCATTGATAATTTTTGTCTATCAAAATTGTGTCATTTTTATTTATATAATAATGAATATATTATAAATAAATATTGTAAATAAATGTAGATCACTTAACAATATGGAGGTGAACATAATTTAAATTTTATAACAACAAATACAATGTTATTTATACCAATGTTATTTTATAACAACAAATACAATGTTATTTATACCAATGTTATTTTATAACAACAAATACAATGTTATTTATACCAATGTTATTTTATAACAACAAATACAATGTTTTCAGCATGTTTGTATGTTTTCCAATTTCATTGTTGTTGTAATTTGTGGTTCTGTAGTGTAGTCATATCATTATTGATGGTGTAAAGCGCTTAGAGCTTCGTAAGATTAGGCGCTATACAAAGTCCTCATTATTATTATTATTATTATTATTATTATTATTATTATTATTATTATTATTATTATTATTGTTATTATTATTTACATATGACTTAAATGTCGGCATGACAACTATGCTTGACGAATAGGTCATGTTTACATATTTGTTCCTAAATTTAAAATGAAATAGGTGATAAATTTCAATAAATAAAGATTTTAAATTTTATTATTGACGTCATTAAAAGATTTTTATATCGATAAAATATAAGAAATATGAATTACCTTGATACACGGGTTGGAATACAGTAATGTCAGGATTGCAATAGCATGTGATATACAATCGTCCATTGTCCCAGAACATGGCTTGGGGATACCGTGGAATTCCCTGAGTGAAAATGGCGACAAGTTGACAAGAAGCTTTAAATTGATGAATACAGGGATAGCCTCTATTACCTACAAAAATATTCCCGTCTTCATTTAAAACGATTGATGTCGGACATCGTAGACGTTGATGTTTGTATTTATATTTACCTTGACTGGGATTCAAAATGTCGAATGCATATACACCAGTATCATCATTATCAACACCAGTATAACACGAAATATAAATGATGTTGTCCTTTGTTGTCACATCACTAGATATTGACCCTTTACAAATCCGATGAATCGTATCAACATGTCCGTCATCAAGCGACGCGATACACCAGTACGTCGTGTCCTGTTTTACGCCAACGACAACACTTTCATAAAAGTCAAATACACGATCCAGACAAAAACTCTTCATTCTTGTAAAAACAGGCGACACGTTTTCAGACAGATGCCATGTGGTCTGGAATCACTGTCTAACATGTCTAGGAATTTCCCATCATGGAGTCGATGGATTTTGACTTTATCATCTTTGAAGTCTAAGACGATTATCTTGTTTTGGCAGATGACAATAGAGTAGTAGTTGGGTGTCTCGTTGGCAGTGGAAATAAAGTGATATAAACATTAATACACATCTACACTAAAATATTAAACTTATTTAATTAAATTAAAATATGAAACAACTTGTACATTTGCAGTTTGTAAGAATTAATACATTAATAAAAATGTAATTAATTTTATGACTTTAAAATTTGATTCCTATTAAATGTATTATACTTATTTTGTTGTTCTGAATTTAAAATGAAGACGTTGTCGTCGTATATATTACCAAAATTGATATATGTATGTATGAAATGTATATTTATATTAAAATACCTAAATAACTTGTACATTTACGTGATATAAACATTAAAAAAGGCATAATATAAACAACGTTGACATATCTACATAAATATACTATACATGTATAATTTAAATACTAAAAAAATGACCATTACAACCGTCGTAATGGCGTCATTATTTTATTCTTATTACAAGAGAGATTTATAGCAGACATCACACAGGCCCAGTAATCACACTATTATAGTTCTGTACAGTATTTTAGGAAAATGAAGATAACAACAATAGTGTGTTAACAGGTTGTGTGGAAACCGCCATTGTCCCTCATTTTTAATCAGGTTATGTATGTGCATTCGTGCGAGTGTATTACTCGTATACTCCCTCCAAAAATGGAAAAGGTGTTGTAATAAATACACACGGTAATATGTCTGTAATATCCTTGAACAGAAATATAACTTGGATATTTTTTTTAAAAATCGTTTGAATGTTAAATATTTTGACACTTTTAGAGTTTTATCAAAATTCTACATGTGCTAGCAGCGAAAAGGACAAGACAAATTCGTACATTAAGTTAACTTTACACAAAAAAGGGACATGCACTAACATGACTACCAGAATAATCACAGGGGCTCGTTAAAAAGCAAATCAGGGTCTCATCTGTAACAAAATTAATATTTATATTGTTACAGGTTTGACCCCGATTCATGGACGGTTACTTCTAGTTTGTTTTGTAACGAGCTCCTTTGGAATAATGGCTGTTGATTTTAACTATTACAACTATAAATAAAGCATTAATCGCACACTAAATCAGTCAACTTCATTGCAATTGTTTAGAAAACCGTAAGAAAATTAGAAACACTTCGCTAGTTTACATCTACAAGTTACAACAGTATCACTTAAATATTTAAATTTTGTTTTAAATTGTTTTAAATTGCAATAAAAGCCGAAAAAAATTCTCGAAAATTTCAAAATATGTAACATGATGAATGCCATTTATTGCTTCTATGAAAAGTTGTTTGACCATATTATTACTATTAGCGTTAGCCATGCAAACGGGGAAAAGCAGAGGAGGGGTTGGTGAACGAAATTCACAAAATACTACTGCTACTACTACTACTACTACTACTAATAATAATAATAATAATAATAATAAATCATTCATCTAACATTTCCTGTCATACTTAGCATTTAGTCGTTACGCTATATGTATGTGCTACCCTGAGTATTTCAATAAAAATTCATATAAGTAAATGTCTTCATTCATTTACTTTTGTCTTCTGCATTTCTCACATTATGCTGCCTGTTTTGGATTATGACGTCTGCAATAACAAGAACGCTGGCTTAAACAAGAAACATGGAGACACGTGCTTATTTAATTAGAAATCCGCGAAGCTCGATGTACTAAAGTTAACGTGACACAAAGGTCAAAACAGCTTTAGCTATTTATTCTGACAGAATTTGAATATCGATGTTTGAAGTAGCGCGTGTCTTCAACTCCATCACACAAACTATATCAACTCCATTAATCTCTGGAACAATGAAAATGTCAGACAAACATAATGGAAAACAGCTGACACACACATTTATGATTTAAAGATTGCATATATTGGTAAATTAGATTAATTAATAGTATAAAACAAAATTGCATCGTCAGCTTTTGTCGAAATTGTATCATTGTTGTTAATGCTGTTATTTGCAAACTCTTTTCTTGGTAAAGACTTGAAACGATCAAAGTAATAATTTGAAAAGAAAATTTAAACATTGACAGCTTGAATGTGTATGGGGTTGTGTAGTGGTTCTTATGTTAATTTAAATCCCTTTCTATGAGAACTATTTCTCAAGTTTAAAGATCAGATAATACTGAAAAATTATTATCGATGTATGTCGAAATTTATTTCTCTATAAAAGAAAGTCTTGCACCATAATATCATGTCAGTGAACAGAGTGTGTGTCATTTAAATTTTTAACATAGCTTTAAAAAAATTTCATTTATATCTCTACGATGTCTGCAGTGTGGCAATTAATAGAGATGTCTAGACATGTGGCATAATGTCTCACCCAGTCATATTATCCTGACGCCAGGCCTACCACTCATAACATTAACCTCTCAATATTGGGCGCCAAGCGAGGCAGCCGTTAATAACATTTTTGTTCGTCAGTGGTATGACTCGAACCCACGACCTCCCGCACCCAAGGCGGTTGTTCTAAGTAACAGGCCACCGGAGCGGTGTCAGTGAATAGTAAGGCTCAACTAAGCAAATGTCGTACATGTCATTGCCGTAGTGAGCTGTCACGAAGACAACTTTTCGCGAAGAAAGTGTTTATCTTTGTTTCACTTGATACGTGTACATCCTTGCCGTATAAATGCAAAATAAAAGATTTATGTTTTAAAGATTCAATTTATTGGCAAATAACGTTAATGTATAAAAATAAAGTCTTGCACGATTTCATCATGTTCAAGAACATTAAAGAATCAATTACGCATATGTCGCGCATGTGATTTCCACTGTAATTTTTAATGATGAAGTCTTTTCACAAAGAAAGAGCCTATCTTTAAGAGGAAAGTAATCGCCATTGTTTCACTTTGAACCTGTGCATCCTGGCCGTATATATACAGAATTAAACATTTTCATGAATGACTTGTTATTATCAGTCCGCCATATTCACGAAAATAAATCACCGGACTTAAAAGAAAATTCATAGGTTTTTGTGAAGAAATTACATTGTATGAAAAATGTCAAGCAGATTAACCTATTTGTTCGATGTTGTTCGATGTTTACGGTCATGAAGTAAGGTAATTCCATCTAAAACTGAACTTTTCTCCTGAAAAGAGACTTTCTCTTAAAAAGATTGTATCAATGTGTATTGCATCGACACGAACCAATCGCTTTTCAAAAAAGAAACTAAAAATTACTAACGCAGATGAAATTACCGATGTTGATTAAACTAAAAAAAATAACAAAATAACAAAATACTTTGCCAAGATTTTACCAAACACGGTTACCCTAATAAGTGATTTGAAGATCAAAAGTAACAAAAAAATGTCCCTTACATGTTAAACACGTGCTAATGTGATCATTGTTGCATTTAGTCCAGTCATGCGACATCCATATGTAAGAAATTGTCGCTAGAGAAAGTAAATGAACTATCATTAAGCTGATTCAAAAACTAAAAATTTAAAAAACCGAGAAATATTTCAGGAGGTTTTTTCAAACAACTTTCGTATTTGATGATGGGTGCTTTATTACCTTTCAATTATATCTTTTCTCTTTAAGTTTCTTTAATACGTTTCCGTAACTTCAGCGTAACTCTTTGACAAGTAAAGTGAACAGTATAAGTTTCTTGAGAGAAAGAGATTTTTTTCCTGATTATTGCAGAATACCCTTTCCCAGTGGATCGTTCTCCAGGAACGCTACATTGTATACATTATTACACTTCCTCTTAAAACAGCGTCAACATTTATATCCGTAATTAAGATGGGAGAACAATAAATATAAATTCTTAGATATTATCAACGGCATTTGAAATTTCAGTTGGATATTACACAGCATTTCATGTGGACGTAATCATCCGATTGAGATGCTAGCATACTAATCTCACTGTTTATGACCCTGTTTGAAGTTTAACCACAACCTTTATATTTCCATAAAACTACACGCACTGTGATTAAGAAACGTTATGCTGGCTTTGTTCATTTCATGTAACTGAGCACACTATTATTACAGCAAATCGCAATCTGTTTTGGTATGAATGTAAAGTTTTGCAATATATTGTAGGATATATAATACAAAACTTCTACTTAAACAAGTGAGATTGCGAATTAAAATAAAATTTGGCCAAAGTTAGGCAAACGTCTCAGCCAGACATTTGAATATGCCCAAGAAATTAACTCAGTAAATCAAACACATTTTCTCATTGTTTGCATCACTTGAGCGTGGATGCAGGGACATCATTTCAAAGTTTGTCGGGGGTGGGGTGGGGTGGGGTGGGAGTATGGTAATTAATTCGGGCTTGTTAATTTTCGTATATAAGCTACTACAATTTTACAGCACATACAAATTCGGAGGGGGGGGGGGGGGCAAATTTACCACCACCACTACAAAAGTACGTCCCTGCGTGGATGTATGTCTAGCCTCAGAAACACAATAAGTAATGATGATAGCAGATTCGATTAAGACTGCGACCTCCTATTTCCGCGTCGTGCTTACTAGTGCGTCTCGTCTACCACCATGTCTTATAACTTAAAGGGGCTCCCAAGTGACCGAGATGTCTAAAGCGCTCTACGTTACAGATCAATGCGATCTCACCTGTCTGCGTGGGTTCGAATCTCGGATTCGGCCAACGTGGGTATCCGAAAGAGCTTGCCAGTAGCTTTTCGTTTGTCGGTGACTCTTTCCGGGATTGACACCGTCGTGCCTGTCACTGTAGTATTTGAGTGTATACTACAACCGCTGTCTCATCATGCATAACATCTTATAACTAAGTCATATCTTTAAAATAACCGACCGCCATGGTGGCCTTGTAGTTAAAGCGGGAGGTCGCGTGTTCGAACCACGGCCAAGTCATACCAAAGACATATATTTAAAAGAAATAATGGTACTAACAGCTGCTTCGCTAGGCGTATACCATTATGAGGTCAGTGTTACCTGGTCGGCCTGGTATCAGAATAATGTGACTGGGTGGTACATCATGCTACATGTCTGTGTCATGATGCCCCAGCGCTAGACATCACAATAAACTGCCTCACTGCATACATTGAAGCGACATGACTGAAAACATGTTTTAGCAAGCGAAGATTTAATTCCTCTAACAAATCCAGTATATTCTCCATCCATGATACATTTTAAGCTTGTCTTTTAAAATTAAGTTCAAATTACCCTTCCTTCCATTTAAAATTTATTTAGCCAGGTATGAAATCACATTATGTTACGTTTATCTCTTGATTCGTCATTGGTCATATCGCTGTAATAAAATGAGTAACAAATAAAATAAAATAAAATAAAAAATAAGTCTTTGACTCAATAGATTTGCAGCTAAAGAAGGTTGGGACATAATGGATGATACTTGTTCACCTGCCTGCCATAGCGCTTTCCATTCTGCAAATATCATTGCATAATTATGTCTGTTTTTTCGTTTCTTTGTCAGTCTCGACTAAAGAGCTACTCTATATATCAGTCAATATTAATACCTTGTGTTCCGTTCAATATATTACATGGTAAAACCAAACGGAAAAAGGGGAATCTACGATTTTGGATAGAGCTTCCAACGTGAAAAAAGTACATGTAATCGTCATCTGTTTACAGCTGTTGAAACATATAGGGCTTAACATTGCAGTTATTCGTAAAACGCTGTCAAACAGGTACATAAAACGTACCGTATCCACTTGACAAAGCATAACTGACGAGGATTCTTTTTTTATGCATACTAAATCTGTATTACCAAAATGTTTGTAAAACTACGGTGCGATTTAAGTGATATATATTAAAAAAGAAGTACTAAATCGAAATGACGACATATCAAGTCTAATTAAATTATTATTAGGTATGAAAGCAAACAACATGATTATTTAAAAAATATCGTCATTTCATCAGTTTGGAACCCATTGCTTTGCCTAAATGCGATCTTTCTCGATATATAATGCATGGGTTTTCAATAATTGTGTACAGCCGTCAATAGAGTTTCATCCTTTTGAGAAAGATCAATCTATTGCATGAGATATTCAATGCTTATTATTGCTAACCGAACCGAAGTTGATGTTTGACTTTTGTCTGTTACTGCTAAGTAAGTTTCATATTTGTTTTCCTCTTTGCAGAACGAATATTCATATGTGATCTCTTCACCATACGCGATCTCTTCCAGAAAATGACATTAAATTCTTAATATACTATTTCACGTACTTTAAGGAAGAAAAAATATTTGTGCTAAAACATATACGGAGCCAACACGCGACCGCGTTATATCCGAATCCGCGTTAACGCGGGGTTCCACTGTACTGCAGATGACATGGTCATGCCACAGTTCTCATTAACATATTTGTATCAATGCACCACATGTAAATATTTGCACGTGAACTATATTGCACTAGTGAGAAGTTCTTTTTTACTTTAAAGAAAGGTATTGAGTGATAAAAATAATCTATGTTGGGGTTTTGGACATTGACAAGGAAATCTCAATCAAGGGGGGGGGGGGGGGGGTACGTTACAATATATATCTTCCCACTTGGATAAACCTCATGAGGAGACAAACAATGTTAACCCCGTGACTAAGTTTTAATAATAAAAATTAGGACTTTGTATAGCGCCTAATCGTTAGAAGCTCTAAGGGCTTTACAAGATCTATAAATATATGGATAAAAAAACAAGAACAAACACCATGAAATTAGAAAACATTAAAAGTGCTGAAATTATTTATGGTAGGAAACATTATTAGGTTTTTAAGTTTGTTCTTGCAGTCGAAAAGGGTGAGTTTTAAGTGCACTCTTGAAAGGGATCACTGTGTCGTTGAGTCTAAGTTCCACGCGTGATTTTCTATGATACTTGATAGCGGCGGAGTGTATAGAATGAAGAGAACAGGTCCATGAACAGACCACAATAGATATCAACTGGGCTGAGGTGTATTCCATTAAAATATACAATTTGTTTCATGTTGACTAAGTACTTATTTTAAGAGCATAGATTTCATAATACTTGGCATTATGAAAATAATTAATTTGTTTCGGATGCATAATTACTGGACTTGACTATACCCGCCATGGACCCTGACCCTGAAGTCCTAACCTGAAAATGATTCAGATTTAAGATCTCCACTCAAGAGTACTACAAAGACTCGTAAATTACGTCATTGAACTCAAGACCAGGATTACAAATTAAAATTTGCAAATTGAACTCAAGACCAGGATTACAGTAAGGCTATATTACAAATTTCAAATACATGCTGGAGATCGTGAAGTAATATATCATTGTCTTTTGTGTCAAATGCTGCACAGAAATCAAGGAGGGTGAGGACTGTAATCGTTCCACTATCTAAAGCATAAAGAATGTCATTAAAACCTTTCAGAAGAGTAGTTTCAGTACTGTGGCAATGGGGGGTCGAGTGGCCGAGTGGTCTAAAGCGCTGTCCGTTATGCATCACTGCCATCTCACCTGTCTGCATGGGTTCGAGTCTCAGATTCCTCCACCATTATTTCTGGCCACCATGTATATATATCGCGTGTTTAAAAATGGCGTTAAACCCTACAACAACAACAACAACTGTGGCAAGAGTGAGATGCAGACTGTACATTGCTAAAAAGACTGAATTCAAATGATATACAAGTCGGCTTAGAACAACTATTTCTAACATTTTTTTTATATGAATGCGAGATTAGAAACTGGGCAGTAGTTCTTTAAATCATTATCGTCCAGTTTTGGTTTGTCAGCAGAGATTTGCAATGGCAATTTAGAAAAATGGTGAGAATTCCTCAGATGAGAGAGATATATTAATAACATCACTTAGTGAAGGCTATATTGGGTCTAAGCACTCAAGCAGCAGTGATGTCAGCATTGGATCAAGTTCACATGACTTTGGTGCACTCTTCATCATTCATGTCCGTGCTAAATCCATACAGTCAGGTTCAAATGCACCTAATGGTTGTCGCTGAAATTCAGTGTCGTAACTGTATGGTGACCATGAGATAATTTAAATTGTGTTGTCAAGCCTATCTCTAATGGTTTCTACTTTGTCACAACAGAAATTTGCAAATAGGTCCGGAAGGTTTACTAGAGAGAAGGTAGTTGGAAGTGGTGTTTATTTGTTCCTTTACATTAGTTTCTTAGTTATCTCGAAGAACTCTTTACGCTGGAACCCTTCGTGATCTTAGTACTTAGTTGGATTATTTTGCAAAATTTAGTTCATTTTTAAAAAAAATTTAATTTGATGTAAACAAGTAATTACAACACTAAACTGTTTTCTATGTATTGGCTTGATTTCATTTTCATTATTAATTAAAGTAAATATGTTTATTGGGACAAAGTTTTGGAGTTGTATGGTATTCAGTGCGTTAAAATGAGCAGCTCCCACTCCTTGAACACATGTGTTGCTAAATTTTTCAAACTCCTAATAATAGTTTTAGAGTTGCTGGCCTGCAGAGTAACTTGAAGATTGAAATGACAAATGTCTAGCATATTTATATACACTCTATTTAACTATAACTTTGTATTGCCTTATTATGTCTAGCATATTTCTATACACCCTATATAACAATAACATTTATCTGCACTGTGTCTAGCACATTTCTGTACACCTACATAACACTTAACTGCAACCATGTCAGGCATATTTCTATACACATTATATAACTATAACCCTGGACTGTTATTATGTCTAGCACATTTCTATACACTCTATTTAACTACAATATTACTGTATGTATAGCATGTACACTGTATATACCCATAACAGAACTACCATTATGTCTAGCATATTTCTATATCCCAATATAAAAAACACCTAATTGCCACTGTCTAGCATATTTCTATACACATTATATAACTATAACACTAACTATATACAGTATGTCTAGCCTGTACGCTGTAAAACACTATAACAGAACTGCCACCGTATGTCTAGCATATTTATATACACACTATAACAATATCATTGAACTGCCATTGTCTAGCGTATTTCTATACTCTCTATTTAACTATAACCTTGAACTGTCACTATGTCTAGCATATGTCTATACACTCAACATTGCACTGGACTGCCAGAGTAGCATATTTCTAAACATTATATATAACACAGCAACTATAACAAAATAGTACTGATAGTTTCAGTTAATTCGAAACTCAATACTCAAACCCATAATGTGAAGGATTTTATGCACAGTTCATTTCAAATTCAATTATCAAACACATAATGTTAGGTATCTTATACACAGTTCATTTCAAACTCAATTATCAAACACATAATGTTAGGAATCGTATACACAGTTCATTTCAAACTCAATTATCAGACACATAATGTTAGGGATTTTATACACAGTTCATTTCAAACTCAATTATCAAACATATAATGTTAAGAATCTTATACACAGTTCATTTCAAACTCAATTATCAAACACATAATGTTAGGAATCTTACACACAGTTCATTTCAAACTCAATAGCAGCAGAGAGGGTGAATCCTACAACCTTTTTAGAGGCGCCAATTCGGTAAATAGAAGCTTCCTCGTAAATCGTAAAAAAAAGCGTCGATTCGGCTAACCAACGCTTTCTCGAAGACGCCGGCGTCGTTGTCACTCACCCTCTCTGCTGCTAAGGGAAATAAATTCTTTAGAGATTAATCCGCCACAACTTATAACATTTACCTACTAAGTTCCCTTGTATTATGACGTCAAGGAATTTGTCGTCTGCTATACCTGTAGAGAGGTATAATTGACATGTATGCGCCCACGTGACTGTAATGGAGTAAATACGTGTGTTTCGTTAGAGTTGTTTTTTTATCATCCTTGGTTTTACCAAGGTAAATAATTTTAAAATCTTTTATTGTCGCTTTGGCTAAAACTGCATTTATTTAAATAGTTGTATTTATTTAGATCATCTATTAATACACTTTAAGTACAGACGTTCTTTATAATCCAGTATTACCAATGTTCGTTCAGCCGGAACGCGAGTGTTTCCTATTCATTGAAGTAGGTGGGCGTGGTTAAAATTCCTGTATACAGCTCTTTGTGATCTAATCGATAATGTATTTTGTCTAGTCACTGACGCAGGCATGCGTGACTGATAGTTACATTATATTTTAAACTGCTCCGATTTTATGTTTTCTCGAAGCACCTTACACGTTGTAATTTAATGCTGTTTTCTGGATGGTTACAACAGTTAAATTATTATTCGTTTTCTTAAATACGACAGTAAAATTGTCTATTTTAAAAATCTCTTAATCAGAAGATATATATATTAAAAAATCTCTATTCTGTATGACTATTCCGTGGTGTAATGGTATCGTGTTTGTCTTGTAAACATAGATCTATCAACTACGTGTTCGGTCCCCATAGCAGATACATTATTTGATGGCGAAACGAAAGATGTTTTTTCTATTAATTGAGGGGGAGGGACGGACCCCCTTAGCCAAACCAACATTGTAACTCATGCTATCGCATTCACGGTAGCGTGGGTTGGTGTTTTTTTCAACTCATGCAACCATGAATTTGATTTCATGGGTTGCCATGTTGGTTTGGTTTACCACGCCCACATCATTACATCACAAATTCCATCATCGTTTCATTGAATATATCCATCCTTAATTAAGTACATGTTGTGACGTCACAAGCATATCTTCTGGTCTAAAATATAAAAATAATGGATATCAATGATGTAAATGCTATAATTGCTGAAATCTCAAAGTTAAAAAAAAACGGTATAGTATTCTCTGAAGGTCTCGACGTTGACAAGATTACCTTGTCAACGTAGACATAGAGTATCAGTCTAGTAAGGGTCGTTATGTTTTACCTAAGATGTACGTGAAAGGAATTCAAAAATCCATCAATGCTTGTTTGTACGGTAACGACATTAATTTATTTATAGCGCTATTTAACACCGTTGAAGCAATACGTCAAAAGCTCGGCCAAGAGTATCAAAAACGAGCTGAAATTAGTTCTAAGGTTCGTGATCTTAGAAAAATGTTAAACCTGTATCTTAACTTTTCAGTAATTTTTATTAAAAAATATTTTTTTTTTTTAGCGTTTTTTGTAACTACATAGGATTTTCTCCTGAGAAAATATTCATCAGTTTGGACCTGCTCATGTAGTTATGTGCATACTGGATGATCTGGTCGTAGTAGCAAGTAATCACCGCGACGCCTCCATTTTCACGTAGTTGTTGTTGTTGCCGTGTCGTTAACACAAATCGTTCATCGCCGTTCTCAGATATTACAATTCTGAAACCCCCAGCGATGTTATTTCTGAAACACTCGCGGATAGCGTCGTACAGTTTAACCCTGTCGAAGATGGATACGTTAGCTTGATGGTACATTATTTAATAACTAAGTTATTTAATAACTCATCTTTTTAATTGTGATGGAAACCCAAAGGGTTTTACAATTGAAAATTCAGTTCACAAACAATATATGGTAGGTGAATCGCTTACAACTAGATTAGCCCGAGAGCGGCTAGCAGCAATTAAAAAGTTTATACCGGTTCGAGATAGACTTCGCGAAAAACTTCAACAACGACAACAAGCGCAGACTGACTTTTCTGTGTCAAGTGAACAACTGTTTACTCCGATAACAAGTGCGACCAAAGATGTGAAAACAGCAACTGAACGAGCAATATTTGGGGATATTCCTGAGGAAGGCAAGCGACGAGAAGTGCCTGTTCTTGGTGTGCTTGAAAAGATAGCAACAGAGACCGGACAAACACGCGCAGGGATACAACAGTTATCCAGTGATATAAAAACTCAGCGTGAGTATGAACGATTAGCTGATATTGATGACGAAAATCTACAATTTTCCACACCTGATTTACAACCTGTTGATGTCACCCCAAGAGGTGTTCCCTTTATAGACAAACTCACCGAAGAAGCTATAAAGGAAATCAAACGACCTCAATTAAAAAAACTCGAAGATTATACGACTTTTGGTGATTTTGCCGCCCAAAGCTTTCATTCTAGAAAGGACTTTTTAAAAGACGAGTATAAAAACAGTAGAATAAGCCGAGATGAATGGGTCAATTGGTTGTATAAAACGAATAAGGATATTTCTGGTAATTTGAAAAAGGATACAATTGAGTATAGATCTTTTAAAGTAGGAGTTGATAGTTATGGTATACAAAAACAACAAGAACGAGAAAAACAAAGTCGAGGCCGACAAAAGCAATTACTTGATGATAGTCAGGGCGCAACTGGTACAACTGAGGCAACAAGCGGAAAGGGATATTCAATTAAAAATCCAAAGGATTTCAACGCTGGAGTCTTTGACTCTACCGTGACATGTCCTGGTAACATCCTCAGTGATATATCACGGTTAGAAGTACTTATAGGTGGAAAGCGAGCTGGAAACAACTCCGTCGAAATAATTAATGAAGCAGCTGATATCTGTAGACGATTATTTGCTGGTGGTATCATGGACATTAATGTATATCGAGAACTCATTGCTGAATTAGTTGAAAATCACAACGATGACAACGTCATTGATGACAACGTCATTGATGATGAAAATCCAATGGATGTAAGCGATTGATCACTAATTGAAAAACTACTAGTTTTATAACAAGATGATTATACACTATAACCATGATAAACTCGTAAGCGTCTACGTGGTGAACTCACGATTGCCTGTTTATCGCGCGTGGTACGGAGATGGTTTCGGCAATACCATTGCGGGGTTATTTACAAGAATGGCTCCCAAGGTGGCGCCGTTAGCTAAACAATTATCAATGAAAGCCATTGATATCATTCGTGATAAGGGAATCAATTTCGTTGGAAATCTTGCTGGAAAGGCATTTTCTGCTGAGAAAGATAAAATAGCATCATTGGTGCGAAAGAAACCAGGAATGACTTCGTCGGTGATGACTTCGTCGGTGGTGAAACCACCAGTGCTGCCATCAACTACAGTGATGCCTGCAAAAATCAGCAAAGTAATAAATAGCGCAGTGAAAGAAAAACTAGCGTCGTTGACAGCTTCGCCGGTAACAGATAACGCTATCATGAACGCGATAGCAGGAAGTGGTTTGAAACTAAAAAGAAATTCGAAGAATTTTCAACGACGATGATTACAAAGATGAAATTGCTTTGCAATTCACCAATTGAAAACACTAGTATGTTATAAATGTTTAAACGAACAGCTGATCCCGCGCTTGATATGGAATCCCCAATGCGAAAAGACGATTCCTTCCGCGATTATCAATACTATTCCTATCATGCGATACAACCCGACCTACGATCGCGAGTTGAACTTCAAGTTCAAGATACCAGTAAATACTTTTTGCCGTGTGAAGCATTTATCGAAATCGAAGGAAAACTCGTAACAAATGTTGCAGATGATACCCCATATGCAGATGACCCAAATATCCGAGTTGGGTTCGTCAACAATGGCATAATGGCGTTATTTGAAAGTGCAAGATATCTCATTGATGGAAAAGAAATTGAATCAATAGAACGCGAGGTTGATGTTTCAACAACAATAATCGGACTAGCGAGATATTCCGATGATTATACAAGATCGGCTGGTCCGTCTATGATGTTTGCAAAGGATACTACTGATAACGCTGATCACCTTCAATACATTAAAGTGTTAACACCGCAAGACACTTCAGTTGATAATCAACGAGAAGCAACTAATCCAGAACGTCGAGCTAGACCCGGACCTGCGTTTGATATTCTTGGAGGTGTTAATGGTAATTTCAATCTAGGGTTTGCAACACGAAAATTAGCATTGGAAGGACAAGAGAAAAAGTTTTCGTGTGCAATTCCACTCCATCACATATTTGGATTCTGCAGAAATGTCAGAAAAGTCATCTATGGAGCCAAACACACAATCGCGTTAGTGCGAAAAGGCAATGACAACGATGCAATTTGACGTACTGGTGCCGCTGAGGGTAAAGTTAAAATAACTAAATTAGTATTGTGGATGCCAGTAATGACCCCATCAATTACCAGAGAAGAGCGGCTACTCTCATTTATGGAAACAGGTGGCAAATCATTGCTAAGTTGGCTAACAACAACGACTGATGTCAAACAGGATAATGTCGATGATATATTCACATGGCACCTGGCATCAAAACAAGGCGTTTCAGCTCCACGTCATATATTTATAGCGTTACAGAATAATGAGCGAGTTGGTAATCAACAACGCAGCCATATGATATTTGATCAGTTAGGTGTTAGAGAAGTCTCGCTGAGAATAAACGGACAACAAGAACCAACCGAGGATATACAACTTAATTACACAGAAAATCATATAGCACGTGTATATCATCGGATGCTGTCATATATGGGTCGTGATCAAAACGTTGATACTGGTTTACAAATATCGCAACTCGATTTTAAGAAATTGTATCCGATTTATTACTTTTCGCTGGAACATCTTGATTTAATGAGACAATCCGTTGTTGACATACATTTTAGGGCTCGTATAGCTCCTGGTGGTGTTAATTATAGAGCGGTTGCTGTCATTCTCAGCGACAAATCAATGTTGTTAGAAGGGGTTGGCGGACGAATGAGACTTGTTGATGCACCAGTGGAAAATCTATGATTGAAAAGTTTCCATAGGATTTCCCCAATTAGATCAATTGAAAGCATAAATGTGTTTTACAATAAAATGCCATATAGTGTTGTTAGTGTCAAGCTGACTGATGGTCAGGTCAAGAAATTGCGATCAAAATCCGCTAAAGAATGTGGAACCACAATAACGTTGAAACCAGCGCAGATGTCCGGCGGTACACATAAAATATCATTAACGGATCGTCAAATAAAACATTTCAATGATGCATTGAAGAAACAGCGAGAGGTTCAAATTGATTTTTCGAAAGCCGCAATCGCGAACATGATAAAATCAGGTGGTATATTTCCATTGTTAGCCGCAATACCAGCATTGATTGCCGCGGCTGCCCCAGCGGTGGCGAAAGCGGCGGCGTTGGGAGCCGTTGGGACCGCGGCAGGGATGGCGTTGAAAAAGGCAACTGGTGGATCCGCTCGCGGATCTGGGTATAAAAAAAGGGGAAAGGGGTTGTACCTACCAGGAACACCGTATTCATGGTACAGCGGAAATGGTCTAAGAAGAATACCAGGAACGGTTTATTAATTGAGGAACCTATGGTTCCCAAATCTTCGATTTCCGGCCCAATTGTTGAGGAGTCTATGACTGAAGAGTCTTTGACTCCAATGTCCAATTTTGATTTAATTGATGCTGCTAAAAAAATAGCGATAAAAAACTTCAGAGGGGTTTTTATGAGAGATCAGTTACCAAGAAAACCTAAACGCGTTGAAACCGGTATCATCAATCTTGATAATAGCAGCGGATCGGGAACTCACTGGGTTGCATACGCGATTGATCCGCGTGGGATTGTCTATTTCGATTCATATGGGTTAGCTCCGCCAAGCGAGTTTATGCGGTATATAAATTCTTCGATGAAACTCAAAGAGTATCCGATTTTTTATTCCACGCTGCCAACACAACAATTAAATGATCCACCGATATGCGGCCGTGAAGTATTAAATGTCCTCGCGAAGATTTCATTCAAATCCTTTGGATCTCCGTGGAAACCACCTCATATTGTTGTAAACGAATACACGAGTGGGAAATTACAAGGATCAATAAATTGAAAATACAAGTTACGCTAACAATAATGATCGATATTTGGGGACAATTTCTGTCAGTGTCGGAACCCACCGCGGAAACATCTGCGGGTTCTATCGAAGAAGTAAAAAAAATAATAGAAGATGAAATCGCTGAGACGTTAAATTTAACAAGTGTTGACCCGAACGAAATAGTTGTATTTCAAGATAGCCAGGGTAAATTGAAAAGCAGTAATGTGTCGTTGGATGACATTTTGATACGGCGTCGCGCTGCCGCTGAAAACTCTATTGCACTGTATTCCAACGGTGGACAACTTAAACCAGGCGTACTTGTGTCTACGATCACCGACGCGATTGCTACTAACGAACGTGAGCTGAATGATCTTATACGAGGTTATAATAATTTTCGCAAAAATGTCATTCATAAATTCTTTGAACCCCGCTTGTGGTTGGCATGACTCTCGCTGAAATCAACGAGTTTATCAGCAAACATACTCATAATGCCTACATCGCTAATAATTTCTTTGGTGTCCCGGCTACATCTACAATGACTCTCAAAGATATTAATATGTTTATGGTGAGACAAACAACACTTAATACCATCGTGGATAAATTTTTAGGGAGAACACCTGTCTCTGAAACCACATCGTTGACAGGCCCGACTCTCGCTGAAGTTAAAAGCGCTATTGACGAACAAAAACGCATCAGCGAAATGGCTAATAAGTTCTTTGAGGGCTCTGAAAATTACAATATCACGACGACATATTCTCAACTCAACAGGTATTATGGCATACAAAAAGATATGGAAATAGACCTCCTTTTGATTTCATTTTTTAAACGCCGCAATGAAACGATGATGAAATATACCGAAATCAAAAAAACCTATCTCGACGTCATCGACGATATTGCTAAACTACGAGAAGATTTTGAAAAGGTAAAAATTCACCATCCAAACATAGGCGTTAAAAATATCGTGTATATGGTTGATCATGGGACCTTTGATTGGGTAAAAAACTCTAATGCTAAATTGAAAGTCACTAACGTGAAGTGGTCCCATGGTATCTACAGGATGACGTTAATCTCTAACAAGCAATTTGATATCATCGTGAAAGGTAAAACCTACTTTGGTGGCACCGCGACAGTAATTATCGCGGGAGGGGGGGGGAAGAAGAATTTGAGATTGTCGCGGTTGATAACACCATTAGAAAGCATATAGCCTGGTGTTTAGAAATAGTAGGTGAAGTAGACATCCCCCTGATCTACTACCCTGACGATGATGAATAATTGAAAACACTAGCGGGTTTAAAATAATGATGATTTCATCAACGCAATGTCGCTATTATCAGGTCAGAGAATTTCAAACTAGACTCAAAACCCTCGCCGAGGAGTATCAAATACAAATAAAACAATACCGACGAAGAATCACCGCGATTGATATTACTATGTACTCGGTGTCAAGCGTTCTCGCTGGTGCCGGAATAATACTAGCATCTGTTACAATGATTGCCCCGGTCGTAGTTCCAATTTGCATTTCTGCGATGGCTACAATCGCGGGTATATCAACCGGGATAACAAAAAAGATATCATCATGCAGCCAGAGTAAACTGCAAGATTACTTAATTCAATTTCATATAGTATCAACCGCGTACTCGCAATTATCCTCGATGATATCGTCGTCACTCGATAATACAAATATATCAGATAGTGAGTTCTCAGCGATGCTCAGTATTTTTGATACCGCGATATCAAAATTAGAGCGACAACAACAGTATAACACCGATGGAATTAGAAAACACGAACCTGAAAACCAAAATGATCTCAATAACATCAACGATATCAACGATATCTGATACTGAGTTCTCAGTGACGGTCAGTATTTTTGATTCCACGATGTCAAAATTAGAGCGACAACAACAGTATAGCAACTATGACAACACCGATGGAATTACTTCAACGAATAGTGGAGAACACGAATCCAGTACAAACGAGTATGATATCAATAACATCTAGGAAACCCGAGTTTAGTGTAAATTTTCCTAGCCCAGTCCCCGTGAGCGAAATCGCGCTGGCAAAATTACGAGTATATCATAGCTGGCCTAATATCAGATCGGTTGCATTTGGTGGTCAGCAACCCAATAACGCACTGGTGTTCTCGTATAAGAATAAACCCGATGGTACTCCAACGTGGGAAACAGTTTCGTTACCAACTGGGTCGTACCAAATTAAGCAAATCAATGCTGAAATTCAACGTAGAATAAAATCAATCACTGGAAAAGAATCAAAAATAGCTATTAATCTTCATCAACCGACGCTCTCGTCGTCGATCGAAATAAGCACAGAGGGATACATTGTAGATATCTATAACAGCTCGTTAAGAACAGTGTTAGGATGGCCTGAAAAACCACCGGAAAAATCCACCGCCAACTTAACCACGGACGTACAATCATATCATGAAATCAATCCCAGTTATCGAGATAATTTATCTGATATAAGAAAAGGAAGAATCGGCGATAGATTTATATTTACCAACAAAGACACATTGCAGTGGGATTTTATCATTAAAAGAACAGCCGACTCATCTGTTACTATTTCATTTACGCTAACTGACGTCCGTGATTATTTTAATGAAATTAATCGATTACAACAAGCACAACTAGAACAACTACGGAAAACAAAATCGCAAAAACACGTTGAAATAATAAATCAACTTATATCTGACATGGAATATATCTATGAACTAATTATTCAAACAATAATTAATGACAACAGCGACAATAAACAACGATTCCTAACCGATTACAATATCACAGAGGACAATCTGCGTAATTTCAAGTTTCCCAAATACAACGCTGATGAACTAGCAAGAATTGTAAAAACCGATATCAAGGCGCTACAAAAATCAGATTCAACTATCCTCAAACATAATAATGATCCAGATGGTGGCGGTAGGCATATTGCCCCTCATAATGTGAATATTTCAACGGTGATTGCGCTCAATTTAACATGTGATGCAATTGAAGGAAGCTATCAAATTAATCTAGAGCAATCAAATCAAGCTCAGCAGGGATATATTCTTTATTCGCTTGCACCAACAGCTCCTCCAGGATTTTTAATAATTGAAAACCCAGTTAATCCTGTCTATATGCGATGCCATAATAATTCGTTAACGAGAATTAATTTTAGACTTACTGACCAGTCAAATAATTTAATTGATCTACAAGAGGAGGTGTTAGCGATTAGTTTGTTTGTAAAGTCCTGAAAGGATTTTCGTCGTAAATTGCTAGCAATTTCAAAGGACTTCCATCAAATTTTCGGTTGAACTCGTAAAAGAATTATTAACCAGAACTGAAAGTTCCAGCAGCAGAGAGGGTGATGACCACATCGTTGCGACCTTGAATCTTTTTAGGTGTATACGAATTTTATTTTATGACCATTTTTTTTAGATAGAGCAGTTTTAATTATATTTTCTGCAACAAATTGTATTGAAGCCCCACAAATGTCAAAGTATCTACTGGCTTCGTTTATCGATTGAAAGCTTCTCTCCTCGTTGCTTTCTAAATCAAACGATTTAACTCTCCTAGGGTGTTTTGCATGTTTGCCAGTTCCACCTAATTTTGAATTCAGACTTTGTGAGACGGCTTGAAGATTCACAAGACAATTATCAGTCTTCACGCCATTTATATGATCAATCACAAATCCGTCTTCGATTAATCCGTTATGACATTCAAAAATAATTCTGTGACAGAGATATGTTTTATTTCTAGCACTAAACAACAAATACCCCATATTATTTAGATATCCAACCGGGTTTTTTAGTCTGCGGTGCCTGACAACACCATCACGGGATGCTTCGTAATTAACGAGCACTGGATGAGGTCTGAAATCTTGGCTCATTTGTATAATAATACTACTTGTCTAATTTATTATTTGCTTTAATTATAAGTCTATCAATGTAGTCTTGAGGGGTTTTGATGACTTTGTCGCTGATTTTATCAAGGATGACGGAGTCAATGATTCGTTTGTCATAGTAGCGTTTTAGTTCCCTGTATCGTTTACCCCCACAAGCAAGACACAACTGCGATTTTCCTCTAACGCCCACCCCACATTGGAGGCATGGGAGAGGGCCAAAACTTCCTCGCCGAACGCTTTGTAAATGATGTCCACAGAATTCGCTTCTGCATGATTTGTTACACGGGGTTCTTGATCCAATCATTAGCCACTTGCAGTGATTCATTATACTATATTTTTCTATTTAAATACTTGTTTTAATTATAAAATGGAAGAGTTCAAGAGATTATCCAAAATTAAGCCTTGGAGAAATACTAAATTCAATCTCGATAGAGTCTCTGATACACCAAAACGTCTAATCGGTGATAGAACTATACTCGGTAAAATCAGGGAGTGTTTTAATGAATTCTACCGAGACGGTGCAGCATACTGTTGGTCGACATTTCGAATTATCAACAACATCGAAGATGTCGGTGTCAATGTACCAATCATCGATGCTACTATGAATGATGAAAGAGCAGCTGAGATAATTTCACACCTTGGCGAGAAATCCAAAGGATTTTCAAGCAATTCCAAACAGAAGTATTTTTTCAGAATAAAATTCATTATCGAAGTCGAAGGTAAATGGATTATCAGGGATAAATTTGAACCAATCCTCAAGAATAAAAAAACAATCACGCTGAGTAGAGATTCCAAACCAGGAATTCTAACTCGAATCGACAAACCGTACTACGAGAGATCTTATCCTGTAACAGTAATCGTTTATGGAATATACCCGCTAAATGATAAACCTGATATTACAAAACTAGCTTCTATGAAATATTCACCGTTGACTTCGTCAAGGCTCAATTGTGTAGCAACACGGGTAATGGAACACTTCACAAATGCATCCCGAGGAAATAAACTAACTGATCTGCGACGTAGGAAAATAACCGAATGGGAACTGACAGTGAAACAGCACGGTGCAAAGATTTCTGATATAGCTAAATTAGAAACATTATTAAGATTCCCAATAACCGTTATGACGATAACCGGAGAAGTATTATACGAACCGATATATAACAAAAATGGAGCGCCTATACAAATTATTGATCATAACGAACACGCGTGGACACCTGCAGTAACAATATTTCCACGAGATAGAACCGTGAGATATATACCCCCGGAATTTTCCGGGGGTGTTTTCTATGAAGAGAAATTATTCGATGCTATTCACGCGTTGTGTAAAGATGATCCTGTGTCAGTGTGGTTACTTAGTAGTGCTGGTTCCGAATCAGGATTTGATCAATTTGTAAGACCAAATGGTGACTTATATCGCGTTGAAGAGTTAGATACTAGAATGAGAAAAATTGCTAATGATTTTTCACCGGAGAGTTTCCATGAAAAACTACTCACGGATAGTTTTACTATTCCATCAGTGGTAGCTCACTTTGCAAGAGAAAAAAACTCATGGCGTCCAACACGAAGTGATTTTCTCGAGGACGTTAAATTGAGTTGCGTCGAATTTGGTCATGGAGGACTGTGGAATACAAAATACTCACGTGATGGTATGATTTCAATTGATATATCCGCGTGTTATCCTGGAAGTTTTCTCGGGTATGGGGAATGTAGTAACTATTTTAAACGATTTGGACACCCCACGCATGAAATGACTCGTGTTGCGATTAATGGTCGTTTGCCTGATTTTGATTTGACTGGATTCGCTCGTGTGATATCATTTGAATTAGCTACAGGGTTACATCCGTGTAGTTATCTTTGGCTTGGTAGACACCTATCTGAAAAGGCGTGGATGCCAATGGTGCTATTGAGATATATGATCGATTGTGGTATGCTAATATCGTTGATTGTCAGTGAAGCGATTATATCCTATCGAGCTCAGAAAGAAGTTTGGCTACCACAACCCGATCTAGATCGTATAATTAGCGAACAGCGAAAACTGTTTCCAGAAGAACAAATCATGGATTGGTCCAAACAGTTATTTGAAATTAAAAAAGAACAAGCAAAAGATTTTGGACGAAGAATAATCGGTAAATTTACCCAGGGTGGAAGATACGACAATGCAAAATATTCTTCGCGGTTGATCATAGACGTCGCTGAATACGATTTTATTGTAACGGATTTAACGAAACAGGGAAAACTTGTATCCCGTAAGGATGCTTTTCTATCCAATGGTGAGAAATTGGGTACGGTTGTTACCTACTGTGATGGATATAATTCCCAGTACACACATTTGAGAAGTTCTATGCTAGCCTATGCTTGTATTAATCTATTTTCGATGATTAATAGATTTCCTAATACCGCGGTTAGAGTAGCTACTGATTCGATATATATACACAATAAATACAAATCAGCTGTAGCGGCTTTCACAGATCCCGAGGAAGCGTGGGGATGTTGGAGATTTAAAAATGAAACACTATATGAGTATTGTGAATCCGCAGACGTTACCATGGATGATAAATATCTTTGTTGTAACCGTATTGAAATTCAATCAGAATTTTCTAATGCACCACCGGTATCTGATCCAATATGTAGATACAAGACAGTTTATTTAAACGGTTGTGGTGGATCAGGAAAGACAACTCAAGCAATCGAATTATTCCGTGGGAAAAATCCTACGGATTTCACAAACATGATTGTGTTAACACCAACTCACAGACTCGCCAGAGAGATGAAACAACGAGGGGTAAATGCCTGTACTTATCACAGCTTCTTTCGATGGAAAGGTGACAAATGGACTCCTGAGCGTATGGGTGATAAATTCATTCCTGAAATTATAATTTGGGATGAAATATGCACAGTGTCATTAGATGTATTACAAATATTTCTCGAGTGGTTGTTAAACAAAAACACAAAAGTCGTCATGTGCGGGGATCACGGCCAGCCTCCACCATTTGTTGGCGGATCTCCACATGAATGGCTAAAGGGTTTTGTAGACTATTATGAGGAAATTGCCACTGATTATAGATCACTTGATGAACAATTACGAGAATTCAAAACGCTAATTAGATTACAACCGGATAAAATCCAGTGTGAAATAGCGCGTGAAATAATTTCAGAAACTCCCATGAATGATTTCTGGGAAGCGTGGAGACCAAACGATTTGATAATTGCGAGTAGAAAAATTGTTAGAGACACACTTCAGATGAAGTTATTTGAATTGCATAAAGAAAAATTTGCAACACTTCCAGTACCGTTGTGTTATAGGCCTTCGGATACACGAAAACAGAATATAGAAGTTGATATTCCAGGCCTAAAATCCGAAGGATTTCAAAAACAAATTCTCGTATTAAATGATATTGTGCTGGTTGATATCAGCGTCGTTGAAGATGCATTACGCGCTGATAAATCACCATGGACGCTAGGATACGCAGCGACGATACATTCTTCACAGGGATTAACTATCACAGACACAATTGTTTGGATGGTAGATAATCGCATCGAATGGTCGAATTTAGTCTATCTCGCAGTATCCAGAGTACGAAAAATAAATCAGCTTCGAAGAATTGTCTTCGATGATGACACCACAATGGATGATGATAGCATCGTTGATGTTAAAACTACTGATAAAAAACTATCCGGTTACAAACAACAAGACAAGAAAAAACAACGACAATTTGATATTGATGCTGAATTAATAATTACGCTGAAACAACAACAGAATAATCACTGCGCAAGTTGCAATTGTATAATGCGTTGGCGTTATTCGGATAAAGATCCTCGCCAATTTACCGTAGACAGAAAAAATAACAGTCTCGGTCATGTCAGAAACAATGTGATGTTGACTTGTCTTGAGTGTAATAGACGCAACGGCGCTAGTTAAGACCCTCTGGTGGTAATTGAGTATCGTCAGGAATTACTTGTAATTGTTCGCGTGTAAAACCCCGCTGAGGGGCAGTTGAATCCAATTTATAGATTGGAGGTCTACCAGTTGATCGTGTTATAGCAGATATCTTGTGTGCAGTAACACTCCAAATAGGATCAGTAGCCCTTTTTGTGCCACCTTCAAGCTCTCCTGGTTCGTATAAATACCTAACAGTGACATTACTACCAAGAATTGGTTCGGAAACGCTAGCGTTTCTAGAAACATCTTTTTGTGAAATCCCTTGAATTTACATTTTAGGTATAGACGCTTTCTTAATCGCGTTGACAGGTTTCATGTTAATTGTTCGAGTAATCTCATTATTCAGTGCGGTAATCACAGCTGGTAATCTCTTAACCCATTCACGGGATCTTTTATCCTGAATAAACTCCTTCGCGTATTGATATCCAAATAACCGCTCAGCAAGAGTCCGATTAAATCGTTCAACAATTGCCTGATCGCGATGTAGCGCAGTATGCCCTCGTCTGATGGTGACATTATGATGTTTCATCGTTGTTAAAACAGCGCCTTGAAATTCCTTGCCAGGATCAACTTGTAACAGATTTGGCCAGCGTAGTGGACCTCGTCGATAAATCCTTTCAAATGCAGAAGCTACTTCAGTAGATGATTTTGTCTTCAGTGGTTCTGCTTGTTTGTATCGACTAGCAATATCAACTACGGTTAACGCGTATTTGTAACCGTTGTCATGTGGTAAAAATAGTATATCAGCTTGATGAACTTCATTAGGTGTTGTAACATCAAAATGCGAGTAGTTAATTCGTTTAGGCGCTGATAGATACATTTGCCATATCGCCTGTTTGGATAACCAATCAGCTGCAATAGTATTTTTTACTTTTGCAGCGCTAGCGAGTTTATTGATTGCTGCCTTGCCTCTCCAGTATCCTTTTGGAGAATAATAAACAGATTCCATATTATTAATTACCAGCGCCCATCATCAATTTGCCTTTCATAGCTGATTTTACCAACCACGAAGCCAATTTTTCTTTGAAAGATTTATCAGGAATAGCATTTAACGCATGAATTAATTTCACATCTGCGAGATGCCTGTGTTGCAAATTGCTGCTTTTATATGCGACATCATGAGCATGACACGCCTTATCAATAGCGTTTATCGGTTCTTCACCACGTCGAGGTTGATTTTGATCATCGAGTCTGATATCAAGTCTTGTTCCCGGTCCACAATAACTATATCCTGGAAGGTGCTTTTCTCCCGGGTACTTTGCCCACGGTGTTCCTGGGAGTTTCATTAACTTGGCTGCGATATCACCTCCTCGTTTTTTTTTAAAACATCTCCGGATCTCATAGACACAAATCTAAATTTCTTTGTACCACATTGTACGCATTTACCAGAAAGCGCTGATCGGTTATTTTTAGTTGTAATCGTCGTCAAGTCATCTGTGCCAGTACGCGTTTTACACAATATAGATCCATAATTTATGTATAGAGATATGGATATAATTGATTTTTCAGCGACTGAAGCAAGAGAACCGGTTAAGCATCATGCAGCGCTACCAAACTCTATCCGGATGATTATAATCGGGCCATCTGGATCCGGCAAGACTCAATTGTTGCTCAATTTAATAATGAGATGGATGAAGTGGGATAAGTTGTATTTAGTTGCTCCTAGCGTAGATGATCAACGATGCTATGAAGTGTTAAAGGATTTTAACGAGAATGCATCAGAGATTAAAGGTGAGAACGTCGTTGATTTTTTAACCGATATTGACGAGGCACCATCAGTTGAAGATCTTGATGGAAACATTAACAATTTAGTCGTATTCGACGATGTGATGTTAGATAAACAAACAAACCCAGCTAGAATATTTTCCCGAGGCAGGCATAAAAGCACGGACGTGATATATGTCACTCAACGCTACACACAGATTCCAAAAGTGATCAGAGATAACTGTAATATTCTTGATGTGTTTAACGGCGTTGATACACATACGTTACGAACTATTTGGCAAACTTGGTGCTGCGGTGATATGGATCATAATCAATTTAAAAATTTCTTTAGTAATGCTCAGTCAACCCCGCACGGATTTGTAACGATAAATTTACATGATCCTCGGACACGATATCGTATCGGACTCGATCAAATATTCGGTTAAATCATTTATTATTTTTGTTAACCAGAACTGAAAGTTTCAGCAGCAGAGAGGGTGAGTGACAACGACGCCGGCGTCTTCGAGGAAGCGTTGGTTAGCCGAATCGACGCTTTTTTTTACGATTTACGAGGAAGCTTCTATTTACCGAATTGGCGCCTCCAAAAAGGTTGTAGGATTCACCCTCTCTGCTGCTTCAATTATCAAACAAATAATGTTAGGAATCTTATACACAGTTCATTTCAAACTCAATACTCAAACACATAATGTTAGGGATTATAAACACACAGTTCATTCCAAACTCAATTATCAAACACATCATGTTAAGAATCTTATACACAGTTCATTTCAAACTCAATTATCAGACACATAATGTTAGGGATTTTATACACAGTTCATTTCAAACTCAATTATCAAACACATAATGTTAAGAATCTTATACACAGTTCATTTCAAACTCAATTATCAAACATATAATGTTAAGAATCTTATACACAGTTCATTTCAAACTCAATTATCAAACACATAATGTTAAGAATCTTATATACAGTTCATTTCAAACTCAATTATCAAACACATAATGTTAGGAATCTTATACATAGTTCATTTCAAACTCAATTATCAAACACATAATGTTAGAAATCTTATACACAGTTCATTTCAAACTCAATTATCAAACACATAATGTTAGGAATCTTGTACACAGTTCATTTCAAACTCAATTATCAAACACATAATGTTAGGGATCTTATACACAGTTCATTTCAAATTCAATTATCAAACACATAATGTTAGGAAATATATACACAGTTCATTTCAAACTCAATCATCAGACACATAATGTTAGAAATCTTTTACACAGTTCATTTCAAACTCAATTATCAAACACATAATGTTAGGTAATATACACACAGTTCATTTAAAACTCAATCATCAGACACATAATGTTAGAAATCTTATACACAGTTCATTTCAAACTCAATTATCAAACACATAATGTTAAGAATCTTATACACAGTTCATTTCAAACTCAATTATCAAATAAATAATGTTAGGAATCTTATACACAGTTCATTTCAAACTCAATCATCAGACATATAATGTTAGAAATCTTATACACAGTTCATTCCAAACTCAATTATCAAACACATAATGTTAGGAAATATATACACAGTTCATTTCAAACTCAATCATCAGACACATAATGTTAGGAATCTTATACACAGTTAATTTCAAACTCAATTATCAAACACATAATGTTAAGAATCTTATACACAGTTCATTTCAAACTCAATTATCAAACACATAATGTTAGGTAATATATACACAGTTCATTTCAAACTCAATCATCAGACACATAATGTTAGAAATCGAATACACAGTTCATTTCAAACTCAATTATCAAACACATAATGTTAGGTAATATATAAACAGTTCATTTCAAACTCAATCATCAAACACATAATATTAGAAATCTTATACACAGTTCATTTCAAACTCAATTATCAAACACATAATGTTAAGAATCTTATACACAGTTCATTTCAAACTCAATTATCAAACAAATAATTCATTCCAAACTCAATTATCAAACACATAATGTTAGGAATCTTATACACAGTTAATTTCAAACTCAATCATCAGACACATAATGTTAAGAATCTTACACACAGTTCATTTCAAACTCAATCATCAAACACATAATGTTAGGAATCTTATACACAGTTCATTTCAAACTCAATCATCAAACATATAATGTTAAGAATCTTATACTAAGTTCATTTCAAACTCAATTATCAAACACATAATGTTAGGAATCTTACACACAGTTCATTTCAAACTCAATTATCAAACACATAATGTTAGGAATCTTATAAACAGTTCATTTCAAACTCAATCATCCAACACATAATGTTAGGGATTATATACACAGTTCATTTCAAACTCAATTATCAAACACATAATGTTAAAAATCTTATACACAGTTCATTTCAAACTCAATCATCAAACACATAATGTTAGGAATCTTATACACAGTTCATTTCAAACTCAATCATCAGACACATAATGTTAAGAATCTTACACACAGTTCATTTCAAACTCAATCATCAAACACATAATGTTAGGAATCTTATACACAGTTCATTTCAAACACAATCATCAAACATATAATGTTAAGAATCTTATACACAGTTCATTTCAAACTCAATTATCAAACACATAATGTTAGGAATCATACACGCAGTTCATTTCAAACTCAATTATCAAACACATAATGTTAGGAATCTTATACACAGTTCATTTCAAACTCAATCATCAAACACATAATGTTAGGGATTATATACACAGTTCATTTCAAACTCAATTATCAAACACATAATGTTAGGGATCTTATACACAGTTCATTTCAAACTCAATTATCAAACACATAATGTTAGGAATCTTTTATACAAAGTTCATTTCAAACTCAATTATCAAACACATAATGTTAGGAATCTTATACACAGTTCATTTCAAACTCAATCATCAAACACATAATGTTAGGGATTATATACACAGTTCATTTCAAACTCAATTATCAAACACATAATGTTAGGGATCTTATACACAGTTCATTTCAAACTCAATTATCAAACACATAATGTTAGGAATCTTTTATACAAAGTTCATTTCAAACTCAATTATCAAACACATAATGTTAGGAATCTTACACACAGTTCATTTCAAACTAAATCATCAAACACATACTGTTAGGAATCTTATACACAGTTCATTTCAAACTCAATCATCAGACACAAAATGTTTAGAATCTTACACACAGTTCATTTCTAACTCAATTCCCAAACACATAATGTTAGGAATCTTATACACAGTTCATTTCAAACTCAATTATCAAACACATAATGTTAGGAATCTTATACACAGTTCATTTCAAACTCAATCATCAAACACATAATGTTAGGAATCTTATACACAGTTCATTTCAAACTCAATCATCAGACACATAATGTTAAGAATCTTACACACAGTTCATTTCAAACTCAATCATCAAACACATAATGTTAGGAATCTTATACACAGTTTATTTCAAACTCAATCATCAAACATATAATGTTAAGAATCTTATACACAGTTCAATTCAAACTCAATTATCAAACACATAATGTTAGAAATCTTATACACAGTTCATTTCAAACTCAATCATCAAACACATAATGTTAGGGATTATATACACAGTTCATTTCAAACTCAATTATCAAACACATAATGTTAAGGATCTTATACACAGTTCATTTCAAACTCAATTATCAAACACATAATGTTAGGAATCTTTTATTCACAGTTCATTTCAAACTCAATCATCAAACACATAATGTTAAGAATCTTATACACCGTTCATTTCAAACTCAATTATCAAACACATAATGTTAGGAATCTTATACACAGTTCATTTCAAACTCAATCATCAAACACATAATGTTAGGAATCTTATACACAGTTCATTCCAAACTCAATTATCAAACACATAATGTTAGGTAATATATACACAGTTCATTTAAAACTCAATCATCAGACATATAATGTTAAGAATCTTATACACAGTTCATTTCAAACTCAATTATCAAACACATAATGTTAAGAATCTTATATATAGTTCATTTAAAACTCAATTATCAAACACATAATGTTAGGGATCTTATACATAGTTCATTTCAAACTAAATTATCAAACACATAATGTTAGAAATCTTATACACAGTTCATTTCAAACTCAATTATCAAACACATAATGTTAGGAATCTTGTACACAGTTCATTTTAAACTCAATTATCAAACACATAATGTTAGGTATCTTATACACAGTTCATTTCAAATTCAATTATCAAACACATAATGTTAGGAAATATATACACAGTTCATTTCAAACTCAATCATCAGACACATAATGTTAGAAATCTTATACACAGTTCATTTCAAACTCAATTATCAAACACATAATGTTAGGTAATATATACACAGTTCATTTCAAACTCAATCATCAGACACATAATGTTAGAAATCTTATACACAGTTCATTTCGAACTCAATTATCAAACACATAATGTTAAGAATCTTATACACAGTTCATTTCAAACTCAATCATCAAACACATAATGTTAGAAATCTTATACACAGTTCATCTCAAACTCAATCATCAAACATATAATGTTAAGAATCTTATACACAGTTCATTTCAAACTCAATTATCAAACACATAATGTTAGGAATCATACACGCAGTTCATTTCAAACTCAATTATCAAACACATAATGTTAGGAATCTTATACACAGTTCATTTCAAACTCAATCATCAAACACATAATGTTAGGGATTATATACACAGTTCATTTCAAACTCAATTATCAAACACATAATGTTAGGGATCTTATACACAGTTCATTTCAAACTCAATTATCAAACACATAATGTTAAGAATCTTATACACAGTTCATTTCAAACTCAATGATCAGACACATAATGTTAAGAATCTTACACACAGTTCATTTCAAACTCAATCATCAAACACATAATGTTAGGAATCTTATACACAGTTCATTTCAAACACAATCATCAAACATATAATGTTAAGAATCTTATACACAGTTCATTTCAAACTCAATTATCAAACACATAATGTTAGGAATCATACACGCAGTTCATTTCAAACTCAATTATCAAACACATAATGTTAGGAATCTTATACACAGTTCATTTCAAACTCAATCATCAAACACATAATGTTAGGAATCTTATACACAGTTCATTTCAAACTCAATCATCAGACACATAATGTTAAGAATCATACACGCAGTTCATTTCAAACTCAATTATCAAACACATAATGTTAGGAATCTTATACACAGTTCATTTCAAACTCAATTATCAAACACATAATGTTAGGAATCATACACGCAGTTCATTTCAAACTCAATTATCAAACACATAATGTTAGGAATCTTATACACAGTTCATTTCAAACTCAATCATCAAACACATAATGTTAGGGATTATATACACAGTTCATTTCAAACTCAATTATCAAACACATAATGTTAGGGATCTTATACACAGTTCATTTCAAACTCAATTATCAAACACATAATGTTAAGAATCTTATACACAGTTCATTTCAAACTCAATCATCAAACACATAATGTTAGGAATCTTATACACAGTTCATTTCAAACTCAATGATCAGACACATAATGTTAAGAATCTTACACACAGTTCATTTCAAACTCAATCATCAAACACATAATGTTAGGAATCTTATACACAGTTCATTTCAAACACAATCATCAAACATATAATGTTAAGAATCTTATACACAGTTCATTTCAAACTCAATTATCAAACACATAATGTTAGGAATCATACACGCAGTTCATTTCAAACTCAATTATCAAACACATAATGTTAGGAATCTTATACACAGTTCATTTCAAACTCAATCATCAAACACATAATGTTAGGAATCTTATACACAGTTCATTTCAAACTCAATCATCAGACACATAATGTTAAGAATCTTACACACAGTTCATTTCAAACTCAATCATCAAACATATAATGTTAAGAATCTTATACACAGTTCAATTCAAACTCAATTATCAAACACATAATGTTAGGAATCTTATACACAGTTCATTTCAAACTCAATCATCAAACACATAATGTTAGGGATTATATACACAGTTCATTTCAAACTCAATTATCAAACACATAATGTTAAGGATCTTATACACATTTCATTTCAAACTCAATTATCAAACACATAATGTTAGAAATCTTTTATTCACAGTTCATTTCAAACTCAATTATCAAACACATAATGTTAGGGATTATATACACAGTTCATTTCAAACTCAATTATCAAACACATAATGTTAAGGATCTTATACACATTTCATTTCAAACTCAATTATCAAACACATAATGTTAGGAATCTTTTATTCACAGTTCATTTCAAACTCAATTATCAAACACATAATGTTAAGAATCTTATACACAGTTCATTTCAAACTCATTTATCAAACACATAATGTTAGGAATCTTATACACAGTTCATTTCAAACTCAATCATCAAACACATAATGTTAGGAATCTTATACACAGTTCATTCCAAACTCAATTATCAAACACATAATGTTAGGTAATATATACACAGTTCATTTCAAACTCAATCATCAGACATATAATGTTAAGAATCTTATACACAGTTCATTTCAAACTCAATTATCAAACACATAATGTTAAGAATCTTATATACAGTTCATTTAAAACTCAATTATCAAACACATAATGTTAGGAATCTTATACATAGTTCATTTCAAACTCAATTATCAAACACATAATGTTAGAAATCTTATACACAGTTCATTTCAAACTCAATTATCAAACACATAATGTTTGGAATCTTGTACACAGTTCATTTCAAACTCAATTATCAAACACATAATGTTAGGTATCTTATACACAGTTCATTTCAAATTCAATTATCAAACACATAATGTTAGGAAATATATACACAGTTCATTTCAAACTCAATCATCAGACACATAATGTTAGAAATCTTATACACAGTTCATTTCAAACTCAATTATCAAACACATAATGTTAGGTAATATCTACACAGTTCATTTCAAACTCAATCATCAGACACATAATGTTAGAAATCTTATACACAGTTCATTTCAAACTCAATTATCAAACACATAATGTTAAGAATCTGATACACAGTTCATTTCAAACTCAATTATCAAATAAATAATGTTAGTAATCTTATACACAGTTCATTTCAAACTCAATTATCAAACACATAATTTTAAGAATCTTATACACAGTTCATTTCATACTCAATTATCAAACACATAATGTTAGGTAAAATATACACAGTTCATTTCAAACTCAATCATCAGACATATAATGTTAGAAATCTTATACACAGTTCATTCCAAACTCAATTATCAAACACATAATGTTAGGAAATATATACACAGTTCATTTCAAACTCAATCATCCAACACATAATGTTAGGGATTATATACACAGATCATTTCAAACTCAATTATCAAACACATAATGTTAAGAATCTTATACACAGTTCATTTCAAACTCAATCATCAAACACATAATGTTAGGAATCTTATACACAGTTCATTTCAAACTCAATGATCAGACATATAATGTTAAGAATCTTACACACAGTTCATTTCAAACTCAATTATCAAACACATAATGTTAGGAATCTTATACACAGTTCATTTCAAACACAATCATCAAACATATAATGTTAAGAATCTTATACACAGTTCATTTCAAACTCAATTATCAAACACATAATGTTAGGAATCATACACGCAGTTCATTTCAAACTCAATTATCAAACACATAATGTTAGGAATCTTATACACAGTTCATTTCAAACTCAATCATCAAACACATAATGTTAGGGATTATATACACAGTTCATTTCAAACTCAATTATCAAACACATAATGTTAGGGATCTTATACACAGTTCATTTCAAACTCAATTATCAAACACATAATGTTAGGAATCTTTTATACAAAGTTCATTTCAAACTCAATTATCAAACACATAATGTTAGGAATCTTATACACAGTTCATTTCAAACTCAATTATCAAACACATAATGTTAGGAATCTTACACACAGTTCATTTCAAACTAAATCATCAAACACATACTGTTAGGAATCTTATACACAGTTCATTTCAAACTCAATCATCAGACACATAATGTTAAGAATCTTACACACAGTTCATTTCTAACTCAATTCCCAAACACATAATGTTAGGAATCTTATACACAGTTCATTTAAAACTCAATTATCAAACACATAATGTTAGGAATCTTATACACAGTTCATTTCAAACTCAATCATCAAACACATAATGTTAGGAATCTTATACACAGTTCATTTCAAACTCAATCATCAGACACATAATGTTAAGAATCTTACACACAGTTCATTTCAAGCTCAATCATCAAACACATAATGTTAGGAATCTTATACACAGTTCATTTCAAACTCAATCATCAAACATATAATGTTAAGAATCTTATACACAGTTCAATTCAAACTCAATTATCAAACACATAATGTTAGGAATCTTATACACAGTTCATTTCAAACTCAATCATCAAACACATAATGTTAGGGATTATATACACAGTTCATTTCAAACTCAATTATCAAACACATAATGTTAAGGATCTTATACACAGTTCATTTCAAACTCAATTATCAAACACATAATTTTAGGAATCTTTTATTCACAGTTCATTTCAAACTCAATTATCAAACACATAATGTTAAGAATCTTATACACAGTTCATTTCAAACTCAATTATCAAACACATAATGTTAGGAATCTTATACACAGTTCATTTCAAACTCAATCATCAAACACATAATGTTAGGAATCTTATACACAGTTCATTCCAAACTCAATTATCAAACACATAATGTTAGGTAATATATACACAGTTCATTTCAAACTCAATCATCAGACATATAATGTTAAGAATCTTATACACAGTTCATTTCAAACTCAATTATCAAACACATAATGTTAAGAATCTTATATACAGTTCATTTAAAACTCAATTATCAAACACATAATGTTAGGAATCTTATTCATAGTTCATTTCAAACTCAATTATCAAACACATAATGTTAGAAATCTTATACACAGTTCATTTCAAACTCAATTATCAAACACATAATGTTAGGAATCTTGTACACAGTTCATTTCAAACTCAATTATCAAACACATAATGTTAGGTATCTTATACACAGTTCATTTCAAATTCAATTATCAAACACATAATGTTAGGAAATATATACACAGTTCATTTCAAACTCAATCATCAGACACATAATGTTAGAAATCTTATACACAGTTCATTTCAAACTCAATTATCAAACACATAATGTTAGGTAATATATACACAGTTCATTTCAAACTCAATCATCAGACACATAATGTTAGAAATCTTATACACAGTTCATTTCAAACTCAATTATCAAACACATAATGTTAAGAATCTTATACACAGTTCATTTCAAACTCAATTATCAAATAAATAATGTTAGGAATCTTATACACAGTTCATTTCAAACTCAATTATCAAACACATAATTTTAAGAATCTTATACACAGTTCATTTCATACTCAATTATCAAACACATAATGTTAGGTAAAATATACACAGTTCATTTCAAACTCAATCATCAGACATTTAATGTTAGAAATCTTATACACAGTTCATTCCAAACTCAATTATCAAACACATAATGTTAGGAAATATATACACAGTTCATTTCAAACTCAATCATCCAACACATAATGTTAGGGATTATATACACAGTTCATTTCAAACTCAATTATCAAACACATAATGATAAGAATCTTATACACAGTTCATTTCAAACTCAATCATCAAACACATAATGTTAGGAATCTTATACACAGTTCATTTCAAACTCAATGATCAGACACATAATGTTAAGAATCTTACACACAGTTCATTTCAAACTCAATCATCAAACACATAATGTTAGGAATCTTATACACAGTTCATTTCAAACACAATCATCAAACATATAATGTTAAGAATCTTATACACAGTTCATTTCAAACTCAATTATCAAACACATAATGTTAGGAATCATACACGCAGTTCATTTCAAACTCAATTATCAAACACATAATGTTAGGAATCTTATACACAGTTCATTTCAAACTCAATCATCAAACACATAATGTTAGGGATTATATACACAGTTCATTTCAAACTCAATTATCAAACACATAATGTTAGGGATCTTATACACAGTTCATTTCAAACTCAATTATCAAACACATAATGTTAGGAATCTTTTATACAAAGTTCATTTCAAACTCAATTATCAAACACATAATGTTAGGAATCTTATACACAGTTCATTTCAAACTCAATTATCAAACACATAATGTTAGGAATCTTACACACAGTTCATTTCAAACTAAATCATCAAACACATACTGTTAGGAATCTTATACACAGTTCATTTCAAACTCAATCATCAGACACATAATGTTAAGAATCTTACACACAGTTTATTTCTAACTCAATTCCCAAACACATAATGTTAGGAATCTTATACACAGTTCATTTCAAACTCAATTATCAAACACATAATGTTAGGAATCTTATACACAGTTCATTTCAAACTCAATCATCAAACACATAATGTTAGGAATCTTATACACAGTTCATTTCAAACTCAATCATCAGACACATAATGTTAAGAATCTTACACACAGTTCATTTCAAACTCAATCATCAAACACATAATGTTAGGAATCTTATACACAGTTCATTTCAAACTCAATCATCAAACATATAATGTTAAGAATCTTATACACAGTTCAATTCAAACTCAATTATCAAACACATAATGTTAGGAATCTTATACACAGTTCATTTCAAACTCAATCATCAAACACATAATGTTAGGGATTATATACACAGTTCATTTCAAACTCAATTATCAAACACATAATGTTAAGGATCTTATACACAGTTCATTTCAAACTCAATTATCAAACACATAATGTTAGGAATCTTTTATTCACAGTTCATTTCAAACTCAATTATCAAACACATAATGTTAAGAATCTTATACACAGTTCATTTCAAACTCAATTATCAAACACATAATGTTAGGAATCTTATACACAGTTCATTTCAAACTCAATCATCAAACACATAATGTTAGGAATCTTATACACAGTTCATTCCAAACTCAATTATCAAACACATAATGTTAGGTAATATATACACAGTTCATTTCAAACTCAATCATCAGACATATAATGTTAAGAATCTTATACACAGTTCATTTCAAACTCAATTATCAAACACATAATGTTAAGAATCTTATATACAGTTCATTTAAAACTCAATTATCAAACACATAATGTTAGGAATCTTATACATAGTTCATTTCAAACTCAATTATCAAACACATAATGTTAGAAATCTTATACACAGTTCATTTCAAACTCAATTATCAAACACATAATGTTAGGAATCTTGTACACAGTTCATTTCAAACTCAATTATCAAACACATAATGTTAGGTATCTTATACACAGTTCATTTCAAATTCAATTATCAAACACATAATGTTAGGAAATATATACACAGTTCATTTCAAACTCAATCATCAGACACATAATGTTAGAAATCTTATACACAGTTCATTTCAAACTCAATTATCAAACACATAATGTTAGGTAATATATACACAGTTCATTTCAAACTCAATCATCAGACACATAATGTTAGAAATCTTATACACAGTTCATTTCAAACTCAATTATCAAACACATAATGTTAAGAATCTTATACACAGTTCATTTCAAACTCAATTCTCAAATAAATAATGTTAGGAATCTTATACACAGTTCATTTCAAACTCAATTATCAAACACATAATTTTAAGAATCTTATACACAGTTCATTTCATACTCAATTATCAAACACATAATGTTAGGTAAAATATACACAGTTCATTTCAAACTCAATCATCAGACATATAATGTTAGAAATCTTATACACAGTTCATTCCAAACTCAATTATCAAACACATAATTTTAGGAAATATATACACAGTTCATTTCAAACTCAATCATCCAACACATAATGTTAGGGATTATATACACAGTTCATTTCAAACTCAATTATCAAGCACATAATGTTAAGAATCTTATACACAGTTCATTTCAAACTCAATCATCAAACACATAATGTTAGGAATCTTATACACAGTTCATTTCAAACTCAATGATCAGACACATAATGTTAAGAATCTTACACACAGTTCATTTCAAACTCAATCATCAAACACATAATGTTAGGAATCTTATACACAGTTCATTTCAAACACAATCATCAAACATATAATGTTAAGAATCTTATACACAGTTTATTTCAAACTCAATTATCAAACACATAATGTTAGGAATCATACACGCAGTTCATTTCAAACTCAATTATCAAACACATAATGTTAGGAATCTTATACACAGTTCATTTCAAACTCAATCATCAAACACATAATGTTAGGGATTATATACACAGTTCATTTCAAACTCAATTATCAAACACATAATGTTAGGGATCTTATACACAGTTCATTTCAAACTCAATTATCAAACACATAATGTTAGGAATCTTTTATACAAAGTTCATTTCAAACTCAATTATCAAACACATAATGTTAGGAATCTTATACACAGTTCATTTCAAACTCAATTATCAAACACATAATGTTAGGAATCTTACACACAGTTCATTTCAAACTAAATCATCAAACACATACTGTTAGGAATCTTATACACGGTTCATTTCAAACTCAATCATCAGACACATAATGTTAAGAATCTTATACACAGTTCATTTCAAACTCAATTATCAAACACATAATGTTAGGAATCTTATACACAGTTCATTTCAAACTCAATTATCAAACACATAATGTTAGGAATCTTATACACAGTTCATTTCAAACTCAATCATCAAACACATAATGTTAGGAATCTTATACCCAGTTCATTTCAAACTCAATCATCAGACACATAATGTTAAGAATCTTACACACAGTTCATTTCAAACTCAATCATCAAACACATAATGTTAGGAATCTTATACACAGTTCAATTCAAACTCAATTATCAAACACATAATGTTAGGAATCTTATACACAGTTCAATTCAAACTCAATCATCAAACACATAATGTTAGGGATTATATACACAGTTCATTTCAAACTCAATCATCAAACACATAATGTTAAGGATCTTATACACAGTTCATTTCAAACTCAATTATCAAACACATAATGTTAAGGATCTTATACACAGTTCATTTCAAACTCAATTATCAAACACATAATGTTAGGAATCTTTTATTCACAGTTCATTTCAAATTCAATTATCAAACACATAATGTTAAGAATCTTATACACAGTTCATTTCAAACTCAATTATCAAACACATAATGTTAGGAATCTTATACACAGTTCATTTCAAACTCAATCATCAAACAGATAATGTTAGGAATCTTATACACAGTTCATTCCAAACTCAATTATCAAACACATAATGTTAGGTAATATATACACAGTTCATTTCAAACTCAATCATCAGACATATAATGTTAAGAATCTTATACACAGTTCATTTCAAACTCAATTATCAAACACATAATGTTAAGAATCTTATATACAGTTCATTTAAAACTCAATTATCAAACACATAATGTTAGGAATCTTATACATAGTTCATTTCAAACTCAATTATCAAACACATAATGTTAGAAATCTTATACACAGTTCATTTCAAACTCAATTATCAAACACATAATGTTAGGAATCTTGTACACAGTTCATTTCAAACTCAATTATCAAACACATAATGTTAGGTATCTTATACACAGTTCATTTCAAATTCAATTATCAAACACATAATGTTAGGAAATATATACACAGTTCATTTCAAACTCAATCATCAGACACATAATGTTAGAAATCTTATACACAGTTCATTTCAAACTCAATTATCAAACACATAATGTTAAGTAATATATACACAGTTCATTTCAAACTCAATCATCAGACACATAATGTTAGAAATCTTATACACAGTTCATTTCAAACTCAATTATCAAACACATAATGTTAAGAATCTTATACACAGTTCATTTCAAACTCAATTATCAAATAAATAATGTTAGGAATCTTATACACAGTTCATTTCAAACTCAATTATCAAACACATAATTTTAAGAATCTTATACACAGTTCATTTCATACTCAATTATCAAACACATAATGTTAGGTAAAATATACACAGTTCATTTCAAACTCAATCATCAGACATATAATGTTAGAAATCTTATACACAGTTCATTCCAAACTCAATTATCAAACACATAATGTTAGGAAATATATACACAGTTCATTTCAAACTCAATCATCAGACACATAATGTTAGGAATCTTATACACAGTTCATTTCAAACTCAATTATCAAACACATAATGTTAAGAATCTTACACACAGTTCATTTCAAACTCAATTATCAAACACATAATGTTAGGTAATATATACACAGTTCATTTCAAACTCAATCATCAGACACATAATGTTATAAATCGAATACACAGTTCATTTCAAACTCAATTATCAAACACATAATGTTAGGTAATATATAAACAGTTCATTTCAAACTCAATCATCAAACACATAATAGTAGAAATCTTATACACAGTTCATTTCAAACTGAATTATCAAACACATAATGTTTAGAATCTTATACACAGTTCATTTCAAACTCAATTATCAAACAAATAATTCATTCCAAACTCAATTATCAAACAGATAATGTTAGGAATCTTATACACAGTTAATTTCAAACTCAATCATCAGACACATAATGTTAAGAATCTTACACACAGTTCATTTCTAACTCAATCATCAAACACATAATGTTAGGAATCTTATACACAGTTCATTTCAAACTCAATCATCAAACACATAATGTTAGAAATCTTATACACAGTTCATTTCAAACTCAATTATCAAACACATAATGTTAAGAATCTTATACACAGTTCATTTCAAACTCAATTATCAAATAAATAATGTTAGGAATCTTATACACAGTTCATTTCAAACTCAATTATCAAACACATAATTTTAAGAATCTTATACACAGTTCATTTCATACTCAATTATCAAACACATAATGTTAGGTAAAATATACACAGTTCATTTCAAACTCAATGATCAGACATATAATGTTAGAAATCTTATAAACAGTTCATTCCAAACTCAATTATCAAACACATAATGTTAGGAAATATATACACAGTTCATTTCAAACTCAATCATCCAACACATAATGTTAGGGATTATATACACAGTTCATTTCAAACTCAATTATCAAACACATAATGTTAAGAATCTTATACACAGTTCATTTCAAACTCAATCATCAAACACATAATGTTAGGAATCTTATACACAGTTCATTTCAAACTCAATTATCAAACACATAATGTTAAGAATCTTATACACAGTTCATTTCAAACTCAATCATCAAACACATAATGTTAGGAATCTTATACACAGTTCATTTCAAACTCAATCATCAGACACATAATGTTAAGAATCTTACACACAGTTCATTTCAAACTCAATCATCAAACACATAATGTTAGGAATCTTATACACAGTTCATTTCAAACTCAATCATCAAACATATAATGTTAAGAATCTTATACACAGTTCATTTCAAACTCAATTATCAAACACATAATGTTAGGAATCTTACACGCAGTTCATTTCAAACTCAATTATCAAACACATAATGTTAGGAATCTTATACACAGTTCATTTCAAACTCAATCATCAAACACATAATGTTAGGGATTATATACACAGTTCATTTCAAACTCAATTATCAAACACATAATGTTAGGGATCTTATACACAGTTCATTTCAAACTCAATTATCAAACACATAATGTTAGGAATCTTTTATACACAGTTCATTTCAAACTCAATTATCAAACACATAATGTTAGGAATCTTATACACAATTCATTTCAAACTCAATTATCAAACACATAATGTTAGGAATCTTACACACAGTTCATTTCAAACTCAATTATCAAACACATGATGTTAGGAATCTTATACACAGTTCATTTCAATCTCAATCATCCAACACATAATGTTAGGGATTATATACACAGTTCATTTCAAACTCAATTATCAAACACATAATGTTAAGAATCTTATACACAGTTCATTTCAAACTCAATCATCAAACACATAATGTTAGGAATCTTATACACAGTTCATTTCAAACTCAATCATCAGACACATAATGTTAAGAATCTTACACACAGTTCATTTCAAACTCAATCATCAAACACATAATGTTAGGAATCTTATACACAGTTCATTTCAAACTCAATCATCAAACATATAATGTTAAGAATCTTATACACAGTTCATTTCAAACTCAATTATCAAACACATAATGTTAGGAATCTTACACGCAGTTCATTTCAAACTCAATTATCAAACACATAATGTTAGGAATCTTATACACAGTTCATTTCAAACTCAATCATCAAACACATAATGTTAGGGATTATATACACAGTTCATTTCAAACTCAATTATCAAACACATAATGTTAGGGATCTTATACACAGTTCATTTCAAACTCAATTATCAAACACATAATGTTAGGAATCTTTTATACACAGTTCATTTCAAACTCAATTATCAAACACATAATGTTAGGAATCTTATACACAATTCATTTCAAACTCAATTATCAAACACATAATGTTAGGAATCTTACACACAGTTCATTTCAAACTAAATCATCAAACACATACTGTTAGGAATCTTATACACAGTTCATTTCAAACTCAATCATCAGACACATAATGTTAAGAATCTTACACACAGTTCATTTCTAACTCAATTCCCAAACACATAATGTTAGGAATCTTATACACAGTTCATTTCAAACTCAATTATCAAACACATAATGTTAGGAATCTTATACACAGTTCATTTCAAACTCAATCATCAAACACATAATGTTAGGAATCTTATACACAGTTCATTTCGAACTCAATCATCAGACACATAATGTTAAGAATCTTTCACACAGTTCATTTCAAACTCAATCATCAAACACATAATGTTAGGAATCTTATACACAGTTCATTTCAAACTCAATCATCAAACATATAATGTTAAGAATCTTATACACAGTTCATTTCAAACTCAATTATCAAACACATAATGTTAGGAATCTTATACACAGTTCATTTCAAACTCAATCATCAAACACATAATGTTAGGGATTATATACACAGTTCATTTCAAACTCAATTATCAAACACATAATGTTAAGGATCTTATACACAGTTCATTTCAAACTCAATTATCAAACACATAATGTTAGGAATCTTTTATACACAGTTCATTTCAAACTCAATTATCAAACACATAATGTTAAGAATCTTATACACAGTTCATTTCAAACTCAATTATCAAACACATAATGTTAGGAATCTTATACACAGTTCATTTCAAACTCAATCATTAAACACATAATGTTAGGAATCTTATACACAGTTCATTCCAAACTCAATTATCAAACACATAATGTTAGGTAATATATACACAGTTCATTTCAAACTCGATCATCAGACACATAATGTTAGGGATCTTATACACAGTTCATTTCAAACTCAATCATCAGACACATAATGTTAAGAATCTTATACACAGTTCATTTCAAACTCAATTATCAAAAATGTAATGTTAAGAATCTTATACACAGTTCATTTCAAACTCAATTATCAAACACATAATGTTAGGAATCTTACACACAGATCATTTCAAACTCAATTATCAAACACATAATGTTAGGAATCTTATACACAGTTCATTTCAAACTCAATTATCAAACACATAATGTTAAGAATCTTACACACAGTTCATTTCAAACTCAATTATCAAACACATAATGTTAAGAATCTTACACACAGTTCATTCCAAACTCAATTATCAAACACATAATGTTAGGAATCTTATACACAGTTAATTTCAAACTCAATCATTAGACACATAATGTTAAGAATCTTACACACAGTTCATTTCTAACTCAATTCCCAAACACATAATGTTAGGAATCTTATACACAGTTCATTTCAAACTCAATTATCAAACACATAATGTTGTAACAGAATTGTTACCGAGCGGATGGTGGATCAAATGAACAACACAAACACAAGTGTGAAACATAATGTAAATTTATGAAATAAATTATTAATGAAAAATAATGATGTATCAACACAATAACTCATGCGTTCAACCCAAAATGACACTCACAGCCATTCACAATACATTAATAAATGAAATATTAATACAAAATAAAACACAGACACAAAGGAATCTCTTGGACTATACACAGATCCAAGGAACCTTTACAAACGTTATATTGACGTATAAATCACGATAATAAACACAAACATCTAACTATACTATCGCACGTATGGATTGCGACAACTAGCACGAACATATACAGATATTCAATCAAGTTGCTAGCTTTTATTGAGAATCATGCAAAGCCTTGAAATACTATTGTGTTCTGAAATAACCATGTAAATACAACAATGTATACAATTGTACTACAATTGCAACACACACATGTGTCTCGACCCTGTATAACCGTACGATTCACCCACAGTTGAATCGGCGCCCAGTTTCCCCGAAGACCTAGGGTTTGACCAATACTTTTATCGGCTGTTTGCCCATCACGGATCCACCACAGTTATAAGTACAGACAGCATACAACATCTACTAGAACCGACGTTCCTCATTACCCTAGATGTCGCCCCGGATGTTTACAACTTTAGACAGCTCCGACACTCGGACTTCTAGGTTTCCGGATATTTACACGTCACGACAGATGTAGACGAACAAACAGTTCGACAGACAGACAGTCAGATACTTCAATTCGATTGCACAATAAATCAGCAACAATTTCAGCTACGATACCAGATGTTATCAGAGATGTTCCGCAATAAATCAGCTATAATTCAGAGATGTTCTCAGTGATGTTATCAGAGATGTTATCAGATGTTATCAACCGACGTTATCAGATGTTAACAACCGACGTCATCAGATGTTAGCAACCGACGTTATCAACGATGTTATCAGACGACGTTATCAGATGTAATCAACCGACGTTATCAGATGTTAACAACCGAGGTCATCAGCTACAATAAAGAAACCAGACTAATAACAGTTGTCTCAAAGAATAATCTAAACCTCAGATCACGCTATTGCATTTCAAGTCTAATGGTGACTAGTAATTCCAAATATTCCACGTTTAAAATCTGCATTGCAATAAAGGCATCATTATATGAAATGATAAACTGAATAAAATTCACAATAAAACGAAATATAAATTTAACACTCACCCCTTTGGCTGGAGATTAATGACAGGCTATCTTTCCTACGATAAGATACTTTTGGTCCCGTAATTATTATGAGAAATATTCTGTCTTATATACTCTCAAATAGGTGAGCAGAAATCACGGCAAGATTACCGTGCACCTCGTGATCCTTGGTGTTCCCTGACAGGCACATGCAAATCGTTACACGCCGCTTACCTTGGAGAAAACCACTTATTCACCCCAGGCAATGCATGTACGACGAAACAAAGAAAATGATGAGATTAGTTTGTAAATCAAGAAGAAAAATAAATTTAATTTTCGCCTAATTCTGTGACAAATGTTAGGGATCTTATACACAGTTTATTTCAAACTCAATTATCAGACACATAATGTTAGGAATCTTATACACAGTTCATTTCAAACTCAATTATCAAACACATAATGTTAGGTAATATATACACAGTTCATTTCAAACTCAATTATCAAACACATAATGTTAGAGATCTTACACACAGTTCATTTCAAACTCAATTATCAAACACATAATGTTAGGAATCTTATACACAGTTCATTTCAAACTCAATTATCAAACACATAATGTTAGGAATCTTACACACAGTTCATTTCAAACTCAATTATCAAACACATAATGTTAGGAATCTTATACACAGTTCATTCCAAACTCAATTATCAAACACATAATATTAGGTAATATATGTAACAGAATTGTTACCGAGCGGATGGTGGATTAAATGAACAAAACAAACACAAGTGTGAAAGATAATGTAAATTTATGAAATAAATTATTAATGAAAAATAATGATGTATCAACACAATAACTCATGCGTTCAACCCACAATTACAATCACAACCATTCACAATACATGAACAAATTAAATATTAATACAAAAGGAATCTCAGATGTAAAGGGATCTCTTGGACTATACACAGATCCAAGGATCCTTTACGAAAGTTAAATTAATGCAAGTATAAATTACGAAAAATGAACACAAACGACAAACTATACTATCGCACGATGGATTGCGATAACTAGCACGACCATATACTTGTATTCAATCAAGTTGCTAGCTTTTATTGATATCTATGCGATCACTTGAAATATTATTGTGATCTGACATAAGCATGCAAATATAACAATGTATTAAATTGTATTACAATTTCAATACACATATGTGTCTCGACCCCGTATAACCGCACGATTCAGCAACACTTGAATCGTCTCCCAGTTTCCCCGAAAACCTAGGGTTGACCAATACTATTATCGGACGTTTCCCTTCACGGATCCACCACAGTTTTACGTTCAGACAACATACAACATCTACCAGAACCAACGGTTCCTCACTACCCTAGATGTCGACCCGGATGTTTTACAACTCAGACAGCTCCGACACTCGGACTTCTAGCTTTCCGGATATTTACACGTTACACAGATGTTGACGAACAGACAGTTCGACACACAGACAGATACTTCAATTCCGTTTGCACAAATTAACGGCACAATCGCATTCAGATATTTATACAAAGATGTTCCGGAACAAATAATAGATGTCCCACAACAAATCAGACGATATCAAAGACGTTTATCAAAAGATGGTATCAGATGTGTTAACAGCTACGGTATCAGAAATGGTATCAACTACGTTAGCAGCTACGGTATCAGAAACATTGACATCTACGGTATCAGATCTACGGTATCAGATCTACGGTATCAGAAACATTGACATCTACGGTATCAGCGATTATCAGATCTATGGTAACAGCGATTGTCAGCTACAGTATCAGAAACACGGTAACAGCCCTTTGGCTGGAGATTGCAAGACGAGCTTATCTATCCTTCAATTAGATATTTTGGTTCCCGTCATTATTATGAGAAATATCTCGCCTTATATACTATCTATAGGTGAACATAAATCACATCGAGCTTGCCGTGCACCACGTGAAACGAGTATTTCGGATTTCATGTAAATAACAAACCAGGCACATGCAAATCGTTACACGCCGCTTACCTTGGGAAAACCACTTATTCACCCAAGGCAATGCATGTACGACGAAACAAAGAAAATGGTGAGATTAGTTTGTAAATCAAGAAGAAAATAAATTTAATTTTCGCCTAATTCTGTGACAATATATACACAGTTCATTTCAAACTCAATCATCAGACACATAATGTTAGGAATCTTATACACAGTTCATTTCAAACTCAATCATCAAACACATAATGTTAGGTAATATATACACAATTTATTTCAAACTCAATCATCAGACACATAATGTTAGGAATCTTATACACAGTTCATTTCAAACTCAATCATCAGACACATAATGTTAGGGATTTTATACACAGTTCATTTCAAACTCAATCATCAGACACATAATGTTAGGAATCTTACACACAGTTCATTTCAAACTCAATCATCAGACACATAATGTTAGGGATCTTATACACAGTTCATTTCAAACTCAATCATCAAAAACATAATGTTAGGGATGTTATACACAGTTCATTTCAAACTCAATTATCAAACACATAATGTTAGGAATCTTATACACAGTTCATTTCAAACTCAATTATCAAACACATAATGTTAGGAATCTTATACACAGTTCAACTCAAACTCAATTATCAAACACATAATGTTAGGAATCTTATACACAGTTCATTCCAAACTCAATAATCAAACACATAATGTTAAGAATCTTATAAACAGTTCATTTCAAACTCAATCATCAAACACATAATGTTAGGAATCTTATACACAGTTCAACTCAAACTCAATCATCAAACACATAATGTTAAGAATCTAATACACAGTTCATTTCAAAACTCAATCATCAAACACATAATGTTAGGAATCTTATACACAGTTAATTCCAAACTCAATCATCAAACACATAATGTTAAGAATCTTATACACAGTTCATTTCAAACTCAATCATCAAACACATAATGTTAGGAATCTTATACACAGTTCATTTCAAACTCAATCATCAAACACATAATGTTAGGAATCTTATACACAGTTCATTTCAAACTCAATTATCAAACACATAATGTTAAGAATCTTATACACAGTTCATTTCAAACTCAATCATCAAACACATAATGTTAAGAATCTTATACACAGTTCATTTCAAACTCAATCATCAAACACATAATGTTAGGAATCTTATACACAGTTCATTTCAAACTCAATCATCAAACACATAATGTTAGGAATCTTATACACAGTTCATTTCAAACTCAATCATCAAACACATAATGTTAGGAATCTTATACACAGTTCATTTCAAACTCAATTATCAAACACATAATGTTAAGAATCTTATACACAGTTCATTTCAAACTCAATCATCAAACACATAATGTTAAGAATCTTATACACAGTTCATTTCAAACTCAATCATCAAACACATAATGTTAGGAATCTTATACACAGTTCATTTCAAACTCAATCATCAAACACATAATGTTAGGAATCTTATACACAGTTCATTTCAAACTCAATCATCAAACACATAATGTTAGGAATCTTATACACAGTTCATTTCAAACTCAATTATCAAACACATAATGTTAAGAATCTTATACACAGTTCATTTCAAACTCAATCATCAAACACATAATGTTAAGAATCTTATACACAGTTCATTTCAAACTCAATCATCAAACACATAATGTTAGGAATCTTATACACAGTTCATTTCAAACTCAATCATCAAACACATAATGTTAGGAATCTTATACACAGTTCATTTCAAACTCAATCATCAAACACATAATGTTAGGAATCTTATACACAGTTCATTTCAAACTCAATTATCAAACACATAATGTTAAGAATCTTATACACAGTTCATTTCAAACTCAATCATCAAACACATAATGTTAAGAATCTTATACACTGTTCATTTCAAACTCAATCATCAAACACATAATGTTAGGAATCTTATACACAATTCATTTCAAACTCAAGCATCAAACACATAATGTTAAGAATCTTATACACAGTTCATTTCAAACTCAATCATCAAACACATAATGTTAAGAATCTTATACACAGTTCATTTCAAACTCAATCATCAAACACATAATGTTAGGAATCTTATACACAATTCATTTCAAACTCAATTATCAAACACATAATGTTAGGAATCTTATACACAGTTCATTTCAAACTCAATTATCAAACACATAATGTTAGGAATCTTACACACAGTTCATTTCAAACTCAATTATCAAACACATAATGTTAGGAATCTTATACACAGTTCATTCCAAACTCAATTATCAAACACATAATGTTAGGTAATATATGTAACAGAATTGTTACCGAGCGGATGGTGGATTAAATGAACAAAACAAACACAAGTGTGAAAGATAATGTAAATTTATGAAATAAATTATTAATGAAAAATAATGATGTATCAACACAATAACTCATGCGTTCAACCCACAATTACAATCACAACCATTCACAATACATGAACAAATTAAATATTAATACAAAAGGAATCTCAGATGTAAAGGGATCTCTTGGACTATACACAGATCCAAGGATCCTTTACGAAAGTTAAATTAATGCAAGTATAAATTACGAAAAATGAACACAAACGACAAACTATACTATCGCACGATGGATTGCGATAACTAGCACGACCATATACTTGTATTCAATCAAGTTGCTAGCTTTTATTGATATCTATGCGATCACTTGAAATATTATTGTGATCTGACATAAGCATGCAAATATAACAATGTATTAAATTGTATTACAATTTCAATACACATATGTGTCTCGACCCCGTATAACCGCACGATTCAGCAACACTTGAATCGTCTCCCAGTTTCCCCGAAAACCTAGGGTTGACCAATACTATTATCGGACGTTTCCCTTCACGGATCCACCACAGTTTTACGTTCAGACAACATACAACATCTACCAGAACCAACGGTTCCTCACTACCCTAGATGTCGACCCGGATGTTTTACAACTCAGACAGCTCCGACACTCGGACTTCTAGCTTTCCGGATATTTACACGTTACACAGATGTTGACGAACAGACAGTTCGACACACAGACAGATACTTCAATTCCGTTTGCACAAATTAACGGCACAATCGCATTCAGATATTTATACAAAGATGTTCCGGAACAAATAATAGATGTCCCACAACAAATCAGACGATATCAAAGACGTTTATCAAAAGATGGTATCAGATGTGTTAACAGCTACGGTATCAGAAATGGTATCAACTACGTTAGCAGCTACGGTATCAGAAACATTGACATCTACGGTATCAGATCTACGGTATCAGATCTACGGTATCAGAAACATTGACATCTACGGTATCAGCGATTATCAGATCTATGGTAACAGCGATTGTCAGCTACAGTATCAGAAACACGGTAACAGCCCTTTGGCTGGAGATTGCAAGACGAGCTTATCTATCCTTCAATTAGATATTTTGGTTCCCGTCATTATTATGAGAAATATCTCGCCTTATATACTCTCTATAGGTAAACATAAATCACATCGAGCTTGCCGTGCACCACGTGAAACGAGTATTTCGGATTTCATGTAAATAACAAACCAGGCACATGCAAATCGTTACACGCCGCTTACCTTGGGAAAACCACTTATTCACCCAAGGCAATGCATGTACGACGAAACAAAGAAAATGGTGAGATTAGTTTGTAAATCAAGAAGAAAATAAATTTAATTTTCGCCTAATTCTGTGACAATATATACACAGTTCATTTCAAACTCAATCATCAGACACATAATGTTAGGAATCTTATACACAGTTCATTTCAAACTCAATCATCAAACACATAATGTTAGGTAATATATACACAATTTATTTCAAACTCAATCATCAGACACATAATGTTAGGAATCTTATACACAGTTCATTTCAAACTCAATCATCAGACACATAATGTTAGGGATTTTATACACAGTTCATTTCAAACTCAATCATCAGACACATAATGTTAGGAATCTTACACACAGTTCATTTCAAACTCAATCATCAGACACATAATGTTAGGGATCTTATACACAGTTCATTTCAAACTCAATCATCAAAAACATAATGTTAGGGATGTTATACACAGTTCATTTCAAACTCAATTATCAAACACATAATGTTAGGAATCTTATACACAGTTCATTTCAAACTCAATTATCAAACACATAATGTTAGGAATCTTATACACAGTTCAACTCAAACTCAATTATCAAACACATAATGTTAGGAATCTTATACACAGTTCATTCCAAACTCAATAATCAAACACATAATGTTAAGAATCTTATACACAGTTCATTTCAAACTCAATCATCAAACACATAATGTTAGGAATCTTATACACAGTTCAACTCAAACTCAATCATCAAACACATAATGTTAAGAATCTAATACACAGTTCATTTCAAAACTCAATCATCAAACACATAATGTTAGGAATCTTATACACAGTTAATTCCAAACTCAATAATCAAACACATAATGTTAAGAATCTTATACACAGTTCATTTCAAACTCAATCATCAAACACATAATGTTAGGAATCTTATACACAGTTCATTTTAAACTCAATCATCAAACACATAATGTTAGGAATCTTATACACAGTTCATTTCAAACTCAATCATCAAACACATAATGTTAAGAATCTTATACACAGTTCATTTCAAACTCAATCATCAAACACATAATGTTAAGAATCTTATACACAGTTCATTTCAAACTCAATCATCAAACACATAATGTTAGGAATCTTATACACAGTTCATTTCAAACTCAATCATCAAACACATAATGTTAGGAATCTTATACACAGTTCATTTCAAACTCAATCATCAAACACATAATGTTAAGAATCTTATACACAGTTCATTTCAAACTCAATCATCAAACACATAATGTTAAGAATCTTATACACAGTTCATTTCAAACTCAATCATCAAACACATAATGTTAGGAATCTTATACACAGTTCATTTCAAACTCAATCATCAAACACATAATGTTAGGAATCTTATACACAGTTCATTTCAAACTCAATCATCAAACACATAATGTTAGGAATCTTATACACAGTTCATTTCAAACTCAATTATCAAACACATAATGTTAAGAATCTTATACACAGTTCATTTCAAACTCAATCATCAAACACATAATGTTAAGAATCTTATACACTGTTCATTTCAAACTTAATCATCAAACACATAATGTTAGGAATCTTATACACAATTCATTTCAAACTCAAGCATCAAACACATAATGTTAGGAATCTTATACACAGTTCATTTCAAACTCAATCATCAAACACATAATGTTAGGAATCTTATACACAGTTCATTTCAAACTCAATTATAAAACACATAATGTTATGAATCTTATACACAGTTCATTTCAAACTCAATTATTAAACACATAATGTTAGGAATCTTATACACGGTTCATTTCAAACTCAATTATCAAACACATAATGTTAAGAATCTTATACACAGTTCATTTGAAACTCAATCATCAAACACATAATGTTAAGAATCTTATACACAGTTCATTTCAAACTCAATCATCAAACACATAATGTTAGGAATCTTATACACAGTTCATTTCAAACTCAATTATCAAACATATAATGTTAAGAATCTTATATACAGTTCATTTCAAACTCAATTATCAAACACATAATGTTAAGAATCTTATACACAGTTCATTTCAAACACAATTATCAAACACATAATGTTAAGAATCTTATACACAGTTCATTTCAAACTCAATCATCAAACACATAATGTTAGGAATCTTATACACAGTTAATTCCAAACTCAATTATCAAACACATAATGTTAGGTAATATATGCACAGTTCATTTCAAACTCAATCATCAGAAACATAATGTTAGGAATCTTATACACAGTTCATTTCAAACTCAATTATCAAACACAATGTTAGGTAATATATACACACAGTTAATTCCAAACTCAATAATCAAACACATAATGTTAAGAATCTTATACACAGTTCATTTCAAACTGAATCATCAAACACATAATGTTAGGAATCTTATACACAGTTCATTTCAAACTCAATCATCAAACACATAATGTTAGGAATCTTATACACAGTTCATTTCAAACTCAATCATCAAACACATAATGTTAAGAATCTTATACACAGTTCATTTCAAACTCAATCATCAAACACATAATGTTAGGAATCTTATACACAGTTCATTTCAAACTCAATCATCAAACACATAATGTTATGAATCTTATACACAGTTCATTTCAAACTCAATTATCAAACACATAATGTTAGGAATCTTATACACAGTTCATTTCAAACTCAATTATCAAACACATAATGTTAGGAATCTTATACACAGTTCATTTCAAACTCAATTATCAAACACATAATGTTAGGAATCTTATATACGGTTCATTTCAAACTCAAGTATCAAACACATAATGTTGAGAATCTTATACACAGTTCATTTCAAACTCAATCATCAAACACATAATGTTAGGAATCTTATACACAATTCATTTCAAACTCAATTATCAAACATATAATGTTAAGAATCTTATATACAGTTCATTTCAAACTCGATTATCAAACACATAATGTTAAGAATCTTATGCAAAGTTCATTTCAAACTCAATTATCAAACACATTATGTTAAGAATCTTATACACAGTTCATTTCAAACTCAATCATCAAACACATAATGTTAGGAATCTTATACACAATTCATTTCAAACTCAATTATCAAACATATAATGTTAAGAATCTTATACACAGTTCATTTCAAACTCGATTATCAAACACATAATGTTAAGAATCTTATACACAGTTCATTTCAAACTCAATTATCAAACACATTATGTTAAGAATCTTATACACAGTTAATTCCAAACTCAATTATCAAACACATAATGTTAAGTAATATATACACAGTTCATTTCAAACTCAATCATCAGACACATAATGTTAGGAATCTTATACACAGTTCATTCCAAACTCATTAATCAAGCACATAATGTTAAGAATCTTATACACAGTTAATTTCAAACTCAATTATCAAACACATATTGTTAGGGATTTTATACACAGTTCATTTCAAACTCAATTATCAAACACATAATGTTAGGGATTTTTTACACAGTTCATTTCAAACTCAATTATCAAACACATAATGTTACGGATCTTATACAAGGTTCATTTCAAACTCAATTATCAAACACAATGTTAGGTAATATATACACACAGTTAATTCCAAACTCATTAATCAAACACATAATGTTAGGGATCTTATACACACAGTTCATTCTAAACTTAATAATCAAACACAATGTTTGGGATCTTATGCATACAGTTCACTCCAAAGTCAATAATGAACACATAATCTCAGCTGTTCTGGTTTTCCTTTCAAAACTGCAAACACATGTACATTTTGATTTGCTTTACTGAGACGTTCTTCAGTTGAAAGGTATGTATATTTATGACTCACAAACCTGAGATTCTTCTCAATGTAATGGCATGCACGTTAAAAATAGAATTATGCTGACATATATGTTTTAGTCAAATGCAGTTTGTAAATGAGTTTACTGTGATGGATAATACTTCAACACATCTCAATGCCTCATATTGTCTGGGACTCTTCCTTGAACTGTGATTACATTATGACTCGTTCTTTAGTCCTTCAGGCTGCTCCTTGTCCTGATGGACATCCATGTTTACGACTCACTTGCGGATGATGTTTTATTTGATTCCAGTGCTTGTAGTCTTGTTGTCACATTCTGTAGCTCATCCTTAACTGATTCTATCATGTCAAACCATGTTTTGAGTATATCTAGGTAGGATCCAGCAGGAATTGCTGAAACTTTAGTGCGCTGAATTTCCTGCAATATCTTAGCCTCAAAAGCAGTGTCCCCACACAGTTGGCTGAGAGTTGTCAATATTGAGCTGATGTCAATCCAGTAAGTCTGGAAGTCATTGGCACTAATCTGGCATGACTTAGCATGACCATACAGTTTGTTTCTCTCTTCTCTTAGTCTTTTAATCATGTCCTTTTCTTGCTGACTCAGAGTTGGGAAAATGTTCTGGAAGAGGGCGGACAGCAGGGTGATGTCATAGTCATCTAGGTTGGTATCAGCACCATTTGGTGGAAACATGATGTCCATCTGGGATTGGTTGAATACCCTTCGAAGACTGTTGATCGTACTCATGTTTTTGGCCAGATATTGATCCAGACTGCTGGTGGAAGTGACTGTGTGATGAGTTAAAAGTTGTCTCAGTACCCTGGATCCGACATCAACTGGAAGATATGCAATGCACATGAACCTGTCAGTGTCACTGGTTGGTGGTGATGGCATTGCACCAGCAGATGCTGAAAAACAGATAGTTGTAGAAAAAAATCAGTACTTAGAAACATGTTCTTAAATTAAACATATTATTCATAAATGCTATCACACAACTTGGAGTTATACTGAATGTACTGGCACTGTATTTTACATAAAATCACTTTTATGCATGGATCTGATTCATTAGCTACTTACGATTAGTGTAGAGCTTAATGATACAAAGGACTGACTTATTTCAAATTAATCGGGCTAAGAAGGTTTGGAGATCTGTGTTGAAAATCCACACACACACGCAATCCAGGTATGCTTAAAATCCAGACAAAACTATGGCTTCCAGAGTGTAAGATAGCTCAATTAGATACAAAATAACCTAATTAATATATAGAATAACAACACATGATACATATTTCCATATCAACATAACTGATTATAACTTTTATATAATTTTTCATGTCATCCAAACTGTCTATAATTTTATTATTACTTTTTCCATATCAACTAAATTGATTATAATTTTATTACACAGCTTGCTAAAACTAAACTATGAATTATATAATATAAAATATTTGTTGATTAATGTTGCATTTATTCAAATTAACTCAGTACAGACATAACACTTTTTGAATTGTATATTGTATCAATATTAAACCTAGCAATGAAGGAGACATTTACTGTACCTTTTTCAAATATACATGTGAATCAATGGAAGCAGCAAACAGGGTGGACAGACCGAAACTATTTCAGACAAACCGAAACTATTTCAGACAAAAAAAATGAGGGTGAACAGACTGAAACTATTTCAGACAAACTGAAACTATTTCAGACAACAAAAAAAAGAGAGAGAGCGATGAATTGTTTCGGTTTCTCAAGCTACGGAGACAAAGTCTCCAGACAGACTCGGAGCCGATTGCGCTGCGGAGACAATTGTTTCGGTGTTATGGTAAAAGTCTTTAGGATTTCACAAACAGACTCATTTGTAAAATCTCTCCTCGTAAATCAATCAAATTATTGGATTGGTCATTGAGTTTGAAATTAATTCTCGTTAATGAATCATTATGACATCTCATATAGACCAAATTAGTTGGATCTTCAATTATTAGAAATCCAGGTGGAGCCGTTGGTGCAAACGAATATAAACTATACCCTGATTGGGCTTGATCTGATCTTCTGAGATTTATTTGGTAACTTCCTTCGATAGCATCACATACTAGATTTATTGCAATCACCGAGGATATATTCACATTTGAGGAGCAATACACTAACACCACCATCTGGGTCATTATTATGTTTGAGAATAGTTGTTTGTTGTTGTGATATTTTTTTCCATGCGTCGTGAATCTTTTTAACACCATCATCTATGGCATCGTTGAGTTATTTCTTTAGTTTGGGTATGACATATCCTGGAAATTTAGATGTAGGAGTATCTTCTACGCGTATATTATACTTTTAGCACTATCGCCAGATAAGATATACTGAACCTGTCGCAAATTGAATTCATCCATGTCGGGGATAGTTTTGTTATATATCTCCGTGTATTTGATGACTTCATCTCGGTTAGGTGGAATTGTACTAATTTCCGTTATAAGTTTATTTTTAAATGTTTCAAAACTTACATTCATTCTTGTGAATTGTCTGGTAACATCTTGTTCATATATTTCAAAATATCGCTCATCGTCGACTCTTTTTCGTGTAAAATAAGTACCACAAATATGATCTACTGGTACTGATCTAATACTAGGCCAACTGTGATACACTTGTAATTTTGCCAGCGCTCTCTCTTTAAACGGAATTGCAGTGGGAAAATTGACACTGAATTCAGGATTGGTTGAGGTTATTGAGATCATGGTTGTCTTTTCCGGTGTTGTGTTTGTCGCTATTTGTTGAAGTAATTCCGTTGTCGACATTGACATTATTAATGTGGTTCTTTTTTTCTAATTTTGATGTTGCGCTGTGGTATATACTCATCATCGCGGAGAATTCGTTATCTTATATTGTTGTGCCATCGAGACTAGATGATATTAGCGACGATAATTGGGAATACGCAGTTGATGCAATATGTAATTTAATTATTTACGTGTGTAGTTTATTTTGACTGCATGTCGATATCTTTTTGGTGATGATACTAAGAATTCCTGTAATTGTTGTCGCCGATGACACACAAATTGTGACAACTACAGGAGCCAGTGCTTTTATTGCTGATAACAATATACCAGTTCCAGCAATTACACTTGACACCGAATACACAATAACGTCGACACTGGTAATTCGCCTGCGGTATTTATTTTTACTTTTACTGTATACTCGTCAATAAGAGTTTTTAGTTTATTTTGAAGCTCATGAACTTGATTATATCAATATTGTTGGACATTCATTATATTATTTACTTAAATCAATTACAAATTCGACATAAACCGTAAATGACGCTGATACTAAATTGCCACTAAGGGGGGGGGGTCATGTCGAGGAGTCTTGTCATTGAGTCGCCGGATTTTTTTTTACTCGACTGTTAATACTATCTATCATAGTTGCTAAAAGAACTCCTGGTTTAATCTTACCAGCGGAATCAAACACTGCTAGAAAATTTTCGATCACTCCATTTCTTTTACCAAGAATATCATTCAAGGAAACATTACTCGTTTTCAATTTACCCTGTTTATCTTGAAATACGACTATTTCATATGGATCAACACTTGCAAGGTTTAACATTTCGGATATTTCATCTTCGATTATTTTTTTTGCTTCTTTGGTTTCAGGTATTTCCACGTTGGGTTTTCTTAGGCTTGAAAGAGATCTTCCCCAAATATCAACCATTACATTCTAAGATCTCTCTAAAAAGCGATTACTTTTCTCGATGATGAAATAGCGTCGAGGACATTTAATACTTCTATGCCGCATATTGGTGGGTCGGTCATTTTCTGTGTTGGTACCAGATAGGAATTTTTAAGTGGTGTATATAACGCATAAATTCTTTAGGCGACGATAACCTATATGAATCGAAATAAACAATGACACGCGGATCAATCGCGTATGCAACCCAGCGAGTTCCAGGTCCAGTGCTGTTATCGAGATTAATGATACCGGTTTCAGTGTTGTTTGGTTGTTGTGGTAATTGATCTCACATAAAAACAACTCTTAAGTTTTTATCGCTAGTTTTTTTTAGCAGCATCGAGTAAATCAAAACTTGACATGGGAACTAGGGGTTCTCGCGATTGAACCTTGGGTTCTCGAGTTTGTAAACTGTTCCTAGTCTCAGGCCTTTTCCGCTGTACCATGAATACGGAGTTCCCGGTAGTCTTAGACCCTTTCCCTTTTTTATATCCTCGTCCTTTTTTTGATTCATATGATTGAGCAATACTATGTACTGCTTTGGCCCCAAGAGCTCCATCAGCTCCTAACGCAGCAGCTTTACCATCTACAATTAATGCTGAAATCGCAGCGACAAGTGGAAATACACCACCTGATTTTATCATATCTTTGATCGCAGCCACAGAGAGAGTGACTTGAATGCCCTTTCTATCCTTGATAGCATCATTAAAGTGTTTTATCTGACGAGTTGTCAATGATAGTTTATTCTGACCACCAGACATCTGATTGTGTTTTAGTGATATCGTAGTTCCAATTTTTTTTAGCTGATTCCGATTGCCATTTTTTAAGTTGACCAGGAGTTAACGAAACACTAACATGACTGTACGACATATTATTTAATAACACATTGATCTAATTGTCTACATATTTTTGGAAAACACATGTTTTCTACTGGCGCATCAACTACTATCATCCGTCCACCAAGACCTTTGAGTAGCATTGATTTGTCACCGAGAATGATAGCAATTGCTCTGTAATTAGTACCGCCAGGAAGGTTTACACGAGCTCGGAAATGTATGTCAACGATGGATTGTCTGGTGTTTCAACGTAAAGTAGTAGATGGGATATTAATTTTTAAAATCAAATTGTGATATTTGCAGACCAGTATCTATATTATGATCATGTCCCATAAATGTCAGCAAACGATGATACGCGCGTGCTATTTGGTTTTGTCCGTAATTAAGTAGTATATCCTCAGATGATTCTTGTTGACCGTTTATCCTCAACCAGACTTCATTAACACAGAGTTGATCAAATATCATATGGCTGCGTATTTGGTCATTTAATCGCGCAGTATTCTGTAACGCAACAAATATGTGTCTCGGCGCAGCAACTCTTTGTTTTAATGCCATGTGCCATGTAAATACACCATTAATATAAGTATTTGCTGGTATCCTGGATCTGAAGTTCGATTCTTGATCGACTATTTGGTTGTATTGCGTTATAGGAATAATACTGATAATCGCGTACAGAATCATCCTTGGGTACTGGGGCATCTAAATCGAACGCTGTGTCAGGTGAGGATTTGAACATTTTATTATATATTTCTTGATCTAAAGCGCGATTTTGCTCGGGATTTTAAACCACTTCCCGCTAACATGTTTGCAGTAATATTTCCCTGAGTGTCATATCCATCAATGTTCAGTGATGCTAATTTTTGATCCACTGCGTTATTTATTATTTTGCTAATACTCGCAGGCCTAATTTTCGTCGATGGTTAGGGTTAGTTCCCATTGATTTTATTGGTGATTTCTTTCTTCGCTGAACTAACACTAGCAGTTTTTCTTTAGCCACGGAAAATGCTTTCCCGGCAACATCGCCAACAGCGCTAATACCCTTATCATGAATAACATCAATAGCTTTCATTGATAACTGTTTTGCGATTGGTGCTATTTTTGGAGCCATTCTTGCAAATAACCCTGCAATGGTATTGCCGAGACCATCTCCATAGTACTCTATAAACAGGCAATCGTGAGTTTACTACATAGGCCATGGTTGGTTTATTGTGGTTGTAGTGTATCATCATCTTATTTAAATGCTATTCATCTAATCGCAGGAAATCTTCTATTTCCCACCTTTGGATTTTGAAAAAAATGTCACGGACAAAGTCATCAAATTAGTCACTGTGATAACCGTCTGTTAGCTCATCAATAAATTCTCGATATACACCAATATTCATGATACGACCCTCAAATAGTCGTTTGCAGATATCAGCTGCCTCATTAATTATTTCCGGTGAGTTATTTCCAGCTCGTTTCTCTCCTACGAGAACTTCTAATCATGATATATCCCCGAGAATACTACTAGGCCAACGAACTAGACCACTACCTGAAACCCTCCTTGGATATCGCTTCGCAAATTTTTCAGTTGTACCAGTTGCACCCTGCAAAGAGGATTGTCCTATATCAAAAAGTTTTGATTGTTCTGGCATTCTGAGAAATTCTGGATCTGATTGCTCTGTTGGTGATGATTCGACTTTTTTTATTTCTTTCATAAGATTATTATATGTTTCATCTTTATTTGATGCCTTAGATACACCTGTAAACACACAATATAATCCATTATACCATGATTTTTTACTCATGGCAATATAATGAAGTTTAATATATTTTTTTGATGAAAACAGGTTTGAATAATTGTTATGTGTCTGTTGTAAAGCAGTTTGAAATTTTTGCCTTGCTTGTTGCTTATTTCTAACAGAGTCATGAACCGGAATAAATCTCTTTATTGCAGCTAATCGTTCATGTGCTAATTGAGTTGCTAAAGCTTCTCCTACCATTATAAACTAATATATGATCTAAATTTTAAGTGAAAAAATCTATAGATGCTCACCAGCCCACTCCAAATTCTAAGGACAGGTATGATAGTGTTTTTCATTACTTCCTTGGTCAGTGATTTATCACCGAGACAAGGGTCTCCGTGCAAAAAAAAATAACACTATCATACCTGTCTTTAGCATTTATCAATGGGGCCTATACAATTTCAACTCATACATTTTGTCAAAAGGACTTTATTGTATGTGGATTACTCATACTTGCAAACAGTGTAGGAGCGGAGTATACATGAAGTATTAGTGTTCTATGATATTTGGAGTGTTAATGGCTGACTGAAATCTTCCATTTTTAAACTCAGATTGATAAAATAACGGCTCTATGTCTGCTGGCGAAAGTGTGGAAAATTATAATTATATAGGAAATCCGAACTTTCGCCATTTGGCACTCGGATATAGTTGACACATCTCAGATTCGTGGAGAGATTTTTCACTATGTTGGGGTAGCCGATAGGGGAAAGTGATGCTCAATCAGTATACTGTTCTGCCTGATGATATCCCTAATTGTTTTGATTTTTTAGTTTATTGTGCGTTTGACTTGATACTGTTGACCCAATTCGGCCCTGACCTTTTCCACCGCTGTGAATAGCAGGATAAATCTGTTTACGTCGTTACAAAATGCAAGTGAATCATTTACCGCATGCTGAATTCATTTAATCAACGCGTACTGTTTTGGTAACACGTACTTATTATTCTGAGCGCTATCATCGATATCTTTAAAATCAGAAAGAATTTGATTACAATCTAATTTATCTGACAATTGTATTTTTTGATTCTTCAATTTTGACCCGTTTTTCATATTTGATATATAGAAGAACAGCCTTAACCTCTATTTTAGAGAAGGTTTTAGGCACATAGATAATACAATAGCCATAACCTCTGTTTTAGGGAAGGTATGTAGGCACATACATGATGATGTATCAGATTACCTAACCTGTCACGACAACAGTTTAGCGAAATCCGATGAATGACGACAGCATATCAGATTACCCAACCTGTCAGGACAACAGTTTAGCGAAATCCGATGAATGACGACAGCATATCAGATTACCTAACCTGTCACGACAACAGTTTAGCGAAATCCGATGAATGACGACAGCATATCAGATTACCTAAACTGTCACGACAACAGTTTAGCGAAATCCGATGAATGACGACAGCATATCAGATTACCTAACCAGTCACGACAACAGTTTAGCGAAATCCGATGAACGACGACAGCATATCAGATAACCTAACCTGTCACGACAACAGTTTAGCGAAATCCGATGAATGACGACAGCATATCAGATTACCCAACCTGTCACGACAACAGTTTAGCGAAATCCGATGAATGACGACAGCATATCAGATTACCCAACCTGTCACGACAACAGTTTAGCGAAATTCGATGAATGACGACAGCATATCAGATTACCTAACCTGTCACGACAACAGTTTAGCGAAATCCGATGAATGACGACAGCATATCATATTACCCAACCTGTCACGACAACAGTTTAGCGAAATCCGATGAATGACGACAGCATATCAGATTACCTAACCTGTCACGACAACAGTTTAGCGAAATCCGATGAACGACGACAGCATATCAGATAACCTAACCTGTCACGACAACAGTTTAGCGAAATCCGATGAATGACGACAGCATATCAGATTACCCAACCTGTCACGACAACAGTTTAGCGAAATCTGATGAATGACGACAGCATATCAGATTACCCAATCTGTCACAACAGTTTAGCGAAATCCGATGAATGACGACAGCATATCAGATTACCTAACCTGTCACGACAACAGTTTAGCGAAATCCGATGAATGACGACAGCATATCAGATTACCCAACCTGTCACGACAACAATTTAGCGAAATCCGATGAATGACGACAGCATATCAGATAACCTAACCTGTAACAACAGTTTAGCGAAATCCGATGAATGACGACAGCATATCAGATTACCTAACCTGTCACGACAACAATTTAGCGAAATCCGATGAATGACGACAGCATATCAGATTACTCAACCTGTCACGACAACAGTTTAGCAAAATCCGATGAATGACGACAGCATATCAGATTACCCAACCTGTCACGACAACAGTTTAGCGAAATCCGATGAATGACGACAGCGTATCAGATTACCTAACCTGTCACGACAACAGTTGAGCGAAATTCGATGAATGACGACAGCATATCAGATTACCCAACCTGTCACGACAACAGTTTAGCGAAATCCGATGAATGACGACAGCATATCAGATTACCCAACCTGTCACGACAACAGTTTAGCGAAATCCGATGAATGACGACAGCATATCAGATTACCCAACCTGTCACGACAACAGTCTAGTGAAATCCAAAAAGGCTTGGTTGAAATCCTTTCGGATTTTAATGAAACTTTATTTACAAGTGATATGATATATGATATTTACAAGAGTTGTATACACGATACAAATAAGACAATACAATACAATACAAATAGGACAATACAATACACAAGGGGCTGAATCTACATTCAACTGAAACCACCATGCACCCAACAAAATCACCCTGGGTTGAATGCAAAAACACATTCACACCGTGTGATGGTGTGTGACGTAGGGTGTTTCAGTTGAATTTCAAATGGCTTAAAGCCCCAATTATATTGAAAAACCATCAAGAACTGTACCGTCTACAATAATGCTTGCCACGAGATTCGAACGCTGAGCCTCGGGACAAGATCCCAACCGTGTACAGAATACGCTAAATGTCGATATCTACAGGTATATAATTTTTAATATAATATATTTTTAATATATAGCTATATTGCTGTATATGTCATTAAGAATTTAACAAAATAAAAACATAATAGTGTATACTGTATATGAAAATCGTAGATCAATCATAGATGAAAATCGTAGTTAAAAATCAGACGAAATTATCAATTTCTACTAAAATCAACACAAAAAGCCATTCAGACAGACCATGAGTCATCAAAAAATCCCATCGACATCTGTGACTACAACAAAAGTTATCTCTGTTTCAGACACCATGCATACAAGCCTACATGGGGTATTCCCCTTAATGTTACATATAATAGTACAAAATGGAATTTAAATGTAAACGAATTGAATTCTATGTCCAGCTCGTTTAGAGAGTGCGGATTTAGTGATAGTCTCTGCAACACATCGTACCGAGGTTCTACAAATATCGAAATACTTTCCAGCCTCATTCATTGATTGAAATATTTTTTCTTCATTAGTTGCTGTATTTATAGATTTCATAGGTCTTTCTCCAATTGATTTACAAGTACCAGTCCCCCCACGCTTGGTATTCTAACTCTGAGTAATAACTCATAGATTATCCAATTTGTCATTTTGGGGGCATCCATCAATATGATCAATCACAAAACCATCCGGGATTTCTCCATTAAACACTTCATGGACGAATCTGTGACAATATAAATTTTTCCCTCCAGCATTAAATCTGAGATATCCCATACCATTGTAAAACCCTAATGGTTTCTTCAATCTGCGTTTTCTGACTATACCTTCACGAGATGCTTCATAATTGGTAATCACGGGATGTCGTTGAAATTATTGGTTCATTTATACAATATATTATTGGCCTAATTCATTATTTGGTTTAATTATTACTTGATAATCTATTAATGTAGTCTTGAGGTGTTCTTATGATTTTGTCCTTGACAGAGTTAATGTCATTGACGGAATCTTTGATGGAGGTTTTAATGGAATCTTTGATGGAATCTTTAACTCGTTTATCATAATATCGCTTAAGCTCTCTGTATCGCTTACCACCACAATTGAGACACAACTGTGACTTACCCCGAACACCTACCCCACATTGTATACAAGGTAAGGGACCTAAACTCCCCCGTCAAACGCTTTGTGAGTGATATCCACAGAAATCATTTCTGCATGATTTGTTACAAGCAGTTACTGATCCTATCATAAGCCATTTGCAATGATTCATTATATAATAATTCTTTATTTAAATACTTGTTTTAATTATAATATGGAGGAGTTCGAGAGATTATCAAAATTTACGCCTTGGAAAAATGCTAAATTCAATATTGATAGAGTATCCACTGATGTACCAAAGGGTCTAATAAGTGATAAAAGCATGATCGGTAAAATCCATGCTGCATTTAATGAATTCAAGCGCGATGGAGCATCTCACTATTGGTCAACATTTCGATTTGATGGTGGTGTTGATGCTACCATGAACGACGAAAGAGCAGCAGTGATAATCTCACATCGTGGCCATAACAAGTATTTTTTTAGAGTAAAATTCATTATCCGTTCAGAAACAGGAAATTGGATTATACGCAACAAATTTGAACCCATCCTGAAAAATAAAAGAACTGTCACTGTGAGTCAGGATTCCAAACCAGGAACGCTGACTGGGATTGACAAACCGTATTACGAGAGAGCTTATCCTGTAACCGCGGTTGTTTATGGGATCTATCCGATAAATGAAAAACCGAGTATTGAGAAACTAAAACCAATGAAATATTCGTCATTGAATTGTGTAGCAGAACGAATAATGGAGCAATTTACAAATTAACGGATCTAAGACGCAAAAAAAAAAAAAACCAATGGGATTTAACAGTACGGGAGAATGGAGCAACAATTCAAAATGTAGCTGAATCAGAAAAAATACTAAAATTTCCAATAACCGTAGCTATAGTAACAGGCGAGATATTATTGAATCGAAATATAAATCGAGAGGATCTCCAATAAAAAATTATTGACCATAATGCACACGCTTGGACCTCCGCGGTAACAATATTTTCGCGGGATAAAACTATAAAATATCTACCCGTGGAATTCTCGAGGGGGGGGGGGAGAATTCTCTGAGGAGGAATTATTTGATTGTATTTATCAGTCAAGTAGAAACGATATTGTGTCAGTGTGTTTATTTCAGAGTTTTGAAAACGAAGAGGGTAAATTCGATCAATTTGTAAAATCTAACGGCGAAATATATCGTACTGAAGCTCTTCACAACATGATGAGAAAACTAGCTCGTGGTTTTTCAATGGATTATGACGAACAATTACTAACAAACTGTTTTACAATTCCATCAGTTGCAGCTCATTTTACAATTTCGTCAGTTGCAGCTCATTTCGCGAAAAAGAAAAATCTACGGAAACCAACAAGAGCTGAATTTCTCTCAGATATACAGTCGAGCTGCATCGATTACGGCCATGGCGGATTATTGAATACCAAATATGACCCTAAAAGTGTTATTTCGGTTGATATGATTGCGCGTTATCCAGGGAGTTTTCTCGGTTATGGAGAATACGCTGGGTATTTTAAAAGATTTGGGCATCCTACACACGAAATGACCCGTGTTGTGATTGATAGGTCGCTTACCGATTTTGATCTAACCAGATTTGCTTGTGTGGTATCATTCGAAATTGCTAAGGGTTTTCATCCGTGTTGTTATGTTTGGTTTGGTAGAAGCATCTCTGAAAAACACTGGATGCGAATAGTGTGATACAGATATATTATTGATTCTAAAATGCTGATATCGCTGATTGTCAGTAAAGCAATAATATCATATAAAAAACAAACTGAAGTCTGGCTACCACAACCCGATAGTCTAGATAGTGTAGTATAATCAGCGAAAACAAAAAACAATTTCCTTCACTCGACGAAGAATATATCGTGAAATGGTCCAGAGAGATCTTTGAAGTTAGAAATAAACACACAATAGATCTCGGTAGAAGAATAATTAGTAAATTCCCCCAGGGTTGAAAATATGACCATAAACGGTATTCTTCACGACTAATTATAGATGATGTTGAATACAATTTTATAATTGCAGATGCAACATCCAAGGGTATTTTTGTCAGTCGTAAAGACGCTTTCTTGTCAGATGGAACAAAATCTGGTACAATTGTTACTTACAACGATGGAGATAATCCTCAATATACTTACCTAAGGGCATCTATGCTGGCTTATGCTTCTATCAATTTGCTATCAATGATAAATAGATTTCCTGAATTTGCGGTCAGGGTAGCCACTAGTTAATTTTATATAGACGTAAAATATAAAGAAACAGTGGCTGAATTTACAAATTTCAACGAGTGTTGGGGATCACTGAGAATTGAAAAGGAACTACTGTGTGATTATTCTAAATCAGCATATGTTACAATTGAAAACAATCACTTGAAAAATAATCAGATATCAGAACTATCTAATGCACCTTCGACATCCAATCCAATATGTAGATTTAAAACCAGGTACCTAAACGACTGTAGTGGGTCAGGGAAGACGACTCATGTGATTGAATAATTTCAAGGGAAATCAAACATGATTGTGCTAACACCAACACACAGACTTGCAAGAGAGATAAAACAGCGAGGAATTAATGATGGCACTTATCAAAGTTTCTTTCGATGGAAAGGTGACGAATGGACTGCTGATCGAATGGGCGAGAAAATATATTCTTGAAATAATCATTTGGGATGAGATATGCACAGTGTCGTTAGATGTATTACAAAAGTTTCTCAATTGGTTATTGCTAGCGAATACAAAAGTGATAATACCTGGCGATCATAGTCAACCACCAGCATTTGTCGGTTTATCTCCCCATAATTGGTTGAATTTTTTTTTTAGACTATTATGAAGAAATTAGTACTGATCATAGATCACTTGATAATGAATTACGCGAGTTCAAGAAATTAATCAGATTACAACCGGATAGAATCCAGTGTGAAATAGCGCGTGAAATAATTTCAGAAACACCATAAATGATTTCTGGGAAGCGTGGACACCAAACGATTTGATAGTGGCAAGTAGAAAGATAGTCAGAGACACACTTCAGATGAAGTTATTTAACACGCATAAAGACAAATTTGCAACACTTCCAGTGCCGTTGTGTTATAGACCTTCGGATACACGAAGCCAGAATATCAAAGTTGATATTCCTGGCTTGACAGAGTCAAGAAAACAAATTCCCGTGTTAAATGAGATTGTGTTGGTTAATATTGGTGTTGTCGAAGATGCATTGCGTGCTGATAAATCCCCATGGAAACTAGGATACGCAGCGACGATAATTCTTCACAGAATGCTTCGGTGGCATAGTGGTTAGATCGTTAATCTCGAATGAGGGATGTTATGGGTTCAATCCCCAGCTGAGTCATATCAAAGACTTTTAAAAATGATTTTAACAGCAGCCTCATTTGGCACACAGCATTAAGATGTTAATATTAGGCCTGATCAGTATGGTGTCAGGATAATGTAGCTGGGTGGGACATCATGCAATACCATTAATACAAGTACACATAGTACAAGATAAATTCGCGAGGCAAGTCTCCAATTGAACTTTTTGTGCCCATATTTATTCCCGCATTGCAGCATAATTATCAGCAAGAAAGAAAAGAAAAAACAATTGATCTGAACCCTGAACAATTTTAGTTTTTGTTACAGGTGTTAAGAATAGAAAAAATGCTAGAAACAACAGCTTAGGAGAAGATACCTAAATGATAATCAGAAAGTACGTGTCCCATACGATGACTTAAAAGTCAACATTAAAGGCAAACGTCATCAAGAATTCTCGCATACATGTGAATACATTTATACAAAGAAAAAGAGTAAGTTATATTATATGCTAGATATGACTAAATATCCAGACTGGGATTGTGTTCTTTTCTTTCTCGCAAGGCACTTACTAATAGGAGGAGCTACTGGTAAGCTTTCTTACATAACTACATTAGCCGAATTATCGAACCCACACAGAGGTGAGTTGGCAGTGATCCTTAATGGAGAGTGCTTTAAACCACCCTGCCACTCGGGGCCGCTCGCAAGGTGCATTCTAGACAGCAATATAGTGTATTCTATGAAGAACTGAAGGTTTTATGTGAAGCCATTTTTCAACCTTGAGTCAGACTGACCTTGACCTTTACAGCCTTTAATTATAGATCATCATAAATCTTCCTAAGCCACAGTACAACTGTAGATAGTGGAGAACTCAAGCTATTGTGAGGAAATAATTTTTCTGCATTAGTGACCTCTGACCTATTTACCATGAAATCAATATCATTTCCATATAGATGTGCTAACCAGCAAAGTTTTGTAACAGTTGTGGAATGTGGAGAACCACGTTATAATGCAGGAATGACACAGTCAGCAGATGGATGAATGAATAGACAGATCTATAACAATATTACATAAAATTCTCAGTTTAATGCCATATCTTGTGTGATCAATAAAATTATAACTGTGATACAACATAATTTTATGCAGTATTGATCTACAATTTTTTATATCATTAAAATCATTAAAATCAAATTTGTAGATATAGAAAAATATTGTTTCATTAATAAAAGAAATCTACTGATAGATCCATAATATTTTCATTGAAATCAAAATTTGTACTGATATAATCACCTGTAAAGCATAGCATTCATGTCATACCTTCAAAGGTGAGAAAGATTATCACTGTAATGTCACACCTTGCAAGGTGAGAAGATTAACAGTGTAATGTCATATTTTGCAATGTGAGAAAGAGTTTCAGTGTAATGTCATACCTTGTAAGGTGAGGAACATTATGACTAGTTACTGGTAACTGGTATGTGGTGGTAACTGGTACAATGCTTGGTAACCTGTGACTGATGTTCATGCGCATTCAACAGTGTGTACCTGGTGACAGTTGTTATAACCAGTATGTAACCTTTGACAAGTAGTATCATGACTGGTGGCTTCTAGTCAGAACACATTGATTAGTGTCTACCCTATTAACCAGTGATGTAACAAATCAGTGAGAGAAACAGTCGCAAAATCTGAGATGAAGACTGTCACATGGCCCAATGCTGGCTGCCACAGACGGGTTTCTTGTAACTGAAGAACCTAGCCCCTGAAAGTGAAATGAGTTAAATATCTCTCTTAACAGATTGGGGATTGCACTATCCTTCCAAAAAACGTTTTCCATTTTTTTTGGTGAAAACTGCTGTCTCTCATTTCTGTAGTCAAGAGAGGGCATACTTGTTCCCAGCTTTTAGATGATGGTCTTTAACAAATGCTATTGACCTCTTCCTAGAAAACATAGATGATGGTCTTTAACAAATGCTATTGACCTCTTCCTAGAAAACATAAATGATGGTCTTTAACAAATGCTATTGACCTCTTCCTAGAAAACATAGATGATGGTCTTTAACAAATGCTATTGACCTCTTCCTAGAAAACATAAATGATGGTCTTTAACAAATGCTATTGACCTCTTCCTAGAAAACATAGATGATGGTCTTTAACAAATGCTATTGACCTCTTCCTAGAAAACATGCTCATGCACAGTGCAAAATCTTTTTTTTTTAAAATATCAAGTATGCATGATAACAATGGGATGAATGGAACATTTACCAATGGGGTGATGCAAGTATGCATGATAACAATGGGATAATTTAATCTTTCCCAGTGCCATGATACAACCATGGATGATAACAATGGGGAGACTCTTAACCTTCCACAGAAAGATGGTATTCAGTGTAATTTAAAAAAAACTAATTATTTATCAAACTCCTCCTAATAGTTTTCGAGTTAACAGCTACAACTATAAAAATGAACTGCCACTATGCCTAGTGTATTTCTCTAAAACTATACAAGGAGCTGTCCTTATGTCTAGCATATTTATATACACTATAACTATACAAGGAGCTGTCCTTATGTCTAGCATATTTATATACACTATAACTATACAAGGAGCTGTCCTTATGTCTAGCATTTTTATATACATTATAACTATACAAGGAACTCTCATTATGTCTAGCATATTTATATACACTATAACTATACAAGGAACTGTCATTATGTCTAACATTTTTATATACACTATAACTATACAAGGAACTGTCATTATGTCTAGCATATTTAAATACACTATAACTATACAAGGAGCTGTCCTTATGTCTAGCATTTTTATATACATTATAACTATACAAGGAACTCTCATTATGTCTAGCATATTTATATACACTATAACTATACAAGGAACTGTCATTATGTCTAGCATATTTATATACACTATAACTATACAAGGAACTGCTATTATGTCTAACATATTTATATACACTATAACTATACAAGGAACTGTCATTATGTCTAACATTTTTATATACACTATAACTATACAAGGAACTGTCATTATGTCTAGCATATTTATATACACTATAACTATACAAGGAACTGTCATTATGTCTAGCATATTTATATACCCTATAACTATACAAGGAACTGCTATTATGTCTAACATATTTATATACACTATAACTATACAAGGAACTGTCATTATGTCTAACATTTTTATATACACTATAACTATACAAGGAACTCTCATTATGTCTAGCATATTTATATACACTATAACTATACAAGGAACTGCTATTATGTCTAACATATTTATATACACTATATATAACTATACAAATGAGCTGCAACTGTCCAGCATATTTCTATATATTCTATATTACTGTAACATTGAATTGTTACTATGGCAAGCATATTTCTATACACTTTCTACAACAAACAACTGTTAATTGTGCCACAATTCCAACCATAACCCTGAAGTGTGAATGTAACATTATTTTCATACACATGGTAGCCATAACATTATTTCCATACACTCTATGTAACACAGTAATGATAACACTATTTCCATACATTCTCTATACACAGTAACTCTATTTCAATACTCTCTATGAAACACAGTAACTACAATAGTATTTCCATATATTCTATGTAATGCAGAAACTATAACACTATCTACAAGTAATACTGTAACACTGAACTGTGATTGTAACACCATTTCCATACACTCTGTAACACATAAACTATAACACTATTTCCATACACTCTATGTAACACAGTAACTTTAACTGTACACTATTTCCATACACTCTATGTAACACAGTAACTTTAACTGTACACTATTTCCATACACTCTATGTAACACAGTAACTTTAACTGTACACTATTTCCATACACTCTATGTAACACAGTAACTTTAACTGTACACTATTTCCATACACTCTATGTAACACAGTAACTTTAACTGTACACTATTTCCATACACTCTATGTAACACAGTAACTTTAACTGTACACTATTTCCATACATTCTCTATACACAGCAACTCTAACTCTATTTCAATACACTATATGAAACAAAATAACCATAACACAGCAACTATAACAATGAACTGTGATTGTAACACTATTTCCATACACTGTGTAATATGGTAACTACAACACTATTTCCATACACTGTGTAATATGCTTTATGTAACACAGTAACAATAACATTATTTTCATACATTCTATGGTAGGGCTCCATGTGGTCTAAAGTACTCTCTGTTAAGGATCGCTGCCATCTGACCTTGGTCTATGTGGGTTTGAGCCTCAGATTTTGCCACTGAGTGTATTTGAGAATGCTTGCCTATAGCTTTTCGTGGGTCGGTTCTTTCCAATGGTATTTCTGCGTTCTTCCTCCACCATTAATACTGGCTGCCATGCATAGCTTATAGTTTACTGAAAAATGCCATCAAACCCTACAACATTCTATGTAACACAGTAACTATGACATCATTTGCGTACACTATATGGAACACAGTAATACAACACTATTCCCATATGCTCTATGTAACACAGTAACATAAAAACTTTCTGTACACTCTATGTAACAGTAACTACAACACTATTTCCATACACTCTGTGTAACACAGTAACCATAACACTATTTCCATAGACTATATAAATGCCAACTAAAACAATTATGTACTGATGATTGTCACTGTGTAACACATTTCTGCAAAATACAAAATTTAAATGGGAAGATACACACAACATATTTTAAGATGTCAAATAATAGGAATGTTTAAAATAGCAACATGTATACAAAATGATGTTTGTAAAACATATGTGAATGGAAACACAGTTATAAATATGATACATTTGTCAAGAACTATTCCTGGTATGATACTAATGCATGTGTATTTATCTAATTGGTATCTAGTAAGTTGGTTGATGTTGTTGTAGGGTTTAACGCCATTTTTCAGCACACAATTGGCTATACATGGAGGACAGTATTATTGGTGGAGGAAGAACCCGTGAAAACCCACCGGAAAGAACCACGACCCACAAGAAGCTACTGGCAAGCTTTCTCACATAACTACATTAGTCGAATCTTAGACTCAAACCCACGCACACAGAGTTGAGATGGCAGTGATCCGTAACGGAGAGTGCTTTAGACCACTCAGCTACTCGAGGGAAATTGGAAAACATTCAATGTATTGCAAACTTGATAATCAAATTCATAATATATCAAGGCTATCCTCTCTCAGTTCATTCCAACACTGAATAAACAAACACATACAGTGCCAGTAATCTGCAAGGGATACAAGCTGTTAAAGATTTAATGTTGCTGACATCAATGTTTTAGTCAAATGCAGTTTATAAATGCCTTTCCTGTCATGGGATAATAATTCAACACAGGTCAATGCCTCATATTCTCTGGGACTCTTCCTTTCAGTGTGATTAAATTATGACTTGTTTTTTTTCAGACTGCTCCTTGTACTGATGAGGGATATCCATGTTTATGCCTCATAATTTCAGACTGTTCCTTTTACATCCATATTTACAACTCACTTGCAGACTCCTAATTTTCAGATTGATCCTTGAATTAGGGGACATCTGTTAATGACTCTATTTTCAAACTGCTCATTGTACTTAGAGACATCCATGTTATGACTCGGTTTGTTCCTTGCATTTGTGGGTCATTTGTGTTTATAACTCATCATTTTCAGATTACTCTCTGTACATCCATGTTTTTGACTTGCTGACTCATTATTTTCAGATTGCTCCTTGCATTGCTGGGCATCTGTGTTATAACTCATTATTTTCAGATTGCTTTTTGGACTGAGAGACATCTGTGTTTATAACTCATTATTTTCAAATTGCTCCTTGTACATCCATGTTTATGACTCACTTGCTGATGTTGTATTTGACTCGTGCTTATAGTCTTGTTGTCACATTATGTAACTCATCCTTAACTGATTCTATCATTTCAAACCATGTTTTGACTATACCTAAGGAAGATCCTGCAGGGATTCCTGCTATCTGAATGCACTGAATTACCTTCAATATCTAAGCCTCAAAAGCAGTGTCCCTACTTGTATTGATGGACAGCCATGTTTATGACTCTTAGTTTTAGACTGCACCTTCTACTGAGGGGCATTCATATTTATGACTCACTTCCTGATGACTTTTCCCTTGACTCCAGTGCTTGTAATCTTGCTGTCATATTCTGTATTACACCCTCAACAGTTTCTATCTTTCCAAACCATGTTTTGAATATATCTAGGTAGGATCCAGCAGGGATTGCAGAAACATGAGTACACTGAATTTCCTGCAATATTTTAGCCTCAAAAGCAGTGTCCATGCAATGTTGACTGAGAGTTGTCAATGTTGAGCTGATGTCATTCCAATAAATCTGGAATTCATTGGCACTAATCTTACATGACTTGGCATGACCATAGAGTTTGTTTCTCTCTTCTCGTAGTCTTTTGATCATATCCTTTTCTTGCTGACTTAGAGCTGGTACAATGTTCTGAAAGAGGGCGGACAGCAGGGTGATGTCATAGTCATCTAGGTTTGTATCATCACCATTTGGTGGGAACATGATGTCCATTTGGGATTGGTTGAATACCCTTCTAAGACTGTTGATAGTATTCATGTTCTTGGCCAGATATTGGTCCAGAGTACAGGTGAGGGTGACTGTGTGATGCCTTAAAAGTTGTCTCAGTACCCTGGATCCGACATCAACTAGAAGATATGCAATGGACATGAACCTATCAGTGTCACTGGTTGGTGGTGATGACATGGCACCAGCAGATGCTGAAAGACACAAATAATTGTAGAAAAAATGAAATACACAGAAACATGTTCTGAAATTAAACATATTAATCATAAATGGAGTTGTACTGAATGTACTGACACTATATTTTACATAAAATCACTTATATGCATGGATCTGATTCATTAGCAACTTATGATTAGTGTAATGACACAAATAACTGACTTTTATTAACATTTGAATAGGGTTCAAAAGGGTTAGAGATTTGGGTTGAAAATCCACACACACACATATACAAATCAGGTTTGCTTAAAATCCAACCAACAGTATGGCTTCCACAGTAGAATCTAACTCAAGTCAATTAGATAGAAAATCACCTAATTAATATATAGAATAACAACACATATCTTTCCATATCAATTAAAAGACTTGATTATAATTGTATTATACATCTTTCCATATCAGCAAAACTGATTAAAAGTTGTGTATACATTTTTCATGTCATCTAAACTGATTATAATTGTATTATTACTTTTTCCATATCAACTAAACTGATTATAATTTCATTATAAAGCTTGCAAAAACTAAACTATGAACTACAAATGACAAAACATTTGCTGATTAATGTTGCATTTATTCAGATTATCTCAGTACAGACATAAAACCTTTTGAATTGTATATTGTATCAAAATTAAACCAAGCAATGAAGAACACACTTAATGTCCCTTTTTGAAATACACATGCGAGTCAATGACATCAATTTTGGGAATAATATGCCGGTCAGTATATACTTTATCAATCTGACCTTCTTGCTTTCTAGAGATAGTCTGTCACTATTCACCATAATGAGTGTGTGTGTGTGATTCAGATTTTTAATGTAGAAATAACAATGTTTTGGTCATATCGCTGTGATGTATGCAGTTGGGCAGTTTATAGTGATGTCTAGCACTGGGACATCATATCCCTGACACGTAGCACTATGTCCCATCCAGTCACGTTATCCTGACACCAGGCTGACCAGTCCTAACGATAATCTCTTAATGCTGAGCATCACGACTGTCACTATAGAAAATATTCATCAGATCTCCTTGAATTCAAGACATTGCCTGACATCATATACCATATTAATGTAATCCCCTTACATTCTAGGAATTGTCTGTAATCTAATTCTCTTGCATTCTAGACATCATATGTCACTATATACCATATTAGTCTAATCCCTTTGCGCTCTGGTCCTTGTCTGTCAATATACACCACATTGATCTAATCTCCTTGAATTCTAGACATTCTCATTATATACCATATTAATGTAATCCCCTTGCATTCTAGAGATTGTCTGTCTCTATATACCATATTGATCTAATCTCCTTGCATTCTAGAGATTGTATGTCACTATTTACCATATTGATCCAATCCTCTTGAATTATAGACAATGTCACTATATACCATATTAATCTAATCTCCTTGCATTCTAGACAATGTCACTTTTATACCATATCAATCTAATCCCTTTGCATTCTAGACAATGTCACTATTATACCATATTAATATAATCCCCTTGCATTCTAGACAATGTCACTATATACCATATTAATTTAATCTCCTCACATTCTAGACAATGTCACTATTATACCATATTAATTTAATCTCCTTGCATTCTAGAGATTGTCTGTCACTATATACCATATTAATTTCATCTCCTTGCATTCTAGAGATTGTCTGTCTATCACTATATACTATATTAATTTAATCTCCTTGCATTCACGACCTTGTAATCTCCTTGCATTCTAGAGATTGTCTGTCACTATATACCATATTAATTTAATCTCCTTGCATTCTAGAGATTGTCTGTCTATCACTATATACCATATTGATACTATTTCCTTGCATTCTAAGGATTGTCAGTCACTATATATCATATTGATACAATTTCCTTGCATTCTAAGGATTGTCAGTCACTATATATCATATTGATACAATTTCCTTGCATGCTAAGGATTGTCAGTCATTATATATCATATTGATACAATTTCCTTGCATTCTAATGATTGTCAGTCACTATATATCATATTGATACAATTTCCTTGCATTCTAAGGATTGTCAATCACTATATATCATGTTGATACAATTTCCTTGCATTCTAAGGATTGTCAGTCACTATATATCATATTGATATAGTTTCCTTGCATTCTAAGGATTGTCAGTCACTATATATCATATTGATACAATTTCCTTGCATTCTGAGGATTGTCTATCACTATATATCATATTGATATAATTTCCTTGCATTCTAAGGATTGTCAGTCACTATATATCATATTGATATAATCTCATTGCATTCTAGACAATGTCACTATCTACCATATTACTCTAATATCTTTAGTCTTTTCTAGAGTATCAACCGCTTCGGTGGCATAGTGGTTAGATCGTTAATCTCAAATGAGGCATGTTATGGGTTCAATCCCCAGCTGAGTCATATCAAAGACTTTTAAAGATGATTTTAACAGCAGTCTCATTTGGCACTCAGTATTAAGATGTTAAGATTAGGCCTGGTCAGAATGGTGACAAGATAATGTAGCTGGGTGGGACATCATGCTACATGTCTGCAGACAATTACCATCAATACGTCTACACATAATACAAGATAAATTCGCGAGGCAAGTCTCGAATGGGACTTTTTGTGCCCATATTTATCCCCCCATTGCAGCATAATTATCAGCAAGAGAGAAAAGACAAAACAATTGATCTGTGAAGAATAGAAAAAATGCTAAAAACAAGAGCTTAGGAGAAGATTCCTAAAAGATAATCAGAAAGTACGTGTCCCATACGATGACTTAAAAGTCAACATTAAAGGCAAATGTCATTGAGAATTCTCGCATACATGTGAATACATTTATACAAAGAAAAAGAGTAAGTTCTATTATATGCTAGATATGACTAAATATCCAGACTGGGATTGTGTTCTTTTCTTTCTTGCAAGGTACTTACTAATAGAGAAGCTACTGGTAAGCTTTCTCACATAACTACATTAGCCAAATCATAGACTCGAACCCACACTGAGGTGAGATGGCAGTGATCCATAACAGAGAGTGCTTTAGACCACCCTGCCACTCGGGGCCCCTCGCAAGGTGTGGTAGCAGCAATATAGTATACTCTATGGAGAACAGAAGGTTTTGAGTGAAGCCATTTTTCAACCTTGAGTCAGACTGACCTTGACCTTTACAGCCTTTAATTTTAAATCATCATAAATCTTCCTAAGCCACAGTACAACTGTAGATAGTAGAGAACTCAAGTTATTGTGAGGAAACAATTTTTTCTGCATTAGTGACCTCTGACCTATTTACCATGAAATCAATATCATTTACATAGAGATGTGCTAACCAGAAAAGTTTAGTAACAGTTGTGGAATGTTGAGAACCACGTTATAATGCAGGAATGACACTGTCAGCAGACGGATGAATGAATAGACAGATCTATAACAATATTACATAAGATTCTCAGTGTAATGTCATACTTTGTAAGGTAAGAGATTCTCAGTACAATGTCATACCTTGTCAGGTGAGAAAGATTCTCAGTGTAATGTCATACTTTGTAAGGTAAGAAAGATTCTCAGTACAATGTCATACCTTGTCAGGTTAGAAAGATTCTCAGTGTAATGTCAAATCCTTTTGTGATCAATAAAATTATAACTGATACTACATAATTTATACAGTATTGATCTACAATTTTTTTATATCATTAAAATCAAATTTGTTGATATAGAAAAATAATTTTTCATTAATAAAAGAATTGAACTGATAGATAGATCCATAATATTTTCATTGAAATCAAAATTTGTACTGATATAATCACCTGTAAAGCATAGCATTCATGTCATACCTTCAAAGGTGAGAAAGATTATCACTGTAATGTCACACCTTGTAAGGTGAAAAAGATTGACAGTGTAATGTCATATCGTGTAAGGTGATAAAGATTCTCAGTGTAATGTCATACTTGTAAGGCAAGAAAGATTCTTAGTGTAATGTCATACCTTGTAAGGTGAGAAAGATTCTCAGTGTAATGTCATATTGTGTAAGGTGAGAAAGATTCTCAATGTAATGTCATACCTTGCAAGGAGATAAAGATTCTCAGTGTAATGGCATACCTTGGTAAGTGACAGCGATTCTCAGTGTAATGTCATACCTTGTCAGGTGAGAAAGATTCTCAGTGTAATGTCATACCTTGGTACGTGAGAAAGATTCTCAGTGCAATGTCATATCTTGTTAAGTGAGATATATTCTCAGTGTAAAGTCATACCTTGTAAGGTGGGAAATATTCTCAGTGTAATGTCAAACCTTGTCAGGTGAGAAAGATTCTCAGTGCAATGTTATACCTTGTCAGGTGAGAAAGATTCTCAGTGTAATGTCATAGCATGTAGTGTGAGAAAGATTATCAGTGTAATATCATACCTAGCCAGGTGAGAAAGATTCTTGGTGTAATGTCATATTTTGCAATGCGAGAAACATTCTCAGTTTAATGTCATACTTATAAGGTGAGAAAGATTTTTAGTGTAATGTCATACTTGTAATGTGAGAAAGATTTTCAGTGTAATGTCATACCTTGTAAGGTGAGAAAGATTTTCAGTGTAATGTCATACTTGTAAGGAGAGAAAGATTTTTAGTGTAATGTCATACCTTGTAAGGTGAGGAAGATTATGACTAGTTACTGGTCACCAGTATGTGGTGTTAACTGGTACAGTGCTTGGTAACCTGTGACTGATGTTTATGGCATTCAACAGTGTGTACATGGTGACGGTTGTTATGACCAGTATGTAACCTTTGACAAGTTGTATCATGACTGGTGGCTTCTAGTCAGAACACATTAATTAGTGTCTACCCTATTAACCCAGTGATGTTACAAATCAGTGAGAGAAACAGTCCCAAAATATATGAGATGAAGACTGTCACATGGCCCAATGCTGGTTGCCACAGAAGGGTTTCTTGTAACTAAAAAACCTATCCCCTGAAAGGGAAATGAGTTAAATATCACTCTAGAAGATTGGGCATTGCACTATCCTTCCAAAAAATGTGTTTTCCATTTTTGTTGTTGAAAACTTCTGTCTCTCATTTCTGTAGTCAAGAGAAGGCATACTTGTTCCCAGCTTTTAGATGATGGTCTTTAACAAATGCTATTGACCTCTTCCTAGAAAACATAGATGATGGTCTTTAACAAATGCTATTGACCTCTTCCTAGAAAACATAGATGATGGTCTTTAACAGATGCTATTGACCTCTTCCTAGAAAACATAGATGATGGTCTTTAACAGATGCTATTGACCTCTTCCTAGAAAACATAAATGATGGTCTTTAACAAATGCTATTGACCTCTTCCTAGGAAACATAGATGATGGTCTTTAACAAATGCTATTGACCTCTTCCTAGAAAACATAAATGATGGTCTTTAACAGATGCTATTGACCTCTTCCTAGGAAACATAGATGATGGTCTTTAACAAATGCTATTGACCTCTTCCTAGACAACATAGATGATGGTCTTTAACAAATGCTATTGACCTCTTCCTAGGAAACATAAATGATGGTCTTTAACAGATGCTATTGACCTCTTCCTAGAAAACATAGATGATGGTCTTTAACAAATGCTATTGACCTCTTCCTAGAAAACATAAATGATGGTCTTTAACAGATGCTATTGACCTCTTCCTAGAAAACATAGATGATGGTCTTTAACAAATGTTATTGACCTCTTCCTAGAAAACATAGATGATTGTCTTTAACAAATGCTATTGACCTCTTCCTAGGAAACATGCTCATGCACAGTGCAAAATCTTTTTTTTTTAAAAATAGAAAATTCAGGTAGTTTCCAAGTATACTTTACAACAATACTATATTTATCTCAGGCATAACCATTGTCTATCCATCACAAATGATACATCTCGAAAATTTAACAAATTACACATCCATTGCAACATTTGCTGGAGTGCAACATTTTCTTTGTACACCTCAACCAGTGAACTCATTAACCTCTGAATATAACTTCACATCCAAAATATATATGTTCCAAAAGATTTTCATTTAATCTGGATTCATAGGTTTGAAAAGGCATTGTTTTTGTATAGCCTTTTTTTGTTCACACACGAGTGTAACTACTTTTTTCTATTGTTTTAGCATACTGGATCCTAGATATTTGTGTCCCTGACATTTTTCACCCCAAATCTGAAACTTATCTGACCTTTACATGTCTGAATGTAGTTCAGAATGGTTTTCTTTTTGGCATCAGGCAAAAAGTGTCATATCCATACACAAATTCTGGATCCAAATCACAGTAATTTTTGGAAATAAAAATGTCAGGTCTCAAACATTGTTTGTCTGGCTGTGATTTGTTATGCAATTAGAAAGTCAACATTATTTGGTATCGATCTTGAGCTACGTTTGTCTAATTTTCTAGAATACCACCCACTTTGATGTATTGTAAATGATGCTGATGGTACAGAGCATGGCAGTTGGGGGAAATCCTCATCACATATAAATGTGGCACACTAGATTAATCAATTAACTGGTTATATAAATCTGCCTTGTACATCATGGTTTTTATGACAGTACGTAAATAAGAAGGAAATATAAAATCTATGTATAGGTCACTTAATTTTAAGACTAGTTGTTAAAAGTATTACTCATATCTGGTATAACAAGATTTTTAATCTGTTGTACAGATACAATCCATTACAAGTCTGGTATAACAATATGTTGTATTTCTCTTGTATAAACATTACAAGACTGGTATAACAAGATGTTGAATCTCTTGTATAGATACAATCCATTACAAATCTGGTATAACAAGATGTTGAATCTCTTGTATAGATACAATCCATTACAAGTCTGGTATAACAAGATGTTGTATTTCTTGTATAGATACAATCCATTACAAGTCTGGTGTAAAAAGATGTTGAATCTCTTATATAGATACAATCCATTACAAGTCTGGTATAACAAGATGTTGAATCTCTTGTATAGATACAATCCATTACAAGTCTGATGTAAAAAGATGTTGAATCTCTTGTATAGATACAATCCATTACAAGTATGGTGTACTAAGAGATATAATCTCTTGTTACACACAGTAATACAATCAATTACCAGTCTAGTATATCAAGATGTTGAATATATTGTATAGGTACAATTCATTACCAGTATGGTATTACAAGATTTTGTATATCTCTTGCAGAGATATACTCCATTACAAGTCTATAATCCAATAAATGTTATTTATTTCACAAGGAATCGAAACAGCAGAATATGAAGCATTCAGCAGAAAGCAACAGACCCAAGTGAGTCTGAAATTCCTTACCTGGCTGTCAGTCTTCAGATATATTTGATAACATATCAATATAATCTGTAAAACATTTATATGCCTTTAAAACCAGGGTGCCTTTTGTCAAGCCTGGTATCCTTCTACTTACTATAGCAACCATTGTAAGAAGATGTTAAAAAGTTTATTTGAATCTTCAGTGAAATTGAGTATTACATTTGTATTATTTATACCAAATTAAAATGGATGCATTCTGGAACAATTCAGTCAAATCATTCTCAGTAGTTTAGTGAAGTATTTCCCAAGATTTGCATCTTATTTAGTAAAGACAACCAGATCTGAAGGCTGGTGGGAATTTTGCACATAAACTTAAAGAACACGTAAACCAGCATGTGTTCAGCCAAATTTATTCAAATTCTGCTTAGGAATAATTGTTTAAAAATCTTCAAAAATTGTTATTCTCTATGGATGCTAATGATTCAGAATAACTTGTACAAATTTGATACTGTAACAACACTATGCTAGGAAACTCTAAATATTTTTTTCTCCAAACTGCTTTAAGAATTTTGAGACTTATTTATAAGGGTTTTCTATGCCTTTGTAATAGCAGTCAAACTGGATGGCAGATCAGTACATTGTATAAACTTTAATGGATTTTATGCTAGGATATTTTCTGTTAAATTTAGTAAAATTGTGGCAAGGATTGTTTGTTAATAAAAAGCTGTTTAAAGATATTTTTATTTTTATTAAAGCCATAAAATGAGGCCTTTGTTATTGAAGAAAACTTTAGAGATCTTTATGCAGAAACACATATCTTAAATTCGGGTATCTTTTCTTGAGATGTTTTTAAAGAATTTTTTTAAAAATATTTGTAATAATGTACACAACACTGGGTGGTTACTGGTAATCATTTGTAAAATCTGATACCATCTATTAAATTTAGATAAAACCTTTGTAACAGTTTTCATCGATAAGAGATTAAAAAAGTTTACCTTTTTTATCCTGATCATTTATATTTAAAGGCAAGATACTTACCCTCAATGTTGGCTTCAATTTCTCCAGTTAGTTGTAAGTTGAGAAAAGCAAATGGCGAACGTTTTCCTTGTATCCTTATCATTTATGCGTAAAGGCAATATGCTTATTTTCAATATTGGTTTCAGTTGCTCCAATGATTTTTAGGTTGAAAAAATCTAATGGTGAGGGATGACAGTTGGCACATAAATGCAAGTACAAGACAAAACCTTTCGATGAGTTCAGTCATAAATTCAAGTTCAATACATGACCCTTCCATGAGTTCAGTCATAAATGCAAGTTCAATACATGACCCTTCCATGAGTTCAGTCATAAATGCAAGTTCAATACATGACCCTTCCATGAGTTCAGTCATAAATGCAAGTTCAATACATGACCCTTCCATGAGTTCCGTCATATATGCATGTTTATTACATGATCTTTGTATGAGTTCAGTGATAATGTATGTTCAATACATGACAGTTCTACTGAGTTCAGTCATAAATGCAAGTTTGATACATGATCCTTCCATGAGTTCAGTCATACATGCAAGTTCATTACATGATCTTTGCATGAGTACATTGATAAATCTATGTTCAATACAAGCCCGTTACATGAATTGTCATAAATGCAAGTTTGATACAAGACTTTTCCATGAATTCAGTCATAAATGAAAGTACAATACAAGATTTCTTACATGAATTCTGTAGTAAGTGCAAGTACAATACATGACACTTCATCGAGTTCAGTCATAAATTCAAGTTCAATACATGACCCATCCACATGTCAATACATAACCTTTCCATGAGAAATGCAAGTTCAATATATGACCCTTCTATAAGTTCTGTCAGAGTTGCCAATTCAATACATGACCCTTCCATGAGTTCAATAATAAAGACCAGCACATCACACTTAAAAAAGGTTCAGTCATATATGCAGGTTAACTATATGACACTTCCATGAGTTTAGTGATAAGTGCAAGTTCAATACATGACAGTTACATACGCTCAGTCATAAATGCAAGTTCAATATATGACCCTTCCATGAGTTCAGTCATAAATGCAAAAGTTTGATACATGACCCAACCATGAATTTAGTCTTAAATACAAGTTTGATACATGACCCATCGATGAGCTTAGTCATAAGTGTAAGTGCAAAACATGACACTTCCAGAGTTCAGACATAAATGCAAGTTCAATGCATGACCCTTCCATGAGTTCAGTCATAAATGCAAGTTCCATATTGGACCCTTCCATGAGTTTGTTCAAAGATGCATGTTTAATACATGACCCATCCATGAGTTTAGTCATAAATGCAAGATTGATACATGACCCTTCCATGAGTTCATTGATAAATGCAAGTTCGATACATGACCCTTTGATGCATTCAGTCATATGGACAAGTTCGATACATGACCCTTTGTTGCATTCAGTCATATGGACAAGTTCGATATATGACCCTTTGCTGCATTCAGTCATATGGACAAGGTCGACATGTCACAAATCAACTATATGACCAGATAAACTCCAATAAAAAATTAAGTTTGACACCCAACAGGTGAAAGATTATTCTGAAATGAAGTTTCACAAATTATTGCACAGGTAAAGCAATTTATGAGATAAACATATACTTACATCCTGCATCAGACTGGTCCTGGAAAGTAAATACCATATTAAAATTTATCATTCACTTTTAATGTTAATTTATGTTATTTACATGCTATTGTATATGAAATCGTGCGTACATATGTTGAAGGTCTTAAATGTATACGTCATGTTTGGTATGCTTCCAGAACATTGAAACTTTAGTTTTACTGCAACATGTGTTATCCACAAGCATTTAAACTTTGGTTTTATAAAAGACATGTTATCCACAAATATTTAAAATTTAGTATTACTGTAACATGCGTGTTATCCACAAGCATTTAAACCTTAGTTTACTGTAACACATGTTATCCACACGCATTTAAACTTTAGTTTTATAAAAGATATGTTATCCATAACATTTAAAATTTAGTATTACTGAAACACGTGTTATCCACAATCATTTAAACCTTAGTTTACTGTAACACATGTTATCCAAAAGCATTTAAACATTAGTATTACTGAAAAACATGTGTTATCCATAAGCACCGAATCTTTAGTTTTACTGTAAGACATACATCATCCACAAGCATTTAAACTTTAGTTTTACTATAACACACGCATCTTTCACAAGCATATAAGCCTTAGTTTTACTGTCACACATGTGTTATCCACAAACATTCAAACTGTCTTTTTACTTTAACACACATGTTATCCATAAGTATTTAAACTTTTTGTTTACTGTAATAGATGTGTTATCCACAAACATTTAAAATTTAGTTTTACTGTGACATATTTATCCACAAGCAATTAAAGTTTAGTTTTACTGTAACACATGTGCTATCCACTAGTATTTTAACTTAAGTATAAATGTAACACATGTATTATCCACCAACATTTCCACTTTAGTTTTACTGGAACGTTTTATCCACAAACATTTTAACTTTAATTTTACTGTAACACATGCATCATACACAAGCATAAAACTGTATTTGTACTGTATCTCCAAAGGAACATATTTGTTCTGACTTACCTCTTCCTGAAACCAGAACTTGAGTACATCTTGGGACCTAATCACATGAGTGTCATCATGTAAATGGCATGGAACAGATAAATTCCCTTGAAGATCTGCAAGTGGAACCAGGCAGTCTACTCTGTATCCAACAGATTTTGGACACTGTACAGACATCTCAAATTGCAGGCTCTGTCCCAGGTTACCAATAATACTGGTGAGAGTCTTGGTGATGAACTCTTGAACTTCAATACACAGTTTAGAAGATGGCATCATCTCAGTGGTTTCGAATCTGATAATTTGTACAAATATGATATATTCCCTGAATAATACAGTCAGTCTGTGATGAAGATCAAGGCTGAAGATACAACAACCACAGAAGATCTGATTTTCTGACTTTCTTTGGGCAATGGGCCACTTAGACACACAGGTGGCAAGCAGGCGATGGAAGATGGGAAAAGGCAGAAATTTTTCCACAAAATTGTAACAAAGGACTGAGGAGCTGCTCTTCATTTCTGGATCTGGCTTAGGAAACATGACCTCTTTTGGTGTCGTTTCTTTAAGCATACAGGGGGCAAGGAAATAGTTTTCCACCTAAAATATAAATAACATGTGTCCCATAATAGCTTATATTCTACTGGTAAACAATAATTCAAGGAATCCAACATAAACCCCTTAGAACTTTTCACTGCCTAGTTTTGAAACATCTCTGATATTCTTTGATTACCTAATTACAAATAAATGTCCATTAAATTGGAGCAGCAAGGATAAAACATTCAACATGGCCAATATAGTTTTCGTATTAGATATAATACTGATACCCATTTTGTTTAGGTTTCTTGATGAAAACCTTGTGTAAAAATGGTCATCCATTGCGATGAGTTGAATGATGGCCACCATGAGCAATTTGCAAATTGTTCATGCAGGACCAGTCACAATTGTGTTGTATGGATATTTCGAGTGCCATGCAAATCCTTTAAGTACTTTAGGAACCCGGGAAAACCCCCAGAAAGAACCACCGACCCTTGAAAAGCTAATGGCAAGATTACCCACATTAGCTGAATCCGAGAGCTAAAACTGACATTATAACAGCCATAACTTGTAACTATTGGATAAGACCAATCTAGACAAACCGATGTGATTTTTGATCAAGAATATGTTAATTAAAGATGACACCAGTTTAACAAATAATAATATGATTTATTGCTAGAACTGGTTAAGTTATCGATGAGACAAGTGTAGATAAAAATGACACGAGTTCAAATACACAAATAACAGCAATTATATATATATATATATATATATATTGTCTAAATTGAAAAATTGCAACCTTTCATATATGAAGGTACATGAGAAAGTGTTCCCTTAGGCTCCTGTGGGTTTGTGGTTCTTTCCAGGGTTATATCTATCTATCTATATATATATATATATATATATATATATATATATATATATATATATATATATATATATAGATAATCACATTCCAACACCAGCAAGGCATACTTGCTGCGTGTAAAGCATAATATGTGTTGATATTTGTTTAGTTGTTTAGGGTTTTAATGTCATTTTTCAGCACACGATAGGCTATACATGGCGGCCAGTATTTTTGGTGGAGGAAGAACCCAGGAAAACCCCCAGAAAGAACCACCGACCCACGAGAAGCTACCTGTGTGCTGACATTATATATATATATATATATATATATACACACACATTTACAGTTGAAAGTATTGTTATCTTGAGAATGATTAATGTCGATATAGTCGGATGACAGTGCCATTTTAGATATCTTTATTAAGGCTATTTTTAGGCCAACTTTTCTAGGCTCCTCCCTATGCAGGGTGAGCAGTGCTGTCCTGAAAATGTCTGTTCAGTCCCCCTGGATGCTGCTGAACTGTTCCACCAATACTTGATAATCCAGGATAATTACTAACTTACTTAGCTGTAATATTTTACACTGACCTTGACCTGAGAGCTGGTTCACAACATTTAATGCTGGCTTTAATTTTGCATTCGGGCACATGATCCACGAATGATGAGGGAGTCTACTTGCAATACACGTACACACATCTATCTATCTATCTATCTATCTGTGTGTGTGTGTGTTTGTCAGGTAGTCTAGTATTTAGAATGGCTGCTTTGGATGCAGGCTGCAGGATGTGGGTTTGAACCATGGCAGAGTCATACCACAAGAGATACAAATGGTTCTAGCAGCTGCCTCAATTGGTACCCATCATTAAGTGGTTTAGTATTATGAATAGTTGGTCTGGTTTTAAGGTCCATACAGTGACTAGGTGGGACATGATGCTACATTTCTGTGAGATGGTGCCCCATTGCTAAGCATTGCAATAAATTATCACATTTTCTTAGAGATATGACCCTTATAGGCAAACCAGTTAAGATCAGATATTAGTGATTTTGACCAAATATATGTACAACGTCTATCTAGCTTATGAATATCTTCAGAATTTCACTTGTCTATCTTAAGAATTTCAAATGTCTGTCTATCTATAGAATTTCACTTGTTGAAATATTTTTACTTGTATTTCTTTATAATTTCAAGTGTCTGTCCATCTAGAGAATTTCACTGTCTATCTTAAGAATTTCACTTTGTTTTGTTAAGAATTTAAAATGCCTGTCTATATTAAGATTAAATCTTTCTCTATTTTGAGAATTTCACTTATCAATCTTGAGAGATTCACTTGTCTATCTTAAGACTTTCAAATGTCTGTCTATCTTGAGAAGTTTACTTGTCTATCTGAAGAATTTCAAATGTCTGTCTATCTAGAGCAATTCACTTGTCTATCATAAGCATTTTACTTTATCTTAAGAGTTTCAAATGTCTATCTAAATAAATTCACTTGTCTATATTATGCATCGCAAACATACGTCTTTCTTAAGAATTTTACCTGTCTATCTATCTTAAGAATTTCAATCATCTATCATAAGAGTTTCACCTGTCTATCTTAAGAATTTCACTCAACTGTATATCTTTATAAGTTTCACCTGTCTCTGTCCAGCCAAGAAATGGAGCAATGTTTATCTTCAATTATTGTTGTTGTCGTTTAAAAGATGTGACTTTAACCACAATGATATTTTCTTTCGTTTAGATTTGAAGTATTTATCCTCCAATTGCCAACTAGATTGCAACTATAATATATCACATCATCAATTTAAAATAAAACTCTACTGTATTAAGGTGCCAATCTTGTATTGGTCATAATTGACAATTAATGCAAATAACCTCAGTCATCTATTTAAACAGTGTACAAAACTGCTACAGATGAACTTAAAAGCACTTTAGTATTTTTTAAATTTGGAATAAAAATAAACTGGATAGCATCAGTTTATTCAAGGTCAAATACTAATGTATTTTGGAATTAGATAATATTATAATTTAAGGAAATAAAGAACATGATGTAAGTATATGCATCTATTTTATATTAATTTGTTTTCTTTTTTCTTTTTCACTTTGGTGATATTAATGCATATTTTTGAAAACATTTTCTTGATGCTAGTGCAAGTTCAAATAATTGAGATGTAAATTTGTATATGTAGATTACTGTAAACATATCACCAGTAGTCATAATTCAACCTTTTCTACCATTCTAGACTACTCCATTTGATTAGATAAATGCTGGAATCATTTGATCACCATGCATATTGTTTTGCACTGCATGAATGGTTTAAAAATGTCTTACATTTTTAGGTCTTCATTAAAATTTGTCACACATGCCAGCATTATTTAAAAAATATAGGAAATTGTGTCATTTCCTTGTGTAAGAAAATCTTATATTGGACACACCTATTTGGCAAAAATAAGAAAACATGCACATTTTACTGTAATGTTTCACCCAGGCAACAATGTCAGAGAAATTACCTAAATTTAAACTGTCACCAAAAGAACACAGCCTAATGTAAACACTTTTTAATGACACCTGTCGTGCTTGATAAATCGACGGATGAACTGATATCATTCATTTAGCCACAGCTAAACTGTAATTAAGCAAACAATGCATTTCTTGCTATTTTTGGGAGTTCTTGAAAACAAAGATCATTGGATGTACTTGTACATAAATATAAACTGAGAAAAAAATCCTATCTCCAAGTCAAAGGGTTAGTCTCCTGGGGCTTGTTGTTGTTGTTCGGTTTAACACCATTTTTCAGCACACGGTAGCCTATACCTGGCGGCCAGTATTATTGGTGGAGGAAGAACCGAAAAACCCCTTGGGAAGAACCACCAACCCACAAGAAGCTTCTGGAAAGCTTTCTCTCATAACTACATTAGCAGAATCTTAGACTCAAATCCACGCAGACAGGTGAGATGGCAGTGATCCATAATGGAAAGCACTTTAGACCACTTGGCCACTCGGGGCCCCTTGACTTCTGGGGCAGCTTTGTTCCTATAATTGATCGTCAGGAAAATTGTTTTGTTCTGTGATGATAGTACATATCATAGAAGAAGAAAAGACAAACTCCAGACCTTAGAGTCAACTAACCTTGATTTCAGACCCATCTTCACTGAAACATCTTGGCCTGGCAATCATGTTAAGATGTTCCATGAGTAGCAAAATATGTTCTTTGTTGTCATGGAGATCTGGGTATTTTTCCTTTGTCCAAATAGCATCTTGAAGTGGGAAGAGAATAAGCATTATATAAGAGTCTTTATTTTTCACATAACTGCATTTTGAGAGAATTGTGAAATAAATATAATCCTTCACAATTATTTTAAAAAGCTAATTCTTTTCAAGTAATTATATTATGTTTCAAGAATATGTTTGAAAAATGTTGACCCAAAAAATCATTCTCTTAAAGTCATTTTTTTGTGTTAACAATTTCCATAATGGGAAAACATTGTTCATGCAAGATTTATCCAGTCTGACGACCATTCTCAACGTTTGTCCAATAGTGTATCTTTCATTCTTTTCATGGACATTAACTAATCAATGGCATCAGAAAAATGTATAAGGAGGATTTCCAATAGTGATGGGAATGTATTACATATGGGTGAAGAGATTGATTGATAAATCAATGCATCATTACTTTTTTTATCTAACTGTTTTGATACAAGTTGTGAAGAATCAATATAATAATAATAATAATAATAACAATAACAATAACAATAATAATAATAATGAGGATTTTGTAGTGCACCTAATCTTTAGAAGCTCTAAGTGCTTTACAACATCTATAATGATGACATAAAACATGATGAAAACAATTAAGGTAAAAACATTATTAGGTCTCGAAGTTTGTCCCTGCAGTAAAAAAATGTGAGATTTTAAAGCACTCTTAAAAGGTACCACTGGGTCATTGTGTCTAATTTCAATGGGCAATTAGTTCCAAATCACCAGGCCCTGATTTGCAAAAGAATGTTATCCATATGACTTCGTTTTCATAGAGGGAACAGTTAGTATATAATCGTCAGAAGAGGAGCGTAAGTATCTTGCTGGTGTATACTCATGGATGAGGCCAGATAGGTATATTGGACTGGAGCCTGTCAGTGAAACGTAACATAGAAAAGAAATTTTGTGTGTTTGATTCTGTATCAAATGGATAGCCAGTGTAGGGTACAGTGTTGTAGTGAGGTGTGCTCTGATCGAGGTACACTAAAGATGATCCAAGCAGCTGTGTTTAGAACATTTTTAAGTTTATGGAGTAGATATTGTGATGAACCAGACAGAATTGAGTTACAATAGTCAAGTCTTGAAAGTACTAATGAACACACGTGTTTTAGTTTCAGCAACTGAGCTATATTTGCCAATGGAATCTGATGCATCTCAGCTCAAGATATGCAACCTTGCAAATGTTCATAACATGTTGGTGCAATGTGAGAGTACTGTCCAGAATAACACCTAGGTTTTATAATGACTGTGTGAATTTAATATTGGTGTTGCTGATATTTATTGTCTGAGGTAAAGGATGTGAATGAGAACGTCTTCATGTTGTGATCATAATGGATTCAGTTTTATTATCATTCATCTGCATCTTGAATCATCCATGATTTCACATCAGAAATGCACTTCTCTACTCCATGGATGGTTGTATCAATAATCTCAATAATCAATAATAACATTAGTTTGAAACAGCTGTGACAGTCATATGCATATACACATATTTCTGTCAGATTAAAACAAATATAACAACATTCACTTGCCCTCCACAACTCAGTGCAAGGTAACTAACTCAGATTGTTTTAAGTTTATCCCCTGGTCAATGCCATTCTAATGTTTTCCATCTCACTCATCATCATCTAAAGCCACTGACAATGTAAAGGAGACATGCCAGACTTGTTCTTCATTTATGACTAAATGACTTGACTGATTATTTAATTGACATTTAAGTTAATCTTCGTTGTTGCTTTGTATCTGGTTTGCTTGTATTGAATTTGACCGACACACAGTACGATGTGTCATACAGTAAAATATGTTACATTCAGTTATGGTTCATGGTTATTGTTTTAACAGGTCCAAGGTAAAACAAAATAAAAACCGCCAATCAGAACTAATTGTAGCTTTCTCCCTGAGTGATGCACCAATCAGAACTAATTGTAGCTTTCTCACTGAGTGATGCACCAATCAGAACTAATTGTAACTTTTTCATTGAGTGTTGCACCAATCATAACTAACTGTAGCTTTTGCACCGAGTGATACACCAAACAAAACTAATTATTGCCTATTGACTGAGTGATGCACCAATCAAAATTTATTGTAGCTTATGGACTGAGTGATACACTAATCAGAATTAATTGTAGCTTACTGACTGAGTAATACACCAACCAGAACTAATTAAAGCTTATTGACTGAGTGATACACCAAACAGGTAATTATTGCAAATTGACTGAGTCATACACCAATCAGAACTAATAATAGCTTACTGACTGAGTGATACACCAATCAGAAATAATTTTAGCTTATTAACTGAGTTATACTCCAAACAGAGCTAATTATAGTTTAATGACTGAGTGATACACCAAACATAGCTAATTATTGTTTAATGACTGAGTGATTCACCAAACAGAGCCAATTATAGTAACTGAGTGATACACTAAACAGAGCTAATTACCCGTATTTCATGTTATTATTCGTACCCTTTAATTTTTCGTACATCATCAAGTCTAAGAAATAATAATTAATTAAATCTATCATAATTTTTCGCACACAAATTTTTATTTTATTTTTCGTCTTCCTATTATTTTTTGTACATAATACGATCTACGATACTGTGAAGGGAAGATTCACTTTTCAAACGGATTTTAAAAAATATACCAAAGTTCGATTTAGTTACATCAAATGACCAGGGTATTGTTTTGCAAAGTAAGTTATGAATAATGGCTTTGGGCACGTTCTTAACCGAGGCACAAGTCGTCAATTCATTTTCAACTGGTTGCGATATTTTAAAAGAGTGTGTCACCAAACATGAATTCGGGCGGGGGTAAGTGACACACACACACACACACACACACACACACACACACACATATATATATATATATATATATATATATATATATATATATATATATTAATTATGCTCAATGATCTTTTACTTTGTCATTTTACCATTTTACGACTCCAGTGTCTTATTCTACGTAACAAAAAGTAGCAAATCAACAAGTTTTGCATAACTGAAAATATTTTAAATCGTAAAATGCAGGAGTGAAATAATTGAATTAACTTACAGCATGGTGAATAAATTCCTGTTTCCTAAATGATCTTTGAAGTCCAATAATTCCAAGAACTCCGAATACGTTCTAACGAAAAACGTTTTCAAACAGATTATGTGTTAATGCTTCCAATGTATACAGATAGATCTCCAATGAATTCAAATGGTCATTGAATATATTTAGTTAATGCCGTCCGTAATACGATGAGGTATGTCATGCAAAAAAATAAATCTTTTAAAAACCCAAGTTGTGAGATTAAATCCAAAAACACGCAGATGTGACCTACCATCAGTAAGTATTTAATGTGTGGCATATTTCAGCATCGTTTTCTCTATATACCTGTATTCGCTGATTTTTCGGGTCGAAAATGCGTGCAGTTCTCAAAAGACATGCCGTTTCTCCCTGTGGATTGCATTGTTCCCACGACCCCAAAGTGCCAGAGTTTCATATTCTGTTCTAAAGGTTAGACTCGAGCCTCTCTGACATACAAAGAAACCGCCTGCTCTACTCAGAGTGAAAGTCCTTGCAATTGATTGACACAAACAATGTCATTTTTTTTATATAACTAGCAATGCCTAAAATGGGTATTTATTTATGTTTACAGTTCAAACGTGGTCTCAAGCTATCATAATTGTGATTACTATTTCCCAAGTCTTATATTCCACCTTATTTCCTCAACTCGACTATTCATACAGCACTGCTTACTAAGTAACATACGTCTTTCTAATTAGGGGTAGGGGGGTAATATGCTATGTTTTTTTTTCATTCTTTCTTTTAGTGTAATGAAGGTATTTACCGTAATGCTTATATATACGGTACAGGTATGTGACTCATGTACCGGGTAAGTTTCATTTGTGGGAATGGTGATCTTATTACGCCTGTCAACAAAAATTTAACATTCAGTGGTCATATTGGGGATTTAGGAAGCGTATCACTACAAAAGTCACAAGCAAAGTATTAAAGTGCGTTGAAGATTCACGCAATATAACAATTGTCATTTATAATCATGCATGTAGGTTACTGATTTTATTGTATTTTTATGTTTTTGTTTGCATCACGTTTCAAACGGGGTAAGAAAAATGCTGATACCGGTATATCACTTAGATACGCAAAACTACCAATTTATTTTCTGTCGAGTATATTTGGGTACGTAAAATATAAACATACATGTTTCCACAACAAACCCGACTTATGGCATCTTCGCGTAAATGTGTACCTGAGGCATCTAATAATGATAAAGAAAAGAATCCCGAAATAAAATGTTCACCAATTACCGGTATGTGTAGAAAGCCTGTTGCTCAACCTACTAATAAAAGGGCAGCTGTTTTGTTAACTGAGAATATATTCACATTCGTTTTATTGCCCTTCTTTGTCTTTTGTATCTGCGAGAAAATATAATGATTTATATATTTGTTCAGTTGTCATTACAATATATTCATTAACCGCTGGACATCGTCGTTGATGCGAACTACTGATTACGTCAGTCGGTGTAACAAATAATCGCGCGTATCTGAAAATGAGTTCAGAAGCCATTTGAGTTTATTTATCTACCGGTAGTAAAAATAATATCTCAATTAAGGAAGACGCAAAGACCACAGACCAGTTGGCAATTAATCTTACCGGTATTGGCTCTTGATCCCTTTATTTTTCGTACACGGTCATTACTACAAAATCATAATTATTTATTTGACATATAATTTTTCGTACATTGAAAAAAATAATTATTTTTTCGTGTACGAATAATAACATGAAATACGGTATAGCTTATTTACTGAGTGATACACTAATCAGAACTAATAATGACCGAGTGATACACAAGAAGCATCTCATCAAAACTAAATAAAAATAGATACAAAGCAAAAGCTTCACACAAAAGTAGTGGCATATAATCTGCACAGTTCTTAGGTTGAACATGGGAAGTTAGTTTGGAATATCACCTTTCATGTTGATATAAGTGATGAATGACTACCGACCGGAATAAAAACAAACCCCGAACATAAGCATGGTCCTGGCAAAGCAGTAGATTCCAAATCGCAAGAGTTTTATTCACCTTTTTAATCACTACCAGGGGAGTTTATGTTGTCAACAATTACCTTTCTCACTGACAGAAATAAGTGCCTGTAGCTGCGGCAGTTGGTTTTGAATCTGCAGTATTGTGATGGATACGATTGTTTTTTTGTTCTACATATGATTTTCCATAGATGATGAACCAACACTCTCACCACTGCTTTGAATAGCTGTAATGATTAATTTGGGTATACAGAGTGTAATCTATACATTTCATACCAGAATTACAGCCTTATGAAAAATATACATTATTACTAGTATCCTGGTTTCGCAGATGGTCAAATGTCTAGTCACAAAGGTCCAAATCTATATAGATTACAAGCAGAATACAAAGATAGAATATAATGAAAAAATGTATTATCTTCAGCACTCTCATCAAGTAGTATAAAAGTGTAAATTCAGCTGAATGATCATGCATAGAGTTCTGTACTGATCATGGTCATTTGCTCAGAGTGAGGTATTACATTACTCTCATTTTATTCCTTTAATGTTTGTTAAGTGGTGTTGATTTGTCCCTTTATATGTTTGGATATTTGAAATGTTCCATCTGCTCTAACATTAGGGACTCATGCCAAGCTCCAGAAAACTTTAGGGATTCATGGTCGATAAAACATTAGGGATCCATTCCAAGCATTATAAAACATTAGGGATTCATGGCAAGCTCTATAAAACATTAGGGATTCATGCCAAGCTCTATAAAACATTAGGGATTCATGCCAATCTCTATAACACATTATTAATTTATTCCAAGCTCTATAAAACATTATGGAGTGGGGCCAAGCTCTATAAAACTAAGCGGATTCGTGCCTTGCGCTAAAAAACATTAGGCATTCATGAAAGCTCTATAAACCATTAGTGATTCGTGCCGAGCTCTATAAAATATTAGTGACTTATGCCAAGCTGTATAAAACATTGGACTGAAATGCCACTAATTAAAAATGACCATTAGGAAGAAGTTATAAAAGTTATCCAGATCTTGCTATGAAACCATCACCAATTAATAAAGACTATCTCAGAAATGATTTTGGCACAAAATGTGGAAACCTTCACAACAAGTTTAATAACTGGCCCAGTACTTGGACATCAAATGGACATAACAATTAATAAGAAATGCTGATGGGTGCAAAACGAATGGAATATAGACAAATGTATTCCAAAATAGACTTTGGGTCATGGCATAAGGTTGCACTGCCATGTTATTAGATTGAACTGCATTTAGCCATTTCAGCTAAAAATGTGGTAGATAACAACATCACGTGAACTAAAGTAGCGAAATCACACAAATATGGGTAGGCAGAATTGCAATGGCATGCTTACTTTTAAAAATATGACAAAATTTACATCAGAAAATACCCATATGGTATTTAGTTAGATTAATATCAAATATAATGAGGAAACCACATTCTGAAAATCTTATAGAACAAAAGAAATATACAAACCAATTAGCTCTGGATAAAGTTTTCCAGTCTTGTTAAACATATCCCACTTCTTTGCAACAGCTGGGGCATTTCTCAGGACAAACATCTCAGCAGTGATGAGTGACTTGACGGCATCAATCATCCATTGTGGTACCAAGACAATCTTGTCTTTCAACACTTCTATGCTGTATATGAAAGCAAAAAGTATGATTGATAAAAAGCATTTCAACTTTCATGTTTCTTTAATACTTATTGAAAATAGTAAATGGTTACTCAGTGACCTGAACCACCTATTTGTTGACGGTAAACTGAAAACAGAAAAAGGTGTTTTGCTTAATGGAGCACATACTGTTTGTGACAGTTTTATTAAATTAAAATTTGTAAAAACTTTTTGTCTGTAGCATCATTCTGCATATTAGCAATCTTGTAAGAGATAGTTTCTCACTTTCTTTTCTGCAATCTTTGATCTTCCATATGTGTCGGCTCTTGATACCATATATGTAAGCTCTTCACATATGAAGGTATGAATAGTCCCTTGTATCATTTTCCTTAGGATGTAAAGGACAGTTTCTATATAAATTTAATGTTGCATACACCTGCATGATGTAAAAATTCACTAAAAAAATAAAATACATGAGCAAGGTCACAAAGGTCCATATATTTGGATAGATATAAAACAACACATAAGATTACAAATTCATTTGACCTGACAAGTCAGTGTAAATACATAAAATGAAAGGTTCATGCACCTCACCCCCAAATTTATACATTCACTTTTCATATCTAAAATCTATTTTTGAGAACACATATTATGCTCACAAAACAAACACAACCACTTTCCCTTGGTGATCATTTTTGTAAAACATTGTGTACTTGAAAGCTTGAATGCTATTAAAAAAGTTATCATCCAGGCAGTGTTTTAGATATTCTACTTGCCTCTAACCAATGTGCTATAAGTGGCTAGCTCTGCTTTCCAACTGACTTGGTAATTAGAATTGGTATTTCATTCGCTACTTACTGTGCCCTGACTAAATAAGGCGTACGTGCCCTTCACCACTTTCCAGAACACCACAAGCCAGAAAGTCTAAATTCACTCAAATTTGCTAATGATCAATATAAACCAAACTGTATGAAACTTTATTTAGACATTACATAACAAAATGGTTTGAAGGAATACCATTTCAAAATGTCATACCATAGCCTTAAAATAAATTACAGGGGCTAATATATGAAACTGTCCCCCGTCACATTAGTATATTCCACTTATGAGTTGTCCATCGATTAAAAAAGACATATGGTCTTGTAAGATTTGAACGAGTGTTTAGATTATGTGGATGTAATTTGATTTCATACTAAACATACAATATATAAGCTGAATCTTTCAGTGACATATTACAAAAGTTGACTTGCCATAATGTAGATTGTCTTATTTTCATAAATTTTAATACAACTTTATTATTTACTATATAGTTTAACATCATTATTCTGTGATTCTTTACTGGAAATATTTCTACAACTTACTTAAATGCAATAGTGAACTGGTAAACAAGTGTATCAGAAATAAATTAACGATATCCATCATAGGGACAACTGTAGTCCAAACTATCAATATGGATGCATGATGTTAATCTGCCACCATAGCTAACACTGTAGATGTCAATGTCCAATACTAATCTGCCTTCATATTGACAAAGGTGTGAATGTCTAATATTAATCTGCATACATATTCACAACTGTTTCCTAGACTTGATGTTATTAATAAAAGTTGTCATACAGGCAGTTTTTTAAATATTCTACTTGCCTCTAACCAATGTGCCTACCGCTATAAGTGGCTAGCTCTTTTTTCTAATACTACTGGTATTTCACTCGCTACATACTGTGCCCTGACTACATAAGGTGTGCTCGCCTTCCACCACTTTCAAGAACACCACATGCCAGAAAGTCTAATTTAACAAATATTACATTATATCTTTTGGTGAGAACTGTAGATTTGAATGTATAATATTAGTCTGCCTTCATATTGACAACTATAGCCCATATTATAGATATGAATGTATAATATTAATCTGCAATTATACTGACAACTGTAGCCCAGACTATTTGGTGAAAATGTATAATATTAATCTGCAATCATATTGACAACTGTTGCCCATTTAACAGATGTGAATTTCTAATATTAATCTACAATCATATTAACAACCGTAGCCCAGACTATAGATGTGAATGTCTAATATTAATTTGCAATTATCAAAATTACAACTGTAACCCAGACTATAGATATCAATGTTTTATATAAATCTGCCTTCATACAGACAACTGTTGCACAGTCTATATATTTAATGTCTAATATTAATCTGCAATCATATTGATAACTGTAGTCTATACTACAGATGTGAAGGTTTAATATCAATCTGGAATCATACTGACATATGAGCAGAGTGGACATGTCTATGATCTGTAATAGTGACCAACATAGACCATTTAGCCACCTAGGGACCAATATTAGACAATATGTAACCATATAAGACAATAGATAACCATATAAGACAATGGAGAACCATATCAGACAACAGATAACCATGTCAAACAATAGATAACCATATCAAAAAATAGATAGCCATATCAGACAATAGATAACCATATCAGACGATATATAACCATATCAAACAATAGATAGCCATATCATACAATAGATAGCCATATCAGATAATAGATAACCATATCAGACAATATATAACCATGTCATATATAACCATATCAAACAATAGATACCCATAAAAGACAATAGATAGCCATATCAAATAATATAAAAATATCAAACAACAGATAGCCATATCAGATAATAGACAACCATATCAGACAATATATAAGCATATCAAACAATAGATAGCCATACCAGACAATAGATAACCATATCAGACAAATAGAGAACCATATCAGACAATATATAACCATATTAGCAAATATATAACCATATCAAACAATAGATAGCCATACCAGACAATAGATAGCCATATAAGACAATAGATAACCATATCAGACAAATAGAGAACCACATCAGACAATAGATAACCATATCAGACAATATATAACCATATTAGCAAATATAAAACCATATCAAACAATAGATAGCCATACCAGACAATAGATAGCCATATCAGACAATAGATAGCAATATAAGATAATAGATAACCATATCAGACAATATATAACCATATCAGCAAATATATAACTATATCAAACAATAGATAGCCATACCAGACAATATATCAGACAATAGATAACCATATCAGACAATAGATAGCCATATCAGATAATAGATAACCATATCAGACAATATATAACCATATCAAACAATAGATAGCCATACCAGACAATAGATAGCCATATCAGATAAATAGAGAACCATATCAGACAATAGATAACCGCATAAGACAATATATAACCATATTAGCAAATATATAACCATATCAAACAATAGATAGCCATACCAGACAATAGAATAGATAGCCATATCAGACAATAGGGAACCATATCAGACAATAGATAGCAATATCAGATAATAGATAACCAAATAAGACACTAGATAACCATAACAGACAATAGATAACCATCTCAGACAATAGATAGCAATATCAGATAATAGATAACCATATCAGACAATATATAACCATATCAGCAAATATATAACCATATCAAACAATAGATAGCCATACCAGACAATAGATAGCCATATCAGACAATAGTGAACCATATCAGACAATAGATCACGATATCAGACAATATATAATGAAATACGACACTAGATAACCATAACAGACAATAGATAACCATCTCAGACAATAGATAGAAATATCAGACAATATATAACCATATCAGCAAATATATAACCATATCAAACAATAGATAGCCATACCAGACAATATATCAGACAATAGATAACCATATCAGACAATAGATAGCCATACCAGACAATAGATAACCATATCAGGCAATATAAAACCAAATAAGACACTAGATAACAATATCAGACAATATATAACCTTATTCGACAAAATATAACCATATCAGACAATACATAGCCATACCAGACAATAGATATCCATATCAGACAATAGATAACCATATCAGACAATAGATATCCATATCAGACAATAGATAACCATATCAGATAATAGATAGCCATATCAGATAATATATAACCATATGAAGCAATAGATAGCCATACCAGACAATAGATAACCACATCAGACAATATATAACCATTTTAGCAAATATATAACCATATCAAACAATAGATAGCCTAACTGTACAATAGAGAACCATATCAGACAATATATAACCATATCAGACAATAAATAGTCATACCAGGGAATAGATAACCATATCAGACAATATATAATCATATCAGACAATATATAACCAAATAAGACACTAGATATCCATGTTAGACAATATATAACCATGTTAGACAATATATAACAATATCAGACAATAGAGAGCCATACCAGAAAATAGATTGCCATATCAGACACTAGATAACCATATAAGACACTAGATAACCAAAGCAGACAATATATAACCGTATCAGACATTAGATAACCATATTAGACAATAGATAACCATATCATAAAATAGATAACCATATCAGACAATATATAACTATATCAGACAATAGATAATGATCAGATAATATATTACCATAGCAGACAATTAATGACCATATCAGACAATTTATGATCATATCAGACAACAGATAACAATATTAGCGAACCACATTAGACAATATATAACCATATCAGACAATATATAACCATATCAGCCATTATAAAACCATATCAGATAATATATAATCATATCAGACAATAGATAACCATATTAGACAACAGATAACCATACCAGACAATATATAAACACAACAGACAAAATATCAGCATCATTTGTTTAAACAATAGAATGAAATACCCTCGTACATTTGTAAAAAAAAAAATTCTCTTGAGGTTTACTTAAATAATTAAAATCATTTAATGGATTTCAGCAGTGGTCATATTGTTTGCCTGATTAATATCATTTAAATTATTTGAAATAAAGTCATTATTATTATTATTATTATTATTATTATTATTATTATTAAAGGGATTCTTGTCACAAACGTTTCTGTAGAGTTTGATAGAATTCTGGTGAGTAGGTTATTTTTAGAATGAGTAATCTAAAGACATTAGTTTCTGTAAAAATGTTAAATATGGCTTTATTTGATAGGCGATTAGATTGTTGTTTTACAATTTGATTGCCTATACAAACTTAGTCATACCATTGTCACACATCATTTAAAGATTTATATATCTTTTAACGGCAGCAATATTTTATTAGTGAATTGGTATCATTGTATTAGTTTGGAAGACCTTTGTGATGTAATGACAGCAATAAGTCTTAGTCTATCGCTATCATTCTATTAGTTTGGAAGACCTTTGTGATGTAATGACAGCAATATTTATTAGTCTATCGCTATCATTGTATTAGTTTGGAACACCTTTGTGATGTAATGACAGCAATATTTATTAGTCAATCGCTATCATTGTATTAGTTTGGAACACCTTTGTGATGTAATGACAGCAATATTTATTAGTCAATCGCTATCATTGTATTAGTTTGGAACACCTTTGTGATGTAATGACAGCAATATTTATTAGTCTATCGCTATCATTGTATTAGTTTGGAACACCTTTGTGATGTAATGACAGCAATATTTATTAGTCAATCGCTATCATTGTATTAGTTTGGAACACCTTTGTGATGTAATGACAGCAATATTTATTAGTCTATCGCTATCATTGTATTAGTTTGGAAGACCTTTGTGATGTAATGACAGCAATATTTATTAGTCAATCGCTATCATTGTATTAGTTTGGAAGACCTTTGTGATGTAATAGCAGCAATATTTATTAGTCAATCGCTATCATTGTATTAGTTTGGAAGACCTTTGTGATATAATGTCAGCAAGATTTGTTAGAAAGTCGGTATCATTGTATCAGTTTGAAATTGTATTATTGTATTATTTATTTTCCAATATAGTTAATAAAATAAACGTGTCAAAGCTGGCCAGAGTAGAACAGGAAGAAGAATTCCAGTTATCTCTCTTTCATCCATAACAGATAAACAATTTAAAAATTATGCCGTTAATTTTGATATCCTATTTTACATTCCTCTTAAATACCACTACGTATTGCATTATTAAACGCTCAATCAGTAGGATCAAAGGAAAAGCGCACAGAAATAGTTAATTTTATCAACGACCAGAATACTGACGTCTTCTTCCTGACACAAACATGGTTAAAACCATCAGGCGATGAACCCAAATGTGCAGATTTAACACCCAGCGATTACTCAATCAAGTTGTTCCCCTGCAATTCTGGCAGAGGTGGAATTGCTGTCATTACAAAGAATTCCATGATCAAAGTACAACACATTCAATTTCACCAACACATCATTTGAACTAGTTCAAACAACACTCACACTGGAATAAAGGTCAATCCATTTTTTTCTGTCTCTATCGCCCTCCTCCTAGTAGAAAAAAGACCCTTTTATCCCACAAACTTGCATCAGTTCACCTCTGCATTACATGCCATCTTGACGTATCAGTCACTAACCTTCCACCTCTATTTGCTACTAAGAGAAACCTCCGTATGATAAACAGAAGTAAATTCATTCTAGACATACAGAAAAACCTTACAGCTTTCATACATCCAACATCGGAACAACTTGATAATTGTCTGCGTTCATTCCTTGAAAAACATGCCCCAGCCACCAAATGCAGAGTATCAATATAAAGGTGTTCTCCATAGTATAGCAGTGTTAAGGACCAGGTTTGCGCTGCTTTCCACCAGACTCACCATTCATAAACAAACATATAAAGCCGCTAAGAAGAATGACACAAACAAATCCCATTTAGCCAAATTATCCCACTACAGTACTAACATCAATGAGAGTTCCAGCTGCAAAGTGCTCATCGTGATAACTAACAAACTAATGTTGAGGAATAAATGTACACCACTTCCAATTACCTTCTCTCCAGTAAACCTTCCGGACCAATTTGCAAATTTCTTTCGTGACAAAGTACAGACCATTAGAGATTCGCTTGACAGCACAATTTCAACTGACTCATCACCATATAGTTATGATGCAGAATTTCAGCAACAACCATTAGGAGCATTTGAACCTGTTTCTATTGATTCAGTACGGACAATCGTGATGAAGAGTGCACCAAAGTCTTGTGAACTCGATCCAATTCCGACATCACTGCTGCCTGAGTGCTTAGATCCAATATTGCCTTCACTAACTGATGTTATTAATATCTCTCTCTCTCATCGGGGGAATTCCCATCATTTTTAAAACTGCCATTGCTCAAGAAACCAACACTTAACCTTAACAATTTAATAAACTACCGCCTAGTTTATAATCTCCCATACATATAAAAAATCTTAGAAAAGGTTGTTCTAACCCAACTTGTATCTCATTTTAATTCAAACAGTCTTTTTACCAATGTACAGTCTGTATATCGCCCTTGCCACAGAATGGAAACTACTCTTCTGAAAGTATTTAATGACATTCTCTCTGCTTTGGATGGTGTAAAGATTACAGTCCTCACCCTCCTGGATTAGTCTGCAGCATTTGACACAATAGACCATGATATATTACGTCACAGTCTCCAGTATGTATTTGGTATTCAGAATATAGCCTTACAGTGGTTTAAGTCCTACTTAGGCAACATGACACAACTTATATCTGCAAATGGAATACATTCCAGCCCAGTTGACGTATGTTGTGGTGTTCCACAGGGGTCTATTCTTGGACTAGTTCTCTTCATTCTATATACTGAGCCACTCTCAAGTGTTCTAGGTCATTACCCAGTGTCGCACCAATTGTATGCTGATGACAACCAAAATATACCAACTAAAGTTGATACTACCATCCATGGAGTAGAGAGGTGCATTTCTGATGTGAAATCATGGATGACATGTATCAAGCTGCAGATGAATGATGATAAAAGAATTTCTCATTCACATCCTTCACCTCAGACAATAAATATCAGCAACACCAATATTAAATTCACACAGTCAATACGAAACCTAGGTGTTACTCTTGACAGTACTCTCACATTGTACCAACATGTCATGAACATATGCAAGGCTGCATATCTTGAACTGAGATGCATCAGTTCCATTCGTAAATATCTTTCAGTTGATGCCACTAAAACACTTGTGTGTTCATTAGTAATTTCAAGACTGGACTATTGTAACTCAATTCTGTCTGGTTTATCACAATATTTAGTCCAGAAACTTCAAAAAGTTCAAAACACAGCTGCACGGATCATCTTTAGAGTACCTCAGATCACAAATCACCACTGCTCTGTACCCTACACTGGCTATCAATTCGATATAGAATTAAACACAAAATTTGTTCTCTGCACTATGTTTCACTTAGAGACTCCAGTCCAACATACCTATCCGGCCACACCAATGTGTACACACCAGCAAGATACTTATACTCTCCTTCTGACAATAGTATATCCATTGTTCCCACTATGAAAACAAAGTCATAAGGACAACATTCTTTTGCATACCAGAGCCTGGTGACATGGAACAAATTGCCCATTAAAATAAGACACGATGATGCAGTGGTCCCTTTTAAGAGTGCTTTTAAAAATCACCTTTTTCGACTGCAGGGACAAACTTAGAGACCTAATAGTGTTTTGTGTCTTGTATGTTTTCAGCATGTTTTCTATGTTTTCCATTTTCATTGGTTTTGTCATTTGTTTTTCTGTAGTGTAGTCATTATCATTATAGATGGTGTAACGCACTTAGAGCTTCTAAAGATTAGCTGCTATACAAAGTCCTCATTATTATTATTATCATTTTTTTTTTTAATCAGTTTGGAAGACCTTTGTGATATAATGGCAGCAAGATTTCTTAGTCAATCAGTATCAACACATCAGTTTGGAAGACCTATGTAATGTAATGGCAACAATATTTCTTAAGTCAATCAGCATCATTGTATTAGTTTGGAAGTCCATTGTGATGTAATGGCAGCAATATTTTATTACTAAATTGGTATAATTGTATCAGTTTGGAAGACCTTTGTGATGTAATGGCAGCAGTATTTATTAGTGAACTGGTATTATTGTGTTAGTTTGGAAGTCCGTTGTGATGTAATGGCAGCAATATTTTATTAGTGAATTGGTATCATTGTATTAGTTTGGAAGACCTTTGTTAATTTTGCTGATCCATTTTGAGACTTTGTTTGAAGTGGCCTAATTGATTGCCTGATTAATATCATTTGTAAAAACTGAAAAGGACTTCTTGCCACATAATCTTCTGAACGGTTTGAAAGAATACTGGTGACTGTTTTTGTTTCTTTATAAACTTTCCGATATGGCTATATTTCAAAGGAGATTCAAATGATGTCTCAAAATTTAAGTAGTAATCCATATTTGGTCAATGATTGTTGAGACCCATTCCAAAAATTGTTTAAAGATTTATATATGTAGTAAATAAATGGGTATCGTTAGCTTGAATGGATTTCTATTTTTATAATAGTAATGGTGTCTATACTGGACATCAAACGAGTACCATCTGTGCCATCTTTAACGGTCTTCATGGCAAAAGTGCTTTCATATTAAACCGATCAAATTATTCGTAAACGTTTTTGAAAGTATGGTTATTAAATATTTATATATTTTTGGCAATAGTGATAGAGTATTTGACTTCATAAGGTGCAATGAAACATCATATATACTGTTATTATATATTGTCATCTACAGGTTTAAATGTGTGATTTGAGACTAATAAAATCAAGTCAAAGAATGATTTGTAACTGAGAAACTGAAATTATGTTTAACTAAACATGCTTGTAAAGAACACTAAGGTGCCAATTAGATTATGTCCATGAAACGTAATTCTTGCTGTTCCTACCCCAAGAATCCAAATATTATTTTTTTATACTCCAGTGATTACTGTTTGAACATGTTACAAATTCTACTGTCATTTTGTCTTCAATGTGTTTTTGTTTGCTGAATGCCATTGTTAGAAAATGATAAAACCACCACATTGATCATACAGGCATTTTGCATAGAAAATATGGGCAGATTCAAGTATCTGAAGTACATGTACTATTATAAAATCTAGATTAGTGCCCCAACCATCTCCAATAAATTTAATACGAGATACTATTGTTAAAGCTAGTATGGTTCCATATCCAACTTCACTAGATTTATTTAATACATGTATGTGGTACTATTGTAAAAGATTATTTGGTTCCCACTTTTGTAAAGGATAGATTGGTTCCCTGACCAACACTACAAAATCTAATGAGGTACAATTGTAAAAGATCGATTGGTTCCCTGACCAAGTCTACTAAATCTAACAAGGTACTATTGTAAAAGATATATTGGTTCCCTGACCAACACTACAAAAACTAATGAGGTACAATTGTAAAAGATTGATTGGTTCCCTGACCAAGTCTACTAAATCTAATGAGGTACTATTGTAAAAGATAGATTGGTTCCTTGACCAACCCCATTAAATCTAATACAAAACACATTTTCTGATCAAACATGGGCAAGGGAAAATATAAGGTTAAATTTTAAGGGTTGGCAAGTGTGATATTATTATTAAATGTTTAAGTTTTAGTGAGATTATTATTGCCAATTCCAATAATGTATAATATTATTGGGATTATTACAGATTATTATTGCCAATTCCAATAATGTATAATATTATTGGGATTATTAGAGATTATTATTGCCAATTCCAATAATGTATAATATTATTGGGATTATTAGAGATTACTTTTGCAAATTCCATTAAGGTATATTTTTAATCAGATTATTAGAGATCATTATTGCCAATTCCCATAATGTATAAAAAAACTAAAATAGTTTACAAGAGTAGACTATTGTTCTTTAATGTAGAGCTAATTATGTCATTGTAGTAAAAAACATAACATAACTAAGCTTAAATGTACTCTATAAATATAACACTCAAAACAAAACATTACAGTAAATTCATTTTTGTAAAATGATTATGTCTGAGGTGAGAGGAATGTGATATCTGTTTCAAGTAAATGTTCATTTTTCAATTAGCATTTATTACTATTTACTAACACAACATGCTACTACCAAAATACCTGAGGTATTCCACTGACCATTGATGTACGACAGTGAAAATGATAACTTCAAACTACATTATCCCAAAATTTAAACAGGTAATAAAGATACTGGTTTTATCATACATTAAATCCTCAGTGAAAGCAATGATTGAATTATTTTGTATATCTTTTATACTATCACATGTGATTTCATTTTGTTGTAAAAAATAACTAATTATCTATAAGTATTTCCATTGCCACTTAAAGAATGATATGATTACATTACAGTTATACCTAAAAGAAATTATTTGCATTTATCATCTCCACAGTCATTTCAAAAATGATATAATTTCCTTATGTTATTATGTTATACACAAAAGTAAGTATCTGCAATAATCATCTCCACTGTCATTCAAAGAATGATATACTTTCGTTATGTTATAGATAAAAGTAGTTATCTGCAATTATGATTTCCATTGTCACTTAAAAAAATGATATGCTTACATTAATCAACATAAAGTAATTATCTGCAATTATCATCTCCATTGTCGACTAAAGAAGGACATGCTTACATTACAGTCTCAATATGAGTAATTGTCTGCATTTATCATCTCCAGTTATTTTATGATATGCTTACATTACAGTCTCCATAACAATAGTTATCTTCATTAGCATCTCCAGTCACTTTGATAATGATATGCTTACATTAGTCTTTACAAAAGTATTTATCTGCATTTATCATCTCCACAGACACTGAAATACATACTTATAAATCAGGGCAAGTACATAAACGCAAAGGGAAGCAATCCCAATCTTACCTGAAGTAAAGGATTGTACCAATGTCGTTATGATATTTAAGAAATAAATCCAATTCTTCCGTAGGTATTGGAACATCTTCTGCCTGGTTAAAAGCTTCCAATAGGGTACGAGGTATCACCTGCAGAAAAACATTTATAAGTTTAATTCATTTTATACAATCATTTTCTTTATTATTTTCAATATTCATTAGTTTGCTCTCTCTCTCTCTCTCTCTCTCTCTCTCTCCAACTATGTAAGATCATGTAAATTCGTTATTCAGAGCCAAGCAGTCTATAATAATCATACTATAGCTATCTCCTATATTTCTCTCTCTGACACCAAGATATGTTGAGTATTGGAAGCTATTATGCTAATTATCATCACACTAACCCCCATGATACCCATGTAGGTAACTATTGGGAAATCAGTTACTATCAGACTAAGTATATCCCCCCCACCTCCCAACACTCATGAAGCTATGTTGTCAGTTATGATCTTACTTAAAGCACCTCTCTCAGTACCTCCCCACCCTCCCTCTATGACAATAATGAAGGTCGATTATTGGATCAAATGATGATACTTATCATCATACAAAACTCTCTTTTGGAACACTTATTAAGGTCTCAATTTTCACACTAAGCATCTCTCTCTCTCTCTCTCTCTCTCTCTCTCTCACATGCACAAATAAAGGTTGATTACTGGCAGCTACTATGCTACTATCCTATCAATTATCACACTATGCAACCCCCCCCCCTCCCCGTGTGAATCTGGGCAATAGTGGTTATAATATTCTTGACATTGGACACCAGTAGTGATCATATTCTTTACATTGTGAATCTGGACACCACTAGTGATCATATTCTTTACAATATGAATCGGGACACCTGGGATGAGAATATTTTTTAAATTGTGAATCTGAACAACAGTAGTGATCATATTCTTTACAATGTGAATCTGGACACCAGAATAGATAGCTTTCTTTACATTGTAAATCTGGACACCATTGATGATAATATTCTTTAAATTGTGAATCTGGACACTAATATTGATAATACTCTTTATACTGTGCATCTGGACACCAGTAGCAAAAATAGTCTTTACAATGTGAATAGTGATGCCATTAGTGATAATGTTCTTTATATTGTCAATCTGGACACAAGTAGTGATAATATTCTTGACATTGTGAACCTGGACACCAGCAGTATTAATTTTCTTCAAGTTATAAACTATAATGTAATACAAATTTATATAATGGAGTTCAAAATGAGTTCAGACAATCAAAATATGTATGAATACCATCTAATAGCATATGTTCATTGCAAAGCTTTGCTTGCTACCAAATGTTAAAACATTTCTGACAAAAGCTTTCTCCAAAATCAGTAGGAATTAACAAATTATCACAATAAGATGAAAATCTAATTAGGTTATTTATATGTAAATACAAATAGTTCAAACAAACATTATTTTGCGTTACATCCATTAGAGTCTGCGAAATTGCGTAACAAGGATTTTTGACAAACAATTACATGCCAAGATGTCAAGAAACATATACAAAAGTTGAAAACTTGTTTTGTAATGGTCATTCAAAATTTCACCAATCATTTACAAATGGATAGAAATAGCACAATACCAGTAAACATGACGAAGTAAAGTGGCTTCTAGTCAAGGATCTCAGCAAGGCTTTGGTCCACATAAGATATTTATATCTACGGCAACTCAAGATGTTTTAACTTAGTGATCCAAACATGATTTGATTCCCCAAAAGGTATATACTGGGTATAGCTAACTCATGTTGATTTAAGTCAATGATTTTAACAAGGGTTTGGTCCTCAAAAGATATATATAGCTAACTCATGTGGATTCGAGTCATTAATTCTAACAAGAATTTGGTTCAAAAAGATATATTGAGCTAACTCATGTGGATTCGAGTCATTAATTCTAACAAGAATTTGGTTTCCAAAAGATATATTTAGCTAACTTATGTGGAGTTTAGTCATTAATTCTAACAAAAAATAGCTAACTCTTGTAGATTTATAATTAATTCTAGCAATGTTTTGGTCCTCAAAAGAGTTATTATTTCTAACAAGGGTTTCGTTCCCAAAAGATATATAGAGCTAACTCATGTGGAGATTAGTCATTAAGCAGCAGAGGGTCCAAACCCTACAAATTTTATAGGTGTCGATTCGACAAACTGAGGCTTCCTCGTAAATCGTAATAAAAGGGGGCATCCACGAGGTATCGAGGCTTGTTCAAAATCGTAAAAAAAAGTGACGCCAATGCGGTTGTCCCCCCTGTGCTGCTATGTGGTTAACCGAATATTTTATCAAGTCCAATACGATATCGGGTTCGAGGATCTGATAAATTTATCGTCACAAATCTGTGTGGGATTGACTGACCGTGACTAAAGAAATTTCTAGAGATTATAATCCATATCACCGCCGCACAAAGTTTGCTAAATATTTCGTAGTAAATGTGTGTCAACTCCGTTAAATACACATAATAAATTGCAGTTATCTCTAATCACTTTTGGTATTTGAGTGTATCGTTGAGTGACATATATCACATCAGTGTTTTTATGCCTGCCTCTGGAAAATACCCTAGCAGGATTCTTTTGTTTGTCTAACATGATATCATCTTATACGACTAAATTGTTAATACTTCCATCAATATCATCAATGCTCGGTGCTTCCTCGATATCGGTTATAAACTCAATAACATTATAATCGGCAATCTCTGAAGCGTTTTCGTTAAAATCGTTTAACACTTCGTAGCATCGCTGATCATCTACACTCGGGGCTATTAAATACAATTTGTCCCATTTCATCCATCTCATTATTAAACTGAGTAGCAGTTGTGTCTTGCCGCTTCCAGATGGTCTGATTATAATCGGGCGAATAGAAATCGGTAGCACTGCATGATGCTTAACTGGCTTTCGTGTTTTTGTCGCGGAAAAGTCAATTATATTCATGTTATTATAAATATATTATGGATCTATATTGTGTGAAGTGTAAGAAGCATACTGGTACGAATGACGTGACGACGATTACAAGTAAAAATAACCGATCAGCGCTTGCTGGAAGGTGTGTACAATGTAGTACAAAGAAATTTAAATTTATTTCTACAAAACATAATTTTAAAAAAACGAGGGGTTTTGATATTGCAGCCAAGTTAGTAAAACTTCCGGGAGCACCATGGGCAAAGTACCCAGGAGAAAAACATCTTGCAGGATATAGTTATTGTCGGCCGGGAACGCGATTATATATCAGACTCGATGATCAAAACCAACCCCGACCGGGTGAATATCCAATAAACGCTATTGATAAGGCGTGTCATGCTCATGATGCTGCTTATAAAAGTAGTAATCTGCAGCACAGACATCTCGCGGATGTGAAAATGATTCATGCGTTGAATTCTATCACTGATAAATCCTTCAAAGAAAAGTTGGCTTCGTGGTTAGTAAAATCTGCAATGAAAAGTAAATTGATGTTAGGTACGGGTAATTAATAACAATGTGAAATCTATTTATTATTCTCCAAAAGGATACTGGAAGGGTAAAGCAGCAATTGGTAAACAGGCTAGCGCCGCAGCGGTGAAATATACTACTGCGGCTAATTGGTTATCCAAATAGGCGATATGGTAGATTTATCTACCACCGCCAAAACAAATTAAATACTCGTATTTTGATGTGACCGTTTCTAATGAAGTTCATCAAGCTGATATATTATTTCTGCCGCATGATGGTGGTTACAAATACCCGCTAACTGTAGTTGATGTTGCGAGTCGGTACAAACAATCAGAGACATTAAAAACAAAATCATCAACTGAAGTTGCTTCTGCGTTTGAAAGAATTTATCGTAGGGGTCCTCTGCGTTGGCCGAATATATCTATTACAAATTGATCCTGGCAAGGAACTTCAGGGTGCAGTTCTCTCAGCGATGAAGCATCATAATGTCACCATCAGACGAGGGCATACTGCACTACATCGCGATCAGGCAATTGTTGAACGATTTAATCGAACGCTTGCTGAGCAGTTATTTGGATATCAATACGCGAAAGAATTTATTCAGGATAAACGATCTCGTGAATTGGTCCAGAGATTACCAGCTGTGATTATTGCGCTGAATAATGAGATTACTAGAACAATCAACATGAAACCTAACAACGCGATTTTAAAAAAAATATATACCTGAAAAAAAAACAAAAAAAAGATTTTTCAAAACAACCAATATTCGGTAATGTCACTGTTAGGTATTTATACGAACCAGGAGAGCTCGAAGGTGGCAAAAAAAGAGCTACTGATACTATTTGGACTTTCACCGCGCATAAAATATCCGACATAACATGATCTACGGGTAGACCAGCAATTTATAGACTGGATTCAACAACCCCTCAACGTGGATTTACTCTTGAACAACTGCAAGTGATACCCGAGGATACTCAATCACCACCGCGTGGTCTTAATTAGCGCCTCTTCGCTTGTTGCATTCAAGACAGGTCAGCATCACATTATTTCTAGTATGACCTACGCTGCTATTCTTTCTGTCTACGGTAAATTGTCGAGGATCTTTATCCGACCAACGCCAACTCATTATACAATTAAAACTCGCGCATTATTCTGTTGTTGTTTCAGTGTAATTATTAATTCAGCATCAATATCATATTCTCTGTTATTTTATTTATCCTGTTGTTTATAACCAGATAGTTTTATTTACTATGTCCTTGACAGAGTAAACGCTGACAATAGTGTCCTTATCATCGCCTGACTCTGTCAGGACAACTCTTCGAAGCTGATTTATTTTTCGTTTTCTAGACACTGCATGATAAACTAAATTCGACCACTTGATGCTATAGTCTATAATACAAACAATTGTATCTGATATTGTCAACCCCTGTGAAGAATGTATTGTTGCTGCGTAACCTAGTGTCCATGGGGATTTATCATCGCATAATGCATTTTCGATGATGCTGATATCAACCAGCACAATATCATTTAGCAAGAGATTCTGTTTCTCACTTTGCCCAGGAATATCAATTTCGATATTTTGTTGCCGTGTAGCCTTGGGTTTATTACACAGTTGCACTGGAAGTGTTGGAAATTTTTCTTGATGCAAGTCAAATAATTTTATCTGAAGTGTGTCTCTGACTATATTTCTACTTGCCACTATCAAATCGTTTGGTCTCCATGCTTCCCAGAAATCTTTTAATTGAATTTCCGAAATTATTTTACGCGTCATTCCACATTGGATTCTATCCGGTTGTAATCTGATTAATTGTTTGAACTCTCGTAATTGTTCATCAAGTGCTCTGTGCTTGGTATTAATTTCTTCATAGCAGTCTACAAAATTCTTCAGCCAAGCATGTGAGGATAAACCGACAAATGGACGTGGCTGGCCATGATCGCCGCACATTATTACTGTTGTATTCGCTAGCAAAAACCAATCAAGAATTTTTTTAAAAACATCAAATGACACTGTGCATACCTCCTCCCAAATAATGACTTCGGGAATAAATTTCTCACCCATTTGATCAAGAGTCCATTCGGCCCCTTCCACCGAAAGAAACTGTGATAAGTGCTTGCGCTAACTCCTTGCTCTTTCATCTCTCTTGCAAGTCTGTGTGTTGGTGTTAGCACAATCATGTTTGATCTACGAAATAATTCAATTGCACGAGTTGTCTTTCCTGATCCACCACAGCCGTTTAAATAAACTGTTTTGTATCTGCATATTACACGGTGGTGCATTAGATAGTTCTGATATCTGATCGTTTTTTAAGTAATTATTTTCAATGGTAACATCTGCCGATTTGGAATAATCACGCAGCATTTCCCGCTTGATTCTCCAGAATCCCCAACTCTCATCAGAATTTATGAATTTGGCCACTGCGCTGTTGTGTTTCATGTCTTATGTAAAATGAATCAATGGCGACTCTAACTGCGGTGTCACAAAATCTATTTATCATCGAGAACAGATTAATAGAAGCATAAGCCAGCATAGATGACCTCAAATGTATATACTGAAGAGTGTGACCGTCGTAAGTAACAATTGTACCCGTTTTGGTTCCATCGGACAAGAAAGTGTCTTTGCGATTTACATATGTGCCTTTGCTCGTTACATCCGCGATTATAAAATCATATTCGGAGTCATCTATAATCAACTGTGAAGAACATCGGCTATTGTCGTATTTACCACCTTGAGTGAATTTCCCAATTATTCTTCTACCAAGATCTTTTGCTTGTCTATTTTCACTTTCAAATAACTGTTTGGACCATTTCAAGATATTTTCATCATTGAGATCAGGAAACTGTTTTTGTTGTTCACTAATTATACTATCTAGATCAGGATGTGGTAACCAAACTGAGGTCTGACCTTGATATGATATAATTGCTTCACTGACAATCAACGATGTTAGCATACCACAATCAATCATATATCGTAATAGCACTATTGGCATCCAGTGTTTTTCAGAGATGTGCCTACCAATCAAAATATAACTATACGGATGAAGTCCTGTAGCTAATTCAAATGATACCACACAAGCGAATCCAGTTAAATCAAAATCGGGCAGCGGCCCATTAATCGCAACACGAGTCATCTTATATGTGGGATGTCCAAATCGTTTAAAGTATTTAGTGGCTTCTCCGTATCCGAGAAAACTTCCAGGGAAGCACGCAACCATATCAATGGAAATAATATTCCCGGGATCATATTTTGTGTTCCATAATCCACCGTGGCCATACTTGAGACAGCTTGATCTGACATCTGATAGAAACTCACATCGCGTTGGCTTCCACGCGTTTTTCTTTCAAGCAAAATGAGCTGCAACCAATGGAATTGTAAAACAGTTTGTTAGTAATTGTTCATTTTCTTCCGTAGAAAATTCACTAGCTAGTTTTTTCATCTTGTTATGTAGCTCTTCGGTGCGGTATAATTCTCCGTTTGGTCTTACAAATTGATCGAATCCACTCTCGCTGTCTTCAAAACTGTGAAGTTGCCACACTGATACTGGATCATTTTTACTTAACTGATGAATAGCATCAAATAATTTCTCCTCAGAGAAACACTCTCCAAGCTGGGGTAGATATTTTATTGTTCGTGTTCGTGGAAAAATTGTTACCGCAGTTGTCCACGCGTGTTCGTTATGGTCAATAATTTTGATTGGGGGTCCATTTGATTTATATTTCAGTTTGTGCAATACTTCTCCTGTTATTGTCGTTAGTGATATTGGAAATCTCAGTGATGTTTCCAATTTGGTTATATCTTGAATTGTTGCCCCACGCTGTTTCACTTTTAGCCCCCATTCGTTTATTTTTTTTGCGTCTTAGATCAGTTAATTTGTTTCCCCACGATGAATTCATTAAGAGGTCTGTTACTCGTTCTGCCACACAATTCAACAATGACAGTTTCATGGGTGCTAGTTTTGCAATATCAGGTTTGTCATTTAACTGATAGATTCCATAAACAACTGCTGTTACAGGATAAGATCTCTCATAGTATGGCTTGTCAATTCCAGTCAGAATTCCTGGTTTGGAATCTTGACTCACAACGACGGTTCTTTATCCTTCAAGATAGGGTCGAATTTATCTCTGATAATCCAATCTTCCGTGTCTGATTGGATAATGAATTTTACTCTAAAAACTACTTTTTTCGCCAGAGATGTGAGATTATCACTGTTGCTTTTTAATCATTCATGGTTGCATCAACACGACCATCAATTCGAAATGTTCACCAGCAGTGAGGTGCCCCATCATGCTTGAATTCATTAAAACAGTCTCTGATTTTACCCAACATGGTTCAATCACTTATTAGACCCTTGATGTATCAGAGACTCTATCGAGATTGAAATTAGCATTTTTCCAGGGTACGATTATTGATAATCTCTTGAACTCCTTCATGCTATAATTAAAACAAGCATTTAAATAGAGAATTTATTACATAATGAATCATTGCAAATGGCTCATGATTGGATCAGTGACCCCATGTAACAAATCATGCAGAAAAGAATTCTGTTGGTATCATATGCAAAGTGTCCGTAATGGAAGCCTTGGCCTGGCCCCTTGCATACGATGTGGAGTAGGGGTTAGAGGAAAATCGCAGTTGTGTCTGGGTTGCGGTGGTAAGCGATATAGAGAGTTAAAGCGTTATTATGATAAACAAATTAAGAACTCCATCAATGACTCTGACTGTGCCCCTGTTAAAGTAAACGACATGGTCATTAGAACACCTCAAGACTACATTGGGAGATTCTCAAGTAAAGTAATAATTCAACCAAACAATGAATTAGACAAACAATAGTATTATGTATAAATGAACCAAGAATTTTAACCCCACCCTGTGATTGTGAACTATGAGGCGTCTCGTAATGGTATTGTCAGAAACCGTAGACTGAAGAAGCCAGTAGGTGCTATGAGTAATATGGGATTTTTACTGTTGAAAAGAAGAGATATCTTAATCATCGTTTTGCATACGAGTGTTTTCATGGATTGATTAAGGATGGTTTTGTTATTGATCACTTAAATGGTATTAAGACTGATAATTCTTTAAGTAACCTACAAGCTGTTACACAGAGTGAGAATTTAAAACGAGGGGAAACTGGGAAACACGTGTAAAATGCCAGACCAGTAAAATCATTTAATACTGAAAATAATGAAGAAATTGAAATTGAGTGAAGCAGGTAGGTATTTTGATATTTGTGCACCCTCAGTACCAAACGTAGCAGATGGAATTTATCGATCTACTTTTTGAAGCGTTTAAAAAACAGGATTTGATTTATTTACATATAGATTTCATTTTGTACATATTCAATAGAACACCAACATAACTCGTGTAGGTATGTCGGCTTAGCAAAGAGTTATCGATCTTAGTAAGTTTTATGTAATTTGATTTTTGATTGGTCGATTTTTACTATCATGAATGTCAAACAGGATAATCAATTGAGGAAATTAAACTTTGTAAGAAAACTAATCAAATATGCAGTGTTTACAAACAATTGTATTCTTTTTTTTTTTGTGTTTTTTTCTTCAAGTATTCAGTTGTCATTAATCAGTATTAGTACACGAACGGTATATTGATTCACATTCATTGTCATATCAGTACTGTGCTGCCCTATTCATTCATTCAATACCATACCGCTGACGTCACACCTGCTCGCGCTTGACCTACCTATATATTACATGTTTATTCAAAATCTTATACTTGTAACAAGAACAGTTTGCTCAATGCGTAACGTGCTGCGGTTCTGTCCGGGGGCCTATCGTTCAAATCCCGTAACGGGCATTATTGCCGACGTGGTATCGATAGATGGTTTTAATTGGGGTGGGTGGGTAGCACCCGAAATTCAAATCGTGAAACCAAAACAAACCACACCGTCACGTGGTGTGAATTTTTCATTCAAACCAGGTCGATTTTGTACGTTTGTTTTGGTTTCATAACTTGGGCGTAGGGTGTGCATCATCCATTGGCATTGTATATACCATTGTTAATCAGTCTATAATCCATTGTCACTGTACATACCATATCATCCTATTACCACGCCACTGACATCATTCATTGTACATATCCATTCATTGTACAACCGCCATAAACACTCGAATTGGGGTTGTCATTGTATACATGTAAATGTGCCGTCCATTCATTGTACAACCGCCATAAACACTCGAATTGGGGTTGTCATTGTATATATGTTGTATTGTCCTGTGACGTCATTTGCCAAACATACCTTCTTAGATTCCTACCCCGCTATTTGACGAGTTAGAAATCTTATCGGAGACTATGTTTCGTGATAGTGTTGTCGTATATGTAACCTCTGGGCGTCTCCGATGAATACACACCCAAGGCTTTGCCAAATGGGGTTTTAAGTGTAAATGTGCCGTCCTTAATTAAGTATACTCGTAGTGCCTAGAACTCCCTAATGAAACGGAGTTAAGGCATTGTGCCATCCTTAATTAAGTATACTCGTAGTGCCTAGAACTCCTTAATGAAATGGAGTTATGGCATTGTGCTGTCTAAAAAACGGGTCAAAATTGACCCCCAATTTTTTGATATTTTTGTATTGCTGCGAAGATGTTACAGTGTTTGTCATGTTATGTACTATCGTAGAGCAAGTACGGAGAGATCTGGGTCACGAATATGAGACTAAACGAATGGCCAATTCAAAAATCAGAAATATTAAAGCATTGATCAGTCAGAATCTAAATCCTCCTTCGGCTGAATATACCGAACATCACTGAAAAACACATTACGGTAGCCATTTTCCCTATCCGTTATAGCATTGTATAATGTATGCCTGTGAAACAGGTATGAATCGACATGTATAAATACCTGTCGGTGTATAATAGCACCGGGACATGTATGTGTATTCAACCGACAAGGAAGTTTTAGTTAACAATAGCGGTGAAATATATCAATGACATAGTACCAGTGGGTTGTAAAGTATTTTTCTTTTGTCATTTCTTGATTGAAATCTCATAGTACACTAATTGGAAAATTTCTTTACTGTTTCAATAACGACAAATAAAGCATTAAGAACCAGATTGGCGCGTGAGACTGGCTGCTATTAAGAAGTTCTTCCGGTCCGTGATTCTCTCACAAATAAACTACAAACTAGACAGAGTCTTCAGACTGGTTTTACAGAAGGATCTGAAAAATTGTTTAAACCAATAACGACGGCAATGAAGGGGGTAATATCAGCCACTGACAGCTCTACTTCCCACACTTGAACAAATTGCACAACAAACCACACAAACACAACAGTCTTTAAAAACACTTCCTGGTGATATAGCAGCCGCACAACAACATCGAAAACAACAAGAACGACTTGAACAAGAACTTCTTGAAGAACTTGAAGAAGAACTTGCTAGTAGACCACCACTTATTACACCACCAGAAGAAGAACAGGAAAAGGGCACTATTGCAAGAAAAGAAGAACAAAAGGGTAAAATAGAACGAAAAGAGCTTGCCCCTGAAAAGATATTTACAAGTGATACGATAAAAAAAATTAAAAATTATAAGAGTGATAAAGAATTTGCTCAATTTATCGACGATGAATTTCCAAAGGGCCAACGAGAAAAATATATGAACATCAGATATGAAGAAACTATAAATACTAGGAAAGATTGGAGAACAAAAGTATATTTGGCAAAAATCGGCAAGTCTCAGCTACCACCCAATGATAAAGAATTTCAGAGGCTTGAAAAGTTGATATTTCAAATAGAAAACCCACCGACACCAGTTGCGCCTTTTGTATCCCAACCCACCCGGCAAATTGGCCCTACAACTGGTATCACTGAAGAGGAGGAAGGAAAAGAAGGACATGGATATTCAAGCGGCCCAAGTGGGGTATCAGGTAGTGGTTTAGTTAGTTGTCCTGGTAATGTTCTTGGTGATATAGCACGATTAAAAGTACTCATCAGAAAGAAACGAGCTGGAAATAACTCACTGGAAATAATTAATGAAGCAGCTGATATCTGTAGATGGTTATTTCAAGGCGGCATCATGAATATCAAAATGTATAGAGATTTCATTGACAAGTTAGTTGAGCATCACGGCTACCATAGCGACTGATTGAAAATTATTTATGATTTCAATATTAGATAAATAATAATTGAAAACACTAGTGTTTTTATAAGAAATGATCATACACTACAACCATGATAAACCGACCAACGTCTATGTGGTAAACTCACGATTTCCTGTTTGGCACGCGTATTATGGTGATGGTCTCGGTGATACCATCACAGGGTTATTTGCAAAAATGGCTCCAAAAGTAGCGCTGCTAGCAAAACAATTATCAAAGAAAGCCATTGATGTTATTCGTAATAAGGGTATTAGTGCTGTTGGTGATGTTGGCGGAAAAGCATTTTCCGCTGCAAAGGATAAACTAACAGCGCTAGTTCGACGGTGAACGAGACCACCAGTGATAAAATCACTGGCAACACCACTACCGTCTACAGCGGAGATTCATGCGAGTGTTAGTAAAATAATAAATAACGCAGTAGATCAGAAACTAGCATCGTTGTTGACAGAGTCATCAGCGACTAGTGACCAGGATAACATCACCGCAAATATGATAGTGGGAAGTGGCTTAAAAAAAACATGACGTGGTCGACGACGATGATTTAGACCAACAAGTATATAATAAAATGCTCAAACGGTCACCTGATACAGCGTTTGATATGGATGCCCCTGTGCTCAAGGATGATTCCGTATGCGATTATCAATACTATTCCTATCACGCAGTACAACCTGATCTTCGATCAAGAATTGAACTTCAAGTTCATGATACCAGTAAATACTTTCTACCGTGCGAAGCATTTATTGAAATCGAAGGTGAAATTTTACGAACAAATAATGCAGCATATCCAGATTATACTCGTCGGTTTTGTCAATAATTGGTATCATGGCGCTATTTGAAAGTGTAAGATATCTCATTGATGGAAAAGAAAAATTGAATCTATTGAGAATAATGTCGACGTTGCTACAACAATAATCGGGTTAGCGAGATATTCTGATGATTATACTAGATCAGCGGGTCCATCTATGATGGTCTCTAAAGATCTCACTGATCACATTCACTATGATGTTCTCTAAGGATATTAACACATTAACCCCTAGCGACGACTGTATGGGGCATGAGGTAGTAGCCTGCTTCCAAGGTCTGTAGCGTCAAGGTCATACATTATACACTAAAGTGGCTGGTATCATTGAAAAGTAGACAGATGTAGCTCTACAATGATAGCAAGTAATCTGGACATTTTAATTGCATTATAAAATAGAGAGGGAAAAACCGAAGCTTTTGGACCCGTTTTTTTTTCACCCAAAAATTGCCCATGGTCGGATTCCGAATTTGTGTCCAGATTCTAGACTTAATGACCTCAGATATTCGGCAGACCAGTCTGAAACGCACACAGACAGGTTAACCTGTGCAAAAAGTAGGATAAGGTGGACATTTTGAATAGAGTCTTCTCCATACGAAAATTATGGGTCCGTTAAGAGGAAAAAGAAAAAAAAAAATCTTATATTTTTTGCCCTTAAGCTCATGCATCAGCAAACTAACCAATGAAAAACCTTTTCTTTAGCATTATTAGCCATTTGTTTTAACGGAGTTTTGTTTGGAAATCGATGTATTACGATGTATTCAGAAATAGTCCCCAAAATGTGCTTCCTACTCGCATTTCATGCGAAAACAACAAAAATCTCCAGGGGTTAATGTGTTAACGACACTGCTGGGAAAACTCCATTTATGATAAGACGACCAAAGGATTGTGCTGCCCCTCCTGCTGATGTTGATATCGAGAATAGGATTATAAACGATGATCCTAACTACATCCTAGGAGCTGCAACGCATATGTTAATGTTGCATGGAGCGCATAGATCATTTTCATGCGCGATTCCACTACATCATATATTTGGATTCTGTAGAAATGTTCAAAAAGTTATCTATGGAACAAAGCATACAGTAGCACTTGTCCGAAAGGTTACTGATAATAATGCAATTTGGAGAATACCAGCGAATCCAGCTGCAGGTCACGCAGATGATGATGCCGGTAAAGTCGTTTTAACAAAACTATCACTGTGGATGCCAGTACTGACTCCGTCAATTACAACAGAAGGACGATTACTATCATTTATGTATCAAGAAGGAAAATCATTGCTGAGTTGGCTAACAGTGTCCACAGATTCCATGGATTCTAAAACTAATGGTACATTACATGGCACCTAGCAGCGCGACAAGGCGTTTCAGCCCCGGGTCACATATTTGTTGCGCTACAGGATAGAACACGATTAGATAATCAAACACGCAGCCATATGATATTTGATAAATTAGGCGTTAAAGATGTCTCACAGAGAATAAACGGACAACAGGAACCATCAGAGGATATACAACTTGATTATGATGCTAACCAAAGAGCACATGTGTATCATCGTCTGTTGTCATATATGGGTCGTGATCAAAATGTTGATATCGGTCTACAAATATCTCAGTTTGATTTTAAAAGTTTATATCCGATTTATTACTTTTCGCTGGAACATCTTGATTTAACAAGACAATCCATCGTTGATATACATTTTAGAGCTCGTGTAGCCCCTGGTGTTGCTGTTAATTATAGAGCAGTTGCTGTCATACTCAGTGACAAATCAATGCTCCTCGAAGGAGTTGGTGGACGAATGAGAGTAATTAATGCACCTGTGGAAAACATGTAACAATTAGATCAATCTGTTATTGTATAATGTCGTATAGTCATATTAGTGTTACATTGACTCCTGGTCAAATTAAAAAACTGCAATCAAAATCAGCTTAAAATGTGGAACTAAAATAATGCTGAAGCCAAATCAGATGACTGGTGGGGCGAATAAATTGTTGCTGACAACTCATCAGATAAAACACTTTAATGACGCCTTCAAAGAACGAAAAGGTGTTCAGATCACACTATCTGCAGCTGCGATCAAAAACATGATAAGATCAGGTGGTATATTTCTGTTGTTAGCCGCGATTCCAGCGCTGATTGCGGCAGCGGCCCCAGTGGTGGCTAAGGTGGCTGCGTTAGGAGCTGTTGGTACCGCGGCAGGGATGGCACTAAAGAAAGCTACCGGGAAATGATATAAAAAAGGGAAAGGGTCTATGACTACCAGGAACACCGCACACGTGGTACAAGGGAAACGGCCTGAGACTAGGACCGGTTTATTAGTTCCAAAATCTTTGATGTCCAATTTTGATTTACTCGACGCTGCTAAAAAACTATCAATTAAAAACTTCAGAGGTGTCTTTATGAAAGATCAGTTGCCGGTACAACCAAACAGCATTGAAACCGGTATCATTAATCTCGATAACAGCACCGGACCTGGTACTCACTGGGTTGCATACGCGATTGATCCACATGCAATAGTCTATTTCGATTCATATGGATTAGCGCTGACGAGGGAATTTATAAATTATATACAACGATTAAACACTCCTCGTTGGTATTCTACGCTACCAACACAACAAATGAATGATCCATCAAGATGTGGCAATGAAGTATTGAATGTCCTTGACGCTATTTCATCATCGAGGAAACCACCTCATCGGGTCATGAATGAATATACTAGTAGTCGCTGGCGGCATCAATGATTTTAGAGAAATATTTTTACAATAACATGATTGATATTTGGGGACGACCTCTATCACCGTCGAAGAAACCAACCACGGAAATATCTACACTTGATTCCATCAAACATATAAAAAACTCATCGAAGATGAAATAGCTGAAATGTTGAATTTAGCTTGTGTTGATCCCAATGAAATAGTTGTATTTGGCGATCGCCAGGACAAAATTGAAAACGAGTAATGTTTCCCTTGATGATATTTTAGTTAAATAACGAGACGCAGCAGAATATGCCATCGCTGTATTTTCCGATCAGGGTAAGCTCAAACTAGGTGTACTTGTTTCAACTATTGTGGATGCCCAACAAAAACTACAATCAGACTACAACGATCATATAATTAGATTTAACCAACTCCAGCAGGATATAATTGATAGCATCGAAACACCCATAAATAATTTCTTTGGGTTTCCACGTTCGCACCCAGAATTGCATATCATTCAAGTAAAAACTGCTATCGATAATTTGGCAAAACTACGATCGGAGTATGAAAATCATATAATTCAATTTGGCAATTTGCGTAAAAATTTTTTAAAAAGACTGATGACGCCATCGATGAATTTTTTGGTAAAAACGTGAAACCTGATGATATTAAAACAAATCTCACTGGTATTATCACAAAACTCGATACAATCACGGACATTAAAATGCTCACAGACTCCATCAAAGAAGATGCATCGAGGATGATAGCAGTCATTGAAAAAATAAAATTACCTCACGAAAAAACAAATATCATAAAAAAACATCTACGTGATTCAATACGGATCATTTGTGTGGACACCTAGAAACAACATTTTACATATTACTGCAACTTTCAATGGTATTTATCGATTAACATTGGTGACAACGACTCAATGTAATATATCATCATCTAGTTCAGCTGGGGTCAATAATACAATATCAACAATCATCAACAAGGATACATCTGAACGGTTCACAATAGAATCCACTGATAAGAATTTAGCTAAGGTTTCAGTAACATGGTACGTGGAATTCGTAGTGGATTTGAGTAAACAACTTAATTGAAATCCTAAACGATTTGAAAATAACATGGCAACATCACAACAGTATCACTATGATCAGGTCAGAGAATTTCAAACTAAACTCAAAACCCCCACTGAGGAGTACCAGATGAAAATATAGAAATACCGACGAAGAATCACCGAAGTTGATGTTACAGTGTACTCGGTGAGTGGTGTAATCACCGTTGCCGGAATAATACTCGCATCGGTTACAATCATTGCTCCAGTTGTAGTTCCAATTTGCATTTCATCTATGGCTACAATCGCGGGTATATTAACCGGAATAACAAAAAATTTGATGATTTCTTCGTCACTAGATGATACATTAATATCTGATAGCAAGTTTCGAGAATGGTCCAGTTCTACGAGTCAACAATATCAAAATTAGAGCAGGATAATAACAATAACAATGACAACACCTCAAGAACTACTTCAACGGATAGCGGAGAACACAACCCCAGAGAAAACAAGCATGATCTCAATACCTCAACCAATCCTGAATTCAGTGTGAATTTCCCTACTCCGATTCCCGTGAAGGAGATAGCGCTAGCGAAACTACGAGTGTACCACAGTTGGCCTAATATTAGGTCAGCAGCATTTGGTGGTCAACAACCAAATAACAGTTTAGTATTTGCGAACAAAAATAAGGAAGACGGAACTCCAGACTGGAATGCTGTTTCGTTGCCATCTGGGTCCTACCAAATTGAGCAGATTAATGCTGAATTTCAACGCAGAATAAAATCTTTTACTGGAACAGAATAAAAAATCGCTATAACGGTTCATGAACCAACTCTATCATCTGCCATTGAGATTAATTCACCTAGTTATGTCGTAGATATCTATAAGAGTTCTATAAGAACCGTGTTAGGATGGCCTGAAATAACAAGTCCACGCGACTCCGTTAATTTACCACCCGAACCTAAAAGATCAGAATATATCACAGATAGGGTAAAACCTGACAATCCAATAAAAAGTAATAGCGAATAATCCAAGTTGAATTTTTCACCGAAATGATAGAAAATCGCATTTAGATACTACACAACTCAACAGGATAAAATCAATGAAAATTTCACAGTGACGGAAAATGATTTTTCATTGTTGTTAATATCCCTTCAATTCGGTACTCTCACTCTAGATGAATTTATCAGCGTCGTACAAACTGGTAACAAAATTATCAATGACATGGAAACATTCCATTCACAAATTATTCAAGAGATATTAAGTGACAATAATCCTAAAACGAGAACAGATGTCGCAGAAAAACATAAAATCCACATCCAAGATATTTCCACATTTGTTTCCAAAATATAACGTACCAAAACTAAAAAAAGTTCTAAGTGATACCATTGATAGTGGTTTTAAAAGAATACACGACGCATGGAAAAAACACAGCATCACAACAAACATATCCTGACGCATGATAATGACCCAGATGGAGGTGGTAGGCATATTGCTCCGTTCAACGTTAATATATCCTCTGTGATTGCATTGAATTTAGTGTGTGATGTTATCGAAGGTAGCTATCAAATAAATCTCGAGCGATCAAATCAGGCCCAACAAGGATATATTCTATATTCATTTGCACCAACAGCCCCTCCAGGATTTCTAATTATTGAGGACCCAACTAATCCAGTCTATATGAGATGTCATAATGATTCGTTAACGAGAATTAGCTTCAAACTCACTGACCAGTCAGGAAATCTGATCAATCTACGAGGTGAGGTTTTGCAAATTAGTTTGTTTGTAAAATCGTAAAAGAAAATAGTTAACCACATAGCAGCAGAGGGGGGGGGGGGACAACCGCATCGGCGTCATTTTTTATGATTTTGAACAAGCCTGGATACCCCGCGGATGCCCTTTTATTACGATTTACGAGGAAGCATCAGTGTGTCGAATCAACGCCTATAAAATTTGTAGGGTTCTCTCCCTCTGCTGCTCATTAATTCTAACAAGGTTTTTGTTCCCAAAGGATGTATATAGCTAACTCATGTACAGTTTAGTCAATAATTCTAAAAACGTTTTGGTCCCCTAAAGATATGTAGAGCTAAATCATGTGGATTTTAGTTATTAATTCTAACAAGGTTTATGTCCCTTCCCCTCACACCCAGAATGTATACATAGCTAACTTGACTGACTTTGGCTCAATAATGCTAATAAGAGTTTGGTCATTCAAAAGTAAGATGTCTAACTTGAGTGACTTTTACTCAAATATGTTAAGAATTTTCTGATCTCCAAACATGTCTAACTTAAGTAATGCTTACTCTATGATGTCAAGAAGGTTCTGATCCCTAAAAATGTCTTACTCAAGTGACTTTTACTAAATGATGTCAAGAAGTTTCTGCTCCCCAAACACGTCTAACACGAGATGTTTACTATGTAATGTTAAGAAGGTTCTGATCCCTAAACATATCTAACTCAAGTGATGTTTACTCTAGAATGTTAAGAAGGTTTTTATACCTAAGCATGTCTAACTCAAGTGACTTTTACTCTAGCCCTTTACAAGATACATGTTTTTCCTTTTGTTAACTCCGATTTTTCAGGTTTTCATTAAGATTTATGCTTACGTTAGTAAAAACATCAAATTTAAAGTTTTTGTTTTTGAACAGATTTTTGTGAAATAAAAAAACAAAATAATGGAATATGAATGCAGGTTTATTATTTTACTCACATGTGAAATGAATAATCCAATGTTGCCAGTAATCCACACATGAACACAAATATTTACAAAATACAACATAATTGTTTGTGATTGTCAGTCATCTATACACTATATACAAACACTCTGCCAACTGCTCAATGGCCTCCATGATGCTGGGGAAAACAAGTGTCCTTACAGTAATTCCAACCTCTCATGCGTCGACCAGTACATTTCCACACGAGGAAGACTGGAACCCCATTAGTATGAACAGACCAAAATAGGCCTGCATTTCGGTTGCATTTGTTGGATGCAATGCTCGATCATTTATCTGTTCGATCTTTTGTCTAGCATACTCGTTTGTTTGATAAGCAATTGTTTTTAAAAAAAAATTCCTCGACGAGTTGATGAAAGAAGGCAAGCTGAGAATGATCATCAGTTGTTATGTAAGCACCAGTTTCTTCGGTAAATCTTTCGATTTTCTATGCTGTTGTTTCGTTGCTCTAACCGTGTGCGTCGCCAGATGGCCTCGTCCTACTTTCTTCAGCCACATTTTCAGAATCCGAATCACTTTCTTCAAAGTCCGAGAGATCCGAAGTGTGTACACTGCTTACGCTGATATCTAGCTGCAATTCATAGTCAACTTCGTGCACTTTAATGTCACATAAATTGAACCCAGCGAAATCTCCGCTATCACTTGAAGAATCACCGAAATCCATTTTGAAAAACAAATCATTAAAACCCTGAAAACTATAAAAGAATCCGATCAAATTTAAAGAAAACACTTGCAAATGGTGCCCGCGCTAGCAAGCTATCTGGCCATACACCACAATTAATTTTACTATATGTTCTCTACATATATTTCTCAGCACTGACCTTTCCCCAGTGTGACAATCAATACAAGTCATATGTTAATCTAAAATACCTCCAAAGATGACTTCACGGTGAAATTCTTGTCAAGGGTTGACCGGCATTTTGTTGAGTGGCTGCACTGTAAACAAAGCAGCATGTACACAGAACACTGATTTCACTTCCGGATCATCACTAAGGCCTAATTACACAGTGTGCACTGTCGCCAAAATACATACAGACAACCACTCTCAGAACTCCTATTCTCAAGAATAAACAATTAACTTTAAATCCATACCAAAGATGCATCAATATAACTCTTCTATCACCACCAAAAGGAGAGAGGAAAAAATGTTCTAAAAATAGACTGGAACTACATTTTGGGTACTGAACTGGAAGTATTAATTGTGATGCGATTCCATCTGCACAACCGGAAGTAAACAATGGGAAATCTCGCAAGGTCTCGAGATCGCGTGTTTAAAACCCTTAGTTGTCACGGACGCTTTCGGACGTTTCGCCCGTTCGGTAGTAAACACATTTTTGGCCGCTGTGCCCTGTAAAGGGCTAGAATGTTAAGAAGGTTCTGATCCCTAAATATGTCTTACTCAAGTGACTTTTACTCAATGATGTTAAGAAGGTTCTGATCCCTACACATATCTAACTCATGTGACTTTTACTCAACTATGTTATGAAGGTTCTGATCCCTAAGTATGCAAAACTCATGTAACTTTTATTCAATGATGCCAACAAGGTTCTGATCCCTAAACATGTCTAACTCAAGTGACTTTTACTCAATGATGTTAAGAAGTGTCTATCTCAAGTGACTTTTACTCAATGATGTTAAGAAGGTTCTGATCCCTACACATGACAAACTCAAGTGACTTTTACTCAACTATGTTACAAAAGTTCTGATCCCTTATTATGTAAAACTCACATGATTTGTACTCAATGATCTTAAGTAGGTTATGAGCCCTAAACATGTGTATCTCAAGTGACGTTTACTCTATAATGTTAAGAAGGTTTTAATCCCTAAACTCAAGTGACTTACTAAGCGATGTCATGAAGTTTCTGGTGCCTAAATATGTCTAACTCAGGTTACTTCTACTTAACTATGTTAAGAAGGTTTGATACCTAAACATGTCTAACTTAAGTGTTTTTTAATACATGATGTTAACAATGTTTTGGTACCTCAAAAATACAATAATTCATCAATAGTTTTAAAATAAATGCATAATTGCTTTTATGACTAGACACCATAAGCAAGTGTTCTTAATAAGAATTCTTACATCATACAATTTTAGGTTAGCAGTATCAGTGGCCATAGTGGATACAGCATCAACTCCTTTTACATTTTAGAAAAATCAGACATCATTAGAAGACAAGAGGTCAAATCTCCATGCCAATACACACATCAATTTTAGGTTAGTGCATCATTTTCATTCAGGAGCAACCCATGAAAACAAAATCTTGTTCAGGAAGAATTGCTATAGTAATAGTTTCAAGATGGCTGCCATGGTGACACTATCAAACTGGCATTCGGCTTGGAAGCAAGATTAATAAGACTTTCAAGATGACTGTTATGATAGCAATAGCTTTTATTTAGGACCAACTCCACTTCATAAGAAACCTTCTGAAAATACAATGTCTAGAAGCACTGACAATAATAATATTAAGATTGACAGCATGGTACGGTGGTGGTCTTGTTGAAAGCAAGATTGGCATTATGTCCATTTAGGACCAAACAGATATTGGGATGAATGTGCATGGAAAGTTTCACTGTAATCCTATAAGCAGTCAAGACAGAATTGAAATAATTTGTACTAGTGGACAACAGGCCATCCCTTGAGCTCCTCATCTCTGTGACCAGTAGAAGTATACACTGAAATCTACGGAGGGCATCTTCTAATGACCATGATATATATGCAAGTTTAATATATGTGGTTCTATAATGTTAACAGGTAGAAGGCAGCTAAATATTATGTCCCCTTCAACTATATATCTATCAAGGTATACAATATAAAAGTTGATTTGTCTTTTACATTTCATTTGTAAACATATACCTTGATTCCAGCAGCCTTGAGCCTCATCAACTCTCTTTCCAGAAGGATCCAACGTGCAGGTACCTCCTCTCCCCAGTATGGTTGCTGCGATGCTACCTCTACAATTTTCTTCTTCAGAGCCACTAATTTGCTATCTACAACTGTGTTGTCAATGGCAAAGTCCTCATCAACCAAGTGAAACATGGTAGGTTTATCCTTGAGATAAGAACGGATTTCCCTGAAGTATTTCTCACATACCTCATGACGATACATCTATAACAGAAAGAAGATCAGCACAAAGTGAATGTAAGAAAACTCACCTGCAGCTGAGTCAGAAAAAAATAAATCACTGAAAGATTATTCTTTTTTTAATTGTTAGTGATGGCAGCAATACATGATGGTGATGGCACAAAATGTTTACATGCCTGAAAGGTCTTCATGCCTGGATGCTCTTTTTCCACTTGAATAAAAAAAAAGATTGATCAGGTTTAGAGAAGATATTACTAAAAGCTTTTCCTACATTTAGTAACAGTGACCCTATTAGAGGGAAGATTAGGCTTCTTGTTATAAATGGGAAAAGACTTTATGCCAAAATGCTTGTCTCTAATATGATCACATTCTCATCAACAGTCATGGAGACTAAGTTTAATTTGTTTCAGTATTCAGGAAGGGCAGCAATATTTGATAAACAGCAAGTCCTCTGTGTCAAATTACTGTCTGACATCATCAGCAGTTTTAAAAGTTGTTTATAAATTGTTCTTAGTTTCTAATAGCAACCAGATTTAAAGATGAATTGGGACATCATATTTTGTATACATTTAAAACTGTTCTTCAAGCCAAAATGTCTTGCCAAATATGAGATTCTGCATGGCAGTTTCTGTGAAATGAATTGCTATTTTCATTAAATTCTAGTTTGATTAATGGTGGCCATAAATCAAAATGGTAATCAATGGAATAATGAAACAGTTTTTGGATCTGAAACTTTTACCTTTGACTCTAACCATTACAACTTTTATGAAGGAAAATTAAAATACATCTCTTAAAAAATAGTTAATTAAACTACCATAGGACCACTACCTCACAAATCCAGCCCTCTCAATTTAAAAATTGGCTATACAATCCAAAATATTGTCTGCTCACATATGCGAGTCATCCTTGCAACAGTTCCATTCACAAATATCTTTCAGCTGATGCCACTAAAACACATGTGTTCATTAGTTCTTTCAACGCTGAACTATTGTAACTCAATTATGTCTGGTTCATTTCAATATCTACTCCAGAGACTTTATAAAGTTCAAAACACAGCTGCTCGGATCATCTTTAGAGTACCACGATCAGAGCACAGGTCCCCACTGCTCTGTACCCTACATTAGCTATACACTCAATCCAGAATAAAACACAAAAATTGTTCTCTGTGCTACGTTTCACTGACGAGTGACATACTCCATTCCAGTATACCTATCTGGCCTCACCCATGTGTATATACCAGCAAGATCCTTGCACTCCTCTTCTGACAATCATATACTCATTATTCCCACTATGAAAACAATGTCATAAAGAAAACGTTATTTGGATGCCAGGGCCAAGCAATGTTGAATGATTAACCATTCAAATTAGACACAAATACATAATAATACCTTTCAAGAGTGATCCTAAAACTCAACTTTTTAGACTGCAAGAACAAACTTAAAGACCTAAAATTGTTTCCTTCCTTAAATATTTTCATCATTTTCTTTTTGCTTTCCAATTTCATGGCGTTTGTTTTGGGGGGGGTTTTTGCATCTTTTTTCTTGGTATTCCTATCATAATGTATGTAGTAAAACACTTACCTAGAACTTCTAACAATTAGGCGCTATTCAAAATCCTCATTATTGCTGTTATTATTATTATTATTATTATTATTATTATTATTATCATTATTATTATATCTCCTCCTGGATACAGGATATAGTGCAAAATTAGGTCAATACTTCAGTTACTACTTACCTGAAAGGGTGAATCTGTATTTAGAAAAGTATTATAAAAAAGAATCACATTTTGCTGCAAACAAAATTTTTTTCTTCTTACTCAAACTGTAATTTTTCTTGAGAACAATAATAATAAATAACTGCAAAAAAATTCTTCTTACCCGAACTGCAATACCGCTAGAGAATAAAAAACTGACAAGGAATGAATCTCACCAATGATGCTTTTGACTAGGAAACACAGGTGAGCCAATCGAGATATACATTGTCATTGTAATGGTTCCTTATTATATATTGTCAGAATACATGGTACATTGTATTGTGGGCACAATGCAAAATAATAATAATATTTTAAAAAATAATAATGAGGACTTTGTAAAGCGCCTAATGCTAAATAATAATAATAATAATACTAATAATAATAATGAGGACTTTGGATAGTACCTAATGTTTAGAAGCTCTAATGGGCAATTTGTTCCATGATGCTGGGTCATGGGATGCAAAAGAAAATTGTCCATATGAATTTGTTTTTTAAGATAAGAATAATGACAATATGATTGTCAGAATTGTGGCATTAGTATCTTGCTGGTGTGTACACATGGGTGATATGTTGGACTGTAGTCTATTAGTGAAACAGAGAACACATTTTGTGTTTCATTCTGGATCGAATGGATTGACAGTGTAGGGTACAGAGCAGTGGTGTGGTGTGCTCTGATCATGGTATTCTAAAGTGGATCTGAGCAGCTGTGTTTTAATAAATTTTAAGTTTCTGGAGAAGATATTGAGATGAACCAGACATATTTGAGTTACAATAGTTCAGCCTTGAAAGTACTAAGGTACAAATAAGTATTTTAGTGGCTTCAACTGAAGATATTTGTGAATGGAGCTGATGCGTCTCAACTCAAGATAAGCAATCATTGAATATGTTCCTGACATGTTGGTGTAATGTGAGAGTACTGTCTAAAGTAACACCTAGGTTTCATACTGACTGTGAATTTAATGCTGGTGTTACTGATATTTATTAATTGAAGTAAATGATGTGAATGAGAAAGTCGTGTTGTGATCAGACTGGCCTCAGTTTTTTCATCATTCATCTGCAGCTTTTTACATTTCATAAACATGTCAAAATTTATCAGCTCAAAGGATTCTATGTTTCTTATATATACTCCATTTCATGATAATTAAATGTGTTTGAAAATGTGAAACAGCAACCTCTTATTGTGATGGTTGCTAACTTCTTCACCTTGAAAACCCACTGGAGAAAGTTAAGGTAATTAATTAAACTAATTGATGTTTTAAGAAGAGTGACGTGTTCATGTTCAGACCATTGTGACATAGCCTTAAAATTTCCCTTGAACTTTCCCGTATTTCGTGTTTGTTAAAACGGAACAGCAGTCATTGTTGTAACGAAATGACAGTCTTCTAGCTGCCTATCTAGACCATGTCATTGACCACAATGTGGTTAAGTGTTTGAATGTGTACTAATCCATCTTTGTGTATAAAGCAAATTTTGTAGTAAATTATATTTCTCCAAGAATACTTATCTGATCATATGAACATTAGGAAAACAAGCCTGTTAAATCTTTTTGTCCATAGCATATTGACAGTAACCCTTGTCCATTATCTACTCCTTGCCACCACTATGTTTCTCCAGTTGCATGCTGAGTGAACTAGAAAATGGTTTTGGCAGTCTTCAAATAATGGTATTATTCTCAACGAGACACAATTTATTACTGAATTTTCTTTAATCTTGAAATACATTCCCTGATCACTTAAACATTAGATACATAGGTAATAAGTTGAGGATTGCTGAGTATCCTGCCTACACCTTAGGTATCCTGCTAGGGAAGAAAGACTGGATTCCCACTGTGAAAAATAATCTGTTATCCTGCTTAAAATAACATGGCCTAATGTCACATGATTGTGACCACTCTATCATGTTATGAAGATGATTACTAAATCACTGATGAATTCAGGCAAGATGCTGTGCTGGTTTTACAAGGTCTGGTGGTCATCTATGCCTCAGCCGCAGGACAAAATGGATTCAGATTTTATCTCTATACAGCAAAATGCCTAAAACAAAAACTTAAGGATGACTGCATGCCATCCAATGATGTCTAGGATCCAAACAATGCCATCCAATGATGCCTAGGATCTAAACATTGCCATCCAATGATGCCTAGGATCCAAACATTGCCAGCTAATGATGCCTAGGATCCATACATTGCCAGCCAATGATGCCTAGGATCCATACATTGCCAGCCAATGATGCCTAGGATCCATACATTGCCAGCCAGTGATGCCTAGGATCCATACATTGCCAGCCAATGATGCCTAGGATCCATACATTGCCAGCCAATGATGCCTAGGATCCATACATTGCCAGCCAGTGATGCCTAGAATCCATACATTGCCAGCCAATGATGCATAGGATCCAAACATTGCCAGCCAATGATGCATAGGATGAAACCATTGTGCACTAATGCAATGCATACAGATATCGCACCAATGTCTTGAGCTGAAATCCTCATAAAGCAACTTTAAAAATTAAGCAAATAATTTATTTTCCTAAAATAAAAAGTGAAAACTCAAAAGACATGTATAGTATTGAGAATAAAATCTCAATTTTAGATGTCCTATCATAATGTCCAGGAATATAGATTGTTCTGAATTCCTATAGTCTGGAATTGTCCTGATGTATCAGAACATAATTGAAGGAATTCTAAATAATCTCAAAGTAATGTTTTAATCCGAAAAGTAAATAAGAAACTTTGAAATTAGAATGTACAATTTAAATAATTTCTCTCAAGTTATATATGAACACAATTATAAATGATTCCAGATACTGATCGTAAAACAGGAATTAAAAACCATGTCGATCAACTGAGTATATTTTCAAATTTTCATTTGTCTTGATTTCTCATCCAGTGGTAATTCCAATTTAATTGTCAATAATACTTGAGCTTCGCCTCAAATACTAGAATACAAATTATATATGACAAACAAGCAAAATTGACTTGTGATCAAATGAGAATTTCAATTTAACTGTCAAGAAGACTAGACCCAGGCATCAAATACTTGAATACAACTTATTTACAACAAACAAGCATAAGTGAAGTCAGGTAGGATGGCAAAGTTCAGGTACAAGATATACATTTAATACATATATCAAATATGAGGAAGTGTCTGTTGTGGTTGCCATGACTCGTATTTATGCACTTTGATTAGTGCTTGTGGGTACATTCAGGATCATTCATGGCCACTGCTATTGTCTTTTTGATAATTAAGAGGGAGTGCATGATGACTCAGATTGGCCAATGTCGGTAACCAGTTTTTATCCACAAAGCCTGGTTGTGTCATGAGGATCACCGAACTATTCTATCAGAATTTAAGATAACTCGGATTGACTCAAAGGGTATGTAACTCACCTGCAAGTCAAAGTCAAGGCTGTCAGGAAAAAGATTCGTACGATAATTGCTTCAATGAGATCCTGTCTAATTGCTTGATTTGCAGTGATTGAACCATGTTAGGACCAAGCGCAGATTCTTTCTTTCAAACATTATGATGGATTTGGATGTATTAAAATTAACTAGTAGGTCTACATAGGTATGTATCATGACATTATTTTTGCCATGGTGCCAGAATGTCATGGAGCTGTAGCATGTGATGGTAGTTGATGACAACTTTTTCTCCTTATTGAGCACCATAAGACAGTCAGCTAGTCAAGGCATTCAAATGGACTATGGCACTGCCTCTACACCAGTCCCTGAAAAGATCCCCCGTAAAACCTCAGTATTAAAGGCAGTCTTCCTCTCAAGAATACATCCCCACTTTAAGGTCTGAATTCATTTCTCACAAGGTTGTTGATTACAAAGGCGAAGTGTGAAGGAGAAGATGGTATGGAAAAGATTGAAACAGCTGTGACTCTGGTTGTTTGACAAGATTTGGCTTGGACTTGAATGTAATGTGTAGGTTTATTAATACATCGAGTAGATTGTTGATGCAGGACTTTTCCCATCTAGGAGGAGTAATCAAACGTTTCTTGCAATTCTGACACAATATGTTGGGAAATAATTTCAGCGCCAAGATCATGTGTGTGCATGTTGTCAATGGATGTGTGTGTGTGTGTGTGTGTGTGTTTGATTATGATTTTTAATGTAGCTTTAACAATCTTTCAGTCATATCACTACAATGTCTGCAGTGAGGCAGTTTATAATGATGTCTAGCACTGGGGCATCATACCGCAAACATGTAGCATGATGTCCCACCCAATCACATTATTCTGACACCAAGATAATGTGTGTGTGTGTGTGTGTGTGTTGTCAATGGATGAAGGTACTATTCTGTTTGACAATACTAGAATATCAGCCAGAACAATGAATTTGCTGGAAATCTGTTTGACTTTCATGTTGATCTGAAGATAATAACGCCAATGAAGAAGCTGATATACAAGCATGAATAGGTCAGGTGACCAAGTGCTTCTGTTTGAGGAACAAGTCATCAATACAGAGTTGCTAAACATAAACATGAATGGTTTCCTGATGAGTCTTTCATTTCAGAGCTCAAAGGCATTTATGGTTATTTTTTTATTTCATGTGGGCTGATGTGAAGAGGACGTTCCCTAAGGCATCATCTGCCTCTGACCATATCAAAGCCCAGCAGCTAGTGTGCTCTCCAATGGAGGCATTTGCAACACGAATGTATAAGGATAACCTAGAGGTGTCAGATCTGCTGCCACATTGAGTAACCTAAGGAGTTGCAATAAAACAACTGACATTGACATTGTAATGGAAATGGATTCTACAAGACAAGTGGTACATCAAATGCATACATGAAGTAGATATGCTAGAGTGAGATTAAGTACAAACTGCATACCCTGATAGACAAAACACTTGTAAGTCAAATTTGTCCCAGCTCCCCAAGAACCTGAAATAACAGGGAATGTCAATTGGATGAGGATGACGATGCAATCTATAACTTTATTGAAAGATCAGGCTCTGTTATTTTGACTGGACAGATGGACTTGAAATTGGTAAATGTTCTCTTGGCAAGAAAACACAAGACACTTGTGTGGCATCAGGTTGAAATGGACATGAAAGTTGGCATCTGTGAGATCGAAAAATGACTGCCTACTCATCCATTTGAATGCTGAATACTTGGCCATTATTCATTATCTCCATCTTGAACATCAGAGGAAGAATGAATTCATTGAGGCAACTCAAGTCTATTAATGGCTACAACTTGCAATTGGCCTTCTGTATAAGAAATATACCTTATCATAACCCCTCATAGTTTTACTTTCATAAATCTTCTCTGCCAGTTTATTGATGAATGACTGCATTACATACTGAAGAACATTTTCCTCCTGTTCTGATGGCAAATTCATAAGAAGGGATGAAGAAAAAACTGGACAATGGTGAAGAATTTCCTTCCTGAAACGACTGGGGTCATCTGTTATTCATGAATAGGTTCACCCAATGAGCCGGGAGGATGGTCAGCCCAGCTTTCAGAAATGTCTAAGCTGAACAGGTCAGCTTTCGTACAGGTCTTGTCAGCAGAATGATTGGACAAATTTTCCACTTCTATCCCCTTCCTGATCTGAATGGGTAAGTCGGCTTAGTTATACAGAAGGATCTTGCGCTAATATTCCTGTCCTTACAAATACATGAAGCCATATGTCTAATCAATCAGTCGTCTCTAACAGTAAGATCCCCTTTGGGGTAATAAGAAAAATGAGTCCAAATATATACAACTTTTGGATGGATAGCTTGAATTGACTATCAAAACAATTGGAATAAATTTGAGTCTTATTTCATACTATGTTGTATACAGAAGTGAAGCTTAAATACTGGCAACACCTAGTGGTGGAAAGCAGAGGTAATGGCAAATGTCTTTTTCTAAATGATAATTAGCCAGAAAAGACAAATGGCTGCCAGTATTATTGGTGGAGGAAGAACCCGGATAAACCCCGGAAAGAATCACTGACCCACGAGAAGTATATGACCAAGCTTTCTCACATCACTACATTAGCTGAATTTTAGACTCGAACCCACGCAGACAGAGGTGAGATGGCAGTGATCCGTACCAGAGAGCCCTTTAGACCACTCAGCCACTCGGGGCACCTACAGATATTCTTATATGTTAAGACCAAAAGCCAATGTATTTAATGGTGAAATCGGTATACGCTGGCAAAATTCACATAATATCAACATTAAAATTTTCCTCAATCACTGCACAAAAAGCTCTGTCCAGTCATTATCTAGTCAAGTGAAACTAATGGAGCTGACGTATATATGTGGATGGTACTAAACAGTAATTATCCATAAAAATCATCTGCATCACCTATCTGGTCTATAATATTTTCCAGTCATTGGTTGCAAGCACATTATAGGTCCAATACATATCACTAAATTAATATATATTTAACAACGTTCCCTCTAAGCTGCGCGTGTGAGCAGCTGCTCAGGCATCACCGCGCAGCTGCTCAGGCATCCCCGCGCAGCTAAATTGTCAATTTTTGCTCAATCCAACATTAAATTTTGCTTGTCTCCATAATGCCACCATTTGCTTAGAGGGAATGTTGCATGTGACATGGCAAGGATTATCAAAATGGTGCTCATATGTATGCAATGTAAGGTATTTGAAAAATAAATTATGTGAGTTCTTATCTGGTCCTGATTTAACCATCAATGTAATCGTATCTGGTCCTGATTTAATCATCAATATTATCGTATCTAGTCCTAATTTAACCATCAATGTAATCATAACTGATCCAAATTTAACCATCAATATAATCGTATCTGGTCCTGATTTAACCATCAATGTAATCATATCTGGTCCTGATTTAACCATCGATGTTGTCATATCTGATCCTGATTTAACCGTCAATGTAATTATATCTGATCATGATTTAACCATCAATGTAATTATATATGGTCCCAGTTTTAACCATCATTGTATCCAAAGAGTACAGTGTATCCATCATTACCAAACAAACCTTTGCTTTTCCTGGCGGTTGTTCCTACTTTGCATTTTGCTCAGTAAATTTGTATTTCAAATTGTACATGCAGAAGCATTGAATTAATATGTTGCCATATGAATTTTCTTTTGTAAGGAACATCATTTTCATCTGTCAGAACTATACTGGTATTTCATATAGAACATCAATATAGGGTCTCAGTTCCATTTCAGGACCATTCAGTCTTGTAGCAGCCCATGGTAATTTAACAACCAAACAGTTAACCTTCTATTAATTTCTAATAATTCTGATTTGACTGATATTTGGAATATGTGGTGCCATCATTTGCTATAAATATCTTTATGTAACTATGCAGAAAAGAACTATGGAGTAAAGTCAGGAATAAATAAATAAAATACATCAATACGTGGATACATTAATGGAGAAAAAGGTTTTAATCAATTTGCCATTTCATAAATTTGCAAGAGACTAACATTATTTCTTACTTTTGTTATACTTGTCATTAAAGATAATATTAATAGAAGCTATATATTAAAATGTCTTCACAGTATTAATACATATAATGGGATTGAGAGCAGCTAACATCAGGACTGGGACAGTATTAATAAATATAATGGGATTGAAAGCAGCTAACATCAGGACTGGGACAGTATTAATAAATATAATGGGATTGAGAGCAGCTAACATCAGGACTGGGACTGCAAGAACAGAATAATACAGATGCAAAACAGCCTGGCATTATTTCATGAGTAGCAAAGTTGCAAAATGACCAGATGCTGTTTAAGAACTAGAAATAGCACAGTCATTTTTATAAAAACAAAAAAGTCATTAAATATCAACAATCATAATGGTATATTTTAATTGTAACTAAATAGATGCACACATTCATAATCATTTGTGATGACAGCAAAATTCTTTTCAAAAGTTTCAGTCAGACAATAATCCATACCATCAAATTTGGATCTGATTCATTTTCTCATCTTCTGAAATGTCAATATTTATCTTGAAACTACCTTTTCTTTTTCTGCATCCACTTTCCTCTTCTTCACAATTCTTTGTGTGCTGGGCTGACTGTCAGTTTGGACAGGATGGGCACCTGCCAAAATAATTATTTACTGTGCAATCTTTAGTTTATTAAATCTCAAGACCTAACTAAGAACATACATTTGTATCAACAGGGGAGATAAACAGCAATATGTATCAACAAAATGTGAGAAAAGATGGCAATATGCATCCAGCAAAAAGCTGACATTGGTCTTTATGTCAAGCATACCACAGAGTTATATTGCAAAACAAAGAGGATGATACTAATATAAATGACAAGGAAAACACTTTTAAAGCTTATATAGGTTGCGAACAGACATACATGTAAATGACCGTACAGAAATACATATATAAATTTGGCGGTAAAAGTGACTGCACTATAATAAGCTTCCACCAAGATGAGCTCTACAAATGAAAAGACTGGATATCAAAATTAAAATACTGGACATCAAAATTAATATGCCTAATGTCAAAATTAAAATATTGGATGTCAAAATTAAAACACTGGATGTCAATGTGATCATTATGTTCAGTTTCCACTAAAGTATGCTCAACACTGAATATTGTGGTTATTCTATGTTGCTGAAACAAAATACAAATGAATGGGTACAAAGGCATATTGTTATGCACATTTCAAGTGTAATGTTGTTAGTTTTTTCACTCCATGATTATATATTATGTATAATTGTATTTAGAACTTGACCGTTCCAAAATAAAGATAATGTTGTACCTGACTAGGGATTGATTTTGGTAAACAAATACTACATAGCTAATATGTTCCTATGATTCTGGATTAAGTATTCAGCTTATTATTAATCAAAACATATTTATTGTAGTCTAAGGCTGGGATACTGGAATTCCCTCAAAGAATAACTTGTTGTACCTGATGTTGACTGCATTCTTTATTATACATTTAGAAACAGATTTTATTCTGTAAACAACCCAGGATCTTCTAAAATGAAAAATTCTACTAAATAGACATACAGTGGAACCCCGCTATAACGCGATGATCGGGGTCCATAAAATCGGATCGCGTTAAAAGCGGGGTCGCGTTAATGCGGGGTTTTACAATATTTAACTTTTTTCCGAGATATACGTGTATACATGTACAATGATCAAAAGTCGGCTTATCATCAGATGAATATTAACTGGAATGCATTAATTAAGATATATTCAAAATAATCGATGGCTAATATATTTATAGGTTATTACTGTGCATTAAAAACATTTACTAATTTTTATTTGTTTGAACGATAATACAGATTGACCGATAATACCAGACTATCGCTATATCATGAAAAGTGTATCAACATCGTATGCTACTGTGCCGTCGTGGCATGCAGTTCATCCATAATGGATGTAATTTCACTGAAAATCGTACAGATTTAAAATATTCAATAATTTTGTAATAGTCTGAATTCGTCGTGTAAAATATCGGATGAACAAAATATTGAAACCATTTACTTGCCGTCTGATATCGTACGGTCATTGCATGCAGCTATTCCCGGGTCTACATACGGTGTCTGTACAAATTTCATACCGCTAAAATTTTATCATATGCGACAACTGCAAGAATAATAAACAATCAACGCATGATTTCAGCGTGCAAATAACTTTTATTTCAGATTTTGTGAACATCAAAAGAAACATGTGAAAACTGCTAAATTAATCGTTGCGCAAAGTGCAGAGTCAGTGTGGTTCCAAATTTAAATTTCATCATTTCTTGAAAAAATATATCCAATGACGTTTGCTTCTTTGCTCTAGGGCATACAGTTTCTCTTTAGCAGAAAACGACTTGCGTTTTTGAACTTGCTTTTCCATAATAGTAAAATATTTTTTTATGTAAGCAAACAACGTACACAGATAAAGCTCGATAACTAAGTAATGAAGGCCTGCAATGGTTACGAATCACTTTTTATATAAAACAAAATTAAGCTGAACGGATGTACAATTTCATACCCTTTTAATTTACAGATAATAAAGTGGATATGATTTACTTTCAACTGTTTGTTGTTTGATCACACCGCCAAGCACAGCATACATGTTGGCGGTTTTCGTCCTTTGATGTTTATTAAATTGTGCGACTCTTGTCTCAACCACAGCTTTGTCTGCTGCTTGGCTGTGATTGCAGTTAAATAAGAAGCCCATGTCGGCTATTGTTTGAGCAACGACTGTATACAGAATTCATGGAAGACAATCACAAAGACGATTTACTGGCTTTACTCATGGGTCCGTAATAAGTAACACTTCCGATAATGTTTACTTCGGCTTAACAATTCAAAAACCTAATGAAACCAGTTTTCTCTTCTAGAGAAGAATACGGATCTTCACCACAACCTGTTCAAATTGATAAATTTCAGAAGCCAAGCGTTGTACACACTATTTCTCGTACGTTATGTATATCGTATTAATTTAGAATTCATACACGATCACTTCTCCAAAATCACTTAAAGAACCTGAATAAATTGTTAAGTTCCGATCGTTTATTATTAAAAGTCATACGCGAATTCTTCCACCAAATTATAATAAACGTTTTACACACTATTTCTCGTACGTTAAACAAATATTTTCACGGTCCGATAAAAATACACGTAAATGAATTTCAAATTTCAGGAACCATGCCACGATCATATTATTTTAAAAGTCACAACTAATCTCATTCCCAAAATGAAGTTAATTTCTTTTTTTTTTTTTTTTACTTTTCTCCAAATTTTTTTTCTCCATGTGTGAATGAATATACGAAATTTCGGGAGCCATGCTACGATCGCGTTATATCCGAATTCGCGTTATGGCGGGGCGCGTTATAGCGGGGTTCCACTGTAGTAATTTGAGAATTGTTGATTGTTACCTAAATCAAGTAGAGGGGTTTATAATCTTGTTCTTTTAAGAAATTACTCATTCCTGTGCTAATATCTGAAGCAGAAATCATTTGTATTGTTATGTTCAGATTTTAATCTATTCACTTTAATTGAAATAACGTGCTCTTCAACAGAATCAATAACTTTAAATTATACTGAATTCAGACAAGAACATAATGTATTATATTATTGTGATTAACCAAAAACTGTTGGCAAATCTCCACATCACAGGCTAACAAAGGCACATCAACACGTTTAGTGTTGGATTTTATTTCGAATGCCCCAGTAATGTGATTAGAACATTCTCTTTTTTGTCCAAGGGGAAATGCACTATTTGCTGAACTTTTCAAAACTTGTTGGTTTTCACTTTTTTTCTATTATCTAGTTTAAGACAACAGAGGTGAAATAATACATGTACATGGATGTGAAAGTGACTGAACTGCAATGAGTTTCCACCAAGGTGAACTCCACAAAATTAAAAATATTGTTGAAATACAAATCAAAATAAAAGCATTAATATAGTTCCTTAAACAATCTGTTTTGATCTCCAATTTTCCAGTTCATGGATCACAAAGTAAAATTAATGCTCTTCTAGGTTAAACTAATTTTGCAGTCAATTTCATCCTTTCAACTGCTGACTGTTGAAACCAAAACTGATATTCCTCAGCAATACACATCTAACAAGATTTTCAAATCAGCTGATGTGGCAGGCATAATGCATTTCAAAATTGGCACCATTTTAATATAGGATGAACAGGACATCGTCAGTAGTCTATTGGTGAAACCATTATAATAATGATCATCCATTCAGGGGAGGTAATAAGGTTTAGAAGATGGCCATCATGTCAACCTTATGGTTTTGACAACTAGGCATCATAAGAAAATGTGTCGGTGATAGCCACATCTTGAAATGAAATTCATTTGGGAATAGAGATATGAATATTTGCAAGATATGGACCATGTTAATGATAGTACCGGTAAGTGAATTTGATTCAAGACCAACCAGATATCTAAAAAAATGTACTCTTCTGATGAAAACCTACATCAAAATGACTTAATATTTAATAGGAGTAGCAATAATGTGATTTTCAATATAGTTAAATACTGGATGTCAGATCAGCACCATTTTGATTTAAGATCAACAAAATATAAGTCTTTTCATGAAAAACCTGTGATGATGTGATAATTCATTTAGGAAAATTGGAAATAACAATTAATTTTAAAACCAGTTAAATGGGAAACACGTTTATTTAGGCCTGATTGCAACCAAATGCAGATATGACCATCAGACTAGGAATTGTAGAAATAAACCTAGTTTGAACTAGTCATCCTTGTGATCATGAATGAATGATGCCAAATTTGGCAGCCATCATTGATGATAGATTTGACAGTCATCATTACAATCATCAGTGATGCCAGATTTGACAATCAAGATTACAATCATCATTGATGATAGATTTTACAGCCGTCCTTGCAATCATCATTGATGCGAAATTTGGCAGCCATAATTGCAGCCATCATTGATAATAGATTTGATAATCATGATTACAATCATCATTGATGCCAGATTCGACTGCCATTATTGCAACTATCAGTGATGCCAGATTAGAATGTCATCATTGCAGTTATCATTGATGATAGATTTGACAGTCATCATTACAATCATCATTGGCACCAAATTTGACTGCCATCATTGCAATCATCATTGATGCCAGATTTGACAGCCATCACTGTTATCATCATTGATGTCAGATTTGACAGCCATCCTTGTCATTATTTGATAGTCATAATTACAATCATCTTTGATGCCAGATTTGACAGCCATCATTGCAAACATCATTGATGATAGATTAGACAGTCATCATTGAAACCATCATTGATACCAGATTAGACAGCAACCATTGTGCTCATCATTGATGCCAGATTTGAAAGCCATTATTGTGACAATCATTGATGTCAGATTTGACAGCCATCATTGTCATCATTGCATTGATGGCAGATCAGCACCATAATTACTTAGGTTTATTTACATGTCATGAAACCAATTTTAGTGAAAACTCTATTTTCATATAATCATCTATTTATCAGGAGTATCAATAATAAGAATTAAAATGGGCATCATGGAAGTCCAAAGTTGAAAGGTAAACTGGCACCAGGCCATCTACAAGTTATACAATTATTTGTATCCTCAAAACCCATGTCTGTATGATCAACCATTCAAAATTAGTGGTGATAAGATTTTCAAGCTGGTCGCATTGGTGAGAGCGATGTTGGATGACAAATATACACAATTTTAATTTAGGACTAATCAAATAATAACGCAGCATGTATTATTATAAAACCCATACCAAACTGAAATCAAACAATAATCCTAATTATAAAACCAAAACGAAACTGAAATAAGATAATAATCCTTATTATAAAACCCATACCAAACTGAAATCAAATAATAATCTTTATTATAAAATCCATACTAAACTGAAATCAAATAATAATCCTTATTATAAACCCAATACCAAACTGAAATCAAATAATAATCTTTATCATAAAACCCAAACTAAACTGAAATCAAATAATAATCTTTATTATTAAACCCATACCAAAATGAAATCAAACCCAACTGAAATCAAATAATAATCCTTAGTATAAAACCCATAAAAAAATGAAATAAAAAATAATCCTTATTTAAAAAACCCATACCAAACTGAAATAATAAAATAATCCTTATTATAAAACCCAAACCAAACTGAAATAAAAAAAAATAATCCTTATTATAAAACCCATACCAAAATGTAATCAAATAATAATCCTTATTATAAAACCTATTCGAAACTGAAATAAAAAATAATCCTTATTATAAAACCCATACCAAACTGAAATCAGATAATAATCCTTATTATAAAACCCATACCAAACTGATATCAAATAATAATCCTTATTATAAAACCCAAACTAAACTGGAATAAAAAAATAATCCTTAATAAAAACCCAAACTAAACTGGAATAAAAAAATAATCCTTATTATAAAACCCATACCAAACTGGAATCAAATAATAATCCTTATTATAAAACCCAAACTAAACTGGAATCAAATAATAATCCTTTTTGTAAAACCCATACCAAACTGGAATCAAATAATGATCATTATTTTAAAAACCATACCATACTGGAATCAAATAATAATCCTTATTATAAAACACAAACTAAACTAGAATCAAATAATAATCCTTATTATAACACCCATACCAAACTAGAATTAAAAAAATACTTATTATAAAACCCATACCAAACTGAAATAAAAAAAATAATCCTTATTATAAACCCTATACCAAACTGAAATCAAATAATAATCTTTATCATAAAACCCAAACTAAACTGAAATCAAATAATAATCTTTATTATTAAACCCATACCAAAATGAAATCAAACCCAACTGAAATCAAATAATAATCCTTAGTATAAAACCCATAAAAAAATGAAATAAAAAATAATCCTTATTTAAAAAACCCATACCAAACTGAAATAATAAAATAATCCTTATTATAAAACCCAAACCAAACTGAAATAAAAAAAAATAATCCTTATTATAAAACCCATACCAAACTGTAATCAAATAATAATCCTTATTATAAAACCTATACGAAACTGAAATAAAAAATAATCCTTATTATAAAACCCATACCAAACTGAAATCAAATAATAATCCTTATTATAAAACCCAAACTAAACTGGAATAAAAAAATAATCCTTAATAAAAACCCAAACTAAACTGGAATAAAAAAAATAATCCTTATTATAAAACCCATACCAAACTGGAATCAAATAATAATCCTTATTATAAAACCCAAACTAAACTGGAATCAAATAATAATCCTTTTTGTAAAACCCATACCAAACTGGAATCAAATAATGATCATTATTTTAAAAACCATACCATACTGGAATCAAATAATAATTCTTATTATAAAACACAAACTAAACTAGAATCAAATAATAATCCTTATTATAACACCCATACCAAACTAGAATTAAAAAAATACTTATTATAAAACCCATACCAAACTGAAATAAAAAAAAATAATCCTTATTATAAACCCATACCAAACTGAAATCAAATAATAATCTTTATCATAAAACCCAAACTAAACTGAAATCAAATAATAATCTTTATTATTAAACCCATACCAAAATGAAATCAAACCCAACTGAAATCAAATAATAATCCTTAGTATAAAACCCATAAAAAAATGAAATAAAAAATAATCCTTATTTAAAAAACCCATACCAAACTGAAATAATAAAATAATCCTTAATAAAAACCCAAACCAAACTGAAATAAAAAAAAATAATCCTTATTATAAAACCCATACCAAACTGTAATCAAATAATAATCCTTATTATAAAACCTATACGAAACTGAAATAAAAAATAATCCTTATTATAAAACCCATACCAAACTGAAATCAAATAATAATCCTTATTATAAAACCCAAACTAAACTGGAATAAAAAAATAATCCTTAATAAAAACCCAAACTAAACTGGAATAAAAAAATAATCCTTATTATAAAACCCATACCAAACTGGAATCAAATAATAATCCTTATTATAAAACCCAAACTAAACTGGAATCAAATAATAATCCTTTTTGTAAAACCCATACCAAACTGGAATCAAATAATGATCATTATTTTAAAAACCATACCATACTGGAATCAAATAATAATCCTTATTATAAAACACAAACTAAACTAGAATCAAATAATAATCCTTATTATAACACCCATACCAAACTAGAATTAAAAAAATACTTATTATAAAACCCATACCAAACTGAAATAAAAAAAATAATCCTTATTATAAAACCCATACCAAACTGGAATCAAATAATAATCCTTATTGTAAAACCCAAACTAAACTGGAATCAAATAATAATCCTTATTATAAAACCCATACCAAACTGAAACCCAATAATAATCCTTATTATAAAACCCAAATTAAACTCAAAAAAAAAAAAACCTTATTGTAAAATCTCAACCAAACTGAAATAAAAAAAATAATCCTTTTTATAAAATGCATTTTAAACTGAAATCTAATATAATCTTTATTATAAAACCCATACCAAACTGAAATCAAATAATAATCATTATAAAACCCAAAATAAACTGAAATAAAAAAATAATCCTTATTATAAAACCCATAACAAAATGAAATAAAAAAATAATCCTTATTATAAAACCCATACCAAACTGTAATCAAATAATAATCCTTATTATAAAACCCATACCAAACTGAAATAAAAAAAATAATCCTTATTATAAAACCCATACCAAACTGAAATCAAATAATAATCCTTATTATAAAACCCAAACTAAACTGGAATCAAAAAATTATCCTTAACAAAAACCCATACCAAACTGAAATAAAAAAAATAATCCTTATTATAAAACCCAAACCAAACTTTAATCAATTAATAATCCTTATTGTAAAACCCAAACTAAACTGAAATCAAATAATAATCCTTATAATAAAACCCATACCAAACTGGAATAAAAAAATAATCCTTATTATAAAACCCAAACCAAACTGAAATCAAATAATAATCCTTAGTATAAAACCCATATCAAACTGAAATCAGATAATAATCCTTATTATAAAACCCAAACCAAACTAAAATCAAATAATAATCCTTAGTATAAAACCCATATCAAACTGAAATCAGATAATAATCCTTATTATAAAATCCATACCAAACTGGAATCAAATAATAATCCTTATTGTAAAACCCAAACTAAACTGGAATCAAATAATAATTCTTATTGTAAAACCCAAACTAAACTGGAATCAATTAATAATCCTTTTTGTAAAACCCATACCAAACTGGAATCAAATAATAATCCTTACTGTAAAACCCAAACTAAACTGGAATCAAATAATAATCCTAATTATAAAACCCATACCAAACTGGAATCAAATAATAATCCTTATTGCAAAACCCAAACTAAACTGGAAACAAATAATATACCTTATTGTAAAACCCATACTAAACTGAAATCAAATAATAATCAATGGCAAAGATCTGTTGCAGAAACTAAAATATATAACAATGGCAAATGAGGGGCCTGAGTTCTTCTGACTAAATGATGGAGATTAACCTAATTGGACTCAAGGTACTAATGGTATGACAAATTGGAACCAGTCTGAAAATGGGTGAAGATAAAATAGTGTATATTTGTGTTTCACTGTCCTGGATTAGTTGATTACAGGAGATACATATTAGTAAAGATAATCATTTGAGAGCTTATCCTAGTTGCAAGTAAACACAACTAGAGAGAGTGTTTTATTGAATTCTAGTCCTTTAACAAACTTGAGTTTGGAAGACCTGTCACTGAAACTAGCACCTGACTCTTTGGTGTGGAATTCAAGCACCTTGTTCCAACACATGCAGATCCCAAACATGATGAGGCTCATGTTCTTTTTCTAGAGAAGCTGGGTGAATCTATACTGATAATCAAAGGTTGATTTATTATGAAGCCCATACCAAACTGAAATTAAACAATAATAATTAATAAACGTTTGATGCAGAAACACTTTTTAAGGATGGAAAATAAAGAGCCATAATCCCTCTGAATAAGATGAGGAAACTGAATGATGAACATTAAACTTTATTTAATGTTTCATCAGAATCAAGAAACGTGTTATTATGCCAATGATGCCTAAATACAGTGCCTGAAATAACCAAACACAAACCTTACAGGCACATTTGGAGTATAAAGGTGGATAGACTAATTTGTGTTACTTTCTCTCTGACAATGGTAGTGCAAAGAAATCTGACTTAGCACCTCATTCCAATTATGTGGTTTAAAGTTTGTCTGTCCTCTCACCTGTGTAAGTAACAAGTTTGGAATCCCTGTTTTTAAAGCAGGCATGGAACACAGACAGATAAAGTTATGCATTACTATAATATGGTTTACAATTTTTGTTGTGGAGAATAAAATGTTACACATTAAATACCATTAACATTCTGCACTCCTCAATTAAGTTATGCATCACTATAATAATATGGCTCTACAGTTGTTGTAGTGGATAATAAAAAGCTTCACGTTAGTTACCATTAAAACTCTACATTCCGCAATAAAGTTATGCATTACTACAATATGGCTCTACAATTTTTGTGGTGGAGAATGAAAAGCTACATGTTACATACCATTCAAATTCTACACTTCCCAATAAAGTTATTCTGATGAAAATAAAGTCAGGATGACAGACAAGACATCAAAGGGCCATAACTCATCTAAATGGAGACATGTAAAAATAAAATCAAAAAATTCCAGCAACATAAGCAGCCAAGCCAAAAGTATGATTCAGATCAAACAAATGAAACTAAAATTACATGGAAATTGAGCATTCCAAACAATTTCAGCTAAATGACAAATAAAATAGTTCCACTTTATATGACTGATTTTAAATAAATGTATTCCTACACCATTGTAACTGTTTCCAACACCAAACTATCTGATCTGGAATTCTGTGTTCCTAAAACATATAATCATGTTTTCCATTCTTACATCAACTATGAAGACAGTCTTTGTGTACAAACTATTTTAGGGGCATATATCAGTTGTCCATTCAGTTGTCATCCATCGTATACACATGAATGTTGTGGATAAAAATTTCAAGATGAGACCCACAGGTCGTAACGAAATAAGCATATATATATAGGTCACTGTCAGCTGTATGTTTACATAGGATATTTATTCATGCCCATTAAGTGCAATGGGATAAATAAATGGTCAATATCAATTGCATGAATACATTTATCTTTCCTTGTCCTGTGTGTGATTATGTGTATTCTTTTTGGGGTTATCAATAGTTTCAATGTTATAATGCTAGGTACATGATCCAGAGAGAGCAAAACACCCTTTTGGTCAATATAAAAAATACCTGTGTAAAATTCTCTTATCATGCTCGTGAAGTACATGGGGTTAGAGGGGAGGGTCTCAATAATTTCTTTGTTATGTCCCAGGGATACATTCCCATATGTAAAGAGAGGCTCCCCAGCACTTTAACAAATATAGAAACTTGGTTTATTGATCGCATCACCAATTTCTCTGCCATATGAGACAAACAACACCAGGCTATCCACAGACCCAATGCCACCTGGACCCTAGAGAGTTTTCAACATGAATCCGGAAAGTGTTCTTGGAATCAACAATGTCTGACAAAATAAAGATATAAACAGTCTCTGGTTTGGCAAGACCTCATGTGATCAAATCAATATTTATTAATTAATCATGGATTCGTTAGAAGATTGACAACCAAAAACACTAAGCAACTCATCTTTTTGAAAGTGCTGCTGCTGGAAAGAAACTTAGGAGGAATCCTGTAACTGATATCATCCAGATGAACTTCCTCTTCACCCTTTCCCGTTTGCATACGTACATACCTTTGTTATAAAACTATAACCTATCTATTGCACTAAGTTATAATTGATCAACTATTTTTCTTTATCTTCTTCATTCACAATACCATGCTCAGTGGCCTGATCTTGCTCATAATCCTGCAGATGCTTGAATGTTGTACAACACAATAGTCTTGGGTCTCACTGGACAGTTTCTCATTTGACACCTCCCTAATATTTAAGGCAGAAGGCATGAGCCTAATTATCACCATTATAGCATTTTTCAGTTCACACATAAGCTAAATCTGTAATGTGGTTTAGATTTACTTTGAGTTAGGTTTGGAAACTGGTTGACTTGTTGGTGACTGCCTGTCACAGTTAGACTAGCACAGAAGATCACATGCATTACTTGTGCTTCAAATGAGCCACGGACTTGGCTTGCATATTTACACGTGTCTGCTACAGAGGTAAATATATAAAAATCTAGATGGTTGAGGGGTGATGAAAAGTATGCTAATTTGTTACAGTACTAGTGAGCTTTATTCATGTATAAGGCACATACTGATTATTTTAGCTCTCTTGTCACAGGCAAATATTCAAAATACCCCCTTTATGTAAAAAATGAATGTAAAGAAGAGGGGTTTGGGGCAGTCTTGATTCAGTATAAAAGCCACTAGTTTTAATTGCTCAGTCAGAATCTTACAAACATCATTTCAACAAAAAATCATTAGTTAATGTTTATTTGTGTCTTTAATGTAATATTATTATCATTTATTTCCTATACGACATTGTCAGACAAAAATTTGCCTACAGTGAGACCTTGTGTGATTCAGTGATTGATATGAACTGCCATGTATATGTTTAAAAAATAACTTCTTGAACCTTTAAATGTTCAACCAGTGTGGAATCACTGTGTGAATACAATACTGTATCCCTTTTGTACACTAGAAAGTTTAGAATTCATCAAAGCGAAAATTATACCTCCAAAACGTTCTACAAACAGAAGTCAAATATCGTACTAGTATCACATACTCTAATTTTAATTGCATGTCATTAAACAATAGTTCAACTTTATTCTATAAGTAATTTTATAACTTTAGCTATCTAATTCTATTTAGATTTATTTTTAAAATTCTTGTTTCTTCACTGCAGAATCTCTTGATTTAAGACAGTGATCAACTATTATATGATGATTGGTAAAGTGAGAATGAAAGTACATTATTGAATATGGGTTGGCTTTGTCAAATGAATCCCTTGCTGTAAGTAAATACCATTTAAACATTATTTGTGGAATACAGAAAGAATAAAATACAGTGACTGGGACTCCAGTGATTATCAGCCTTAAGGTGGAGGGGATACTGTACCATAACCAGATACAAAATAGGTAATACAGATATTACAAACTTGATGGGGTTATCTAAATATGGCTGAAACAATATGTTAGAATCTCATTGTTATCAGTACTATTGGTGAAATATATTTTTGATATAAAACTCTGATTGACAGAACCTGTAATTCTGAACATAATAGTGTTTTAAGATGACAAGTTAGCTAAAACATGTAAATTAAAATTTAGTTGTATTCTAGCAAGTTAAAACAATGTCACATCTATACATTAACACAGTAGAAAGCCTAAAATCTTTTTTCTATTTGCTAGGGCTAAAGTCTTTTTTTCTAGTTGCTAGGACAAGAAAATAGGTCACTGTGACCTACTTCTGCCCATGATGAATATATCTATGACTGACTTTTACTAAAATATCCTGGCGGTATACTGCCCATGATGAACATATCTCTGACCGACTTTTACCTATATATCCTGGCACTACACTGCCTATGATGAATATATATATGACTGACTTTTACCTATATATCCTGGCACTACACTGCCTATGATGAATATATATATATGACTGACTTTTACCTATATATCCTGGTGATATACTGCCTATGATGAATATATCTATGACTGACTTTTACTGATGTATCCTGGCAGTATACTGCATAAGAACACTAGAATGAGAAATGCACATAAACCACCTTTAAAGTACATATATGTGCCTCTCATTACAAGGAGAATTAACCTGTATTAGTCAGCATGAATTACCGGTAGTGTGACTGTCTTAAACCCTTCGTCTTGTAAACACAAGGCAATTTGCAAACATATTAAACTATAAAAAAACATGTTATTTTACTTCAAACTAAATAAGTCTTGTTATTTTACCTCAAACTAAATAAACATGTTATTTTACCTCAAACTAAATAAATCTTGTTATTTTACCTCAAACTAAATAAACTTTATTTTACCTCAAACTAAATAAACATGTTATTTTACCTCAAACTAAAAAAATCTTATTTTACCTCAAACTAAATAAATCTTGTTATCTTACTTCAAACTAAATAAATCTTGTTATTTTACCTCAAACTAAATAAATCTTGTTATTTTACCTCAAACTAAATAAACATGTTATTTTTCCTCAAACTAAATAAACATGTTATTTTACCTCAAACTAAATAAATCCTGTTAGTTTACCTCAAACTAAAATTTTTTTTATTTTACCTCAAACTAAATAAATCTTGTTATATTACCTCAAACTAAATAAATCTTGTTATTTTACCTCAAATAAAAAAAAACGTTATTTTACCTCAAACTAAATAAATCTTGTTATTTTACCTCAAACTAAATAAATCTTGCTTTTTTACCTCAAACTAAATAAATCTTATTCCATATCGCTTGAAGTGAATTGAAAATACAGTGACAATATGAATCGACATGTTGTCCCTCTTGAGGGTAAGTTGGGGATAAATTGTTCCCCCATTATCAATTTGAATTCACCTTGCTTTCTTGCTTTCTCTTACTCCACAATATAAACCTAATCCAGGCTAATTAGAGAATGTAAATGTGTGTCTGTTCATTTGATTCAATTACATGTGTTCTTGAACCTGAAAACTGGATTGTAAATTAAAATGTACGATAATACTTAACAACACACCTTAAGTATATAAACGGGTTAATCCATGTTTAAAAGTGTTTAGGTTGGCGCTAAGTCACAAAAGGTGCAGCTCAGAAGTCTGTGCCCCTTAAGCTGGTGATCAGACCTAATACAATTACATTCCTGGTAATTGAAAGCTTATGAAATTGTTATGTGGTGTGCTGATAAAAAGTTGACAAATAGTTGCAGTGTAACATGTTTTCAGGCCTTTAGAATCATGTCACAAGTTACAAATAACATAAGACATTTCGTAATGGAGTATTGTAGAATAGAACAATTTTGGAAGTGTTTCTTTGTACAAAACAACTGTGGGTTGGAATCATTTGAATTACAGTGTTGTGTGTATATGAACATTGGATAGCTTCAATACCACTCTTGAACAGTTCTACCATTTCATTGGCTCCTTGTTCCTGTGCAATTTTATGTCATAAGTGTCCTGTACTGTATATATTCAGATTCAGATGTCACTACATATATGTACTACTTCTGCCATGTTGGTAATATATCCCTCTGTTTTGGAGTACAAGTCTGATTCACCTAATTTGAATCCCAATTTCCAGCAAGACATATCAGTTACAATTGTCAAAGCTGTTGATCTTTTTTAAAAATGTTGACAATGATATGCTATCATCAGTCTACCAAATGAATAGCAGAATAAAATGACCAACTTCATTAATTTCGAAACATATAGTCTAACCTAACATAAAAGCCATGTGCAATTTTTAAGTTTTGCATTTTTATTTTTATTTCTTTCACTTTTAAAGCATTTTTATGCTTTAAGAACAAAATTAAACTTTACTTTTTCAATAGCTAAGTCCACTTATGACCCTGACTACACATAATTATTCACAAAATTCATACAACCCCCTGAGCTACCTGTCCTGCTGGTTGTGGGTTTCTCTACTGTCCTTTTTGATTTCCGCGGCTTACGAAACGTCCTGAGCTGTTCATTGGTAGCAGTATCAGCATGCGTTGATGTGGTAGGCAAAGTAAAGTCTACTGTATCAGATGTCATGGTCTGCGTTTTTGACTCGAATCTCTTTGGTGGCAATTGTCCCTGATCAAAGATATTAAATATTGTGATAAAACTGCATTGGAGACAATATATACAACAGTCTATGGTTAAAGGTAGCATAGTACAACCTTGTAGAAAATATATACAACAGTCTAATGCTAAATGTAGTATGTCACTAAATTTTAGAATATATATCAAGTCTGATGGTAAATATAGCATGGAATTACCTTGTAGAAAATAAATTGGTCAGTCCCATCAGGTTTTTATCTGAGTGAAAACCTATGGATCAAAAGACCATACTGTCTTTATTAGCTAATTATTTTGGGACAAAGACTTATCTTGGATGTTAAGCATTTGCTACGTTATTTCTAAGAAGACCATGCATCCCTGGCTTCATAGCCTCAATTGCCTGCTGATGAAAAGAGGTTGGCCCAGTGGACAAACTTATGGCCTCCACTGGGACATAAGAATGATTTGCAATGAACACTTAAAAAGGTGACCTATAACAGTATGGTCTCCTGCTGCATTGAGCAAGCTTGGTAGGCAAAGGAATTTCCATGTCAACAGAATTTTCCTCGAAAGTAAAGAAGCCAACATGGTTAATATTTCCAATGCCCAATCCTGAGGGAGATGAACTCTTTTTCCTGTGTATTGATGACCATTCCTAGGTGAACAATCTGATAAGGTTGGATTTTCTCTTGATGCAAAGCCCAGGCTTGTAAGGAGGATAACTAGGGTTATCATGTCACGTTTAGATATAACTCACATGATGTTTCTGGAGGATGTGATAGAGATCACAAGATTGTGCCACTGTAGAAATGGCCTGGACATGTGTCTTTACTCAATTCATTATACCATTAAAGACCTAGGAGCTGATGTTGAGCCCCAATGTAAGTACCTTGAATTTGTATACTATGTTGCAGACACATTGCAGGAACAGCTTGTAAGCTGTTTGAATAGGGGAATAAAGGGATGCATCTTGAAGTCAACAATGATCTCCCTCTTCAATGGGATTAATACTAATGTCATGGTGTTTCCAGTGAGAACCAAGGAGCATGAATATATAGATTGAGGGTGCTAAGATTGATGATCAGAGGCAGAGTGCCTTTAGGACTAAGTTTGGGATAAAACCGGTAAACACTGGAACAAACATTAGGACCATCTTGCTGCATTATACACTTTGGCTTGCAAGGACTGTGAGGTGGGCATCACTGAGTGGAGCTTTGATAGGATGATTTTCAGAGGTTTTTGTCCAATATGTGGACCTTGGGTACTTTGGATGATTTCCAGTACTATACCTGTATTGATGCTGTGCTTGTGGGAGAGGGATAATGATCTCCTTGGTGGATTGTTTGTGGACTTCTTCTATCTGTCCATTAAAAGGATTGTTAGAGGATAAAGGCTGTGCTCTTAGCTTAAACGTAAGGAGGTCCTTCAGGAAATTGCAGGCAGAGAGCATCAAATCATGATCTGCCAATCGTAAATATTAATATGTGGTTACAGTACCAACCACAGTCTGTTGAGGGGCTCTGTTCAGTACTCGGGCAGTTCTCATCTGTAAGACAAATGTCGCAAAATGTATAATACTGTAGCCCTGCACTTGTTTTGAGAACACAGTATCGGTGCCAAGTGAAATCTTAAAAAGTTGACCCAGATATTGATAGCAGATAGTCAAATTAAAGCAATGGAGTGTAAAATGGTCATATACAAACTGCAAGGAGGAGAGGATAAACCTGTGGGTCTGCACATGGATTGTTTTTACACTGAGTGGGCGCAGAGCTATACCAAATGATAGTTAACTGGAGCATAGTGATAGCAGACGATTGCTATAACAATAATATCAGTAGGCAAGGTAAAGGACATCATGTCCAGATAGAATGAATGAGGTATGACATTTCAAGACTAAGGATGCCATGGTAAAGGAAACTCACCTGTTAAGTACCAGAAATGATGGAATTATACATATTAAGGGCATAATTAGATATAAATACATGTACGCATATACATATTGTAACCCAAATCTATTGTGTGAAGTTGCATAGGCTACCTGTGCAATTGACTAAGTCCTCTTTAAATATAATGGAATGCTTATGCTGATGAACATCAATGATGTGTCGCCAATAGAAAGAGTAAAGCATTTATTAAAAGCATTACCTAAACTTGTACAACCAGAACACAATATGGAAATGTACACAAATGTATATATTACACACAGAACATGGAGGTACTGTTATAGGTACATACAAATTTGGTGTGAAAATATCCATTTCAAAGCATTTACCTATAGAGAAAAAGGCCCACACACCGCCAGTACAAGAAAAATTATTGAGGATAGTACCAAAAGCTTTGAGTAGTTTAAAATAGAAACTGACATCTACCTGTTTTTAATGGAATTACACTTGAACAGTTGTGGTAGGGCTTAACGCCATTTTTCAGCACACGATAGGCTATACATGGCGGCCAGTATTATTGGGGGAGGAAGAAATTAGGAAAACCCACGGAGAGAACCACCGACCCACGACAAGCTACTGGCAAACTTTCTCAGATAACTACATTAGCCGAATATATATTAGACTCAAACCCACATAAACAGAGGTGAGATGGCAGTGATCCATAATGGAAAGCGCTTTAGACCACTCGGCCACTCTGGGCCCCAACTTGTACAGTAAAAACTCCTCCCAGCAACCGAGTGACCACCAGTCATTTATGAACATAATCATAATGCAGAGATTGATTTTATGATATAAATGCTGTTATGAGTGACCACCTGCTGAAGACAAATAACGACCATGATGTCTTCACAAAATATACATTTTGACATTGCAGTCTAATATAAATTACTGCATCGCAAAAACATGGATGAACTTCACCATCCTTTATTTAATCCATAAAAGCAACCGATCATACAATTCTGAATTGGTTTAAAAACCCTGGCTACTGATGTCTGATTTCTTTCATCTATGCTTATAGTGTTATATAGTTTCTGTCGTAAGCTCGACTAAAGTATATATAGATTATTCCCATTCTGGTTGCCTGCTTTGTATGCTTATTGTATTCTCTTACATTCATATAGGGGTGAGCAATGCTGGGAGCATAAAAGGCAGGAAACCAGACTAATTATTCCGGCACTTAGACTACTTTCTGACCTTAACGTAGGACCAATCATTCCTAGTAATGACAGTATCACCAGAACAGACAGACAGACAGACAGACACCACTGATCTATATGTAATTATTTGTTACAAGGACAACTTGGTTAGTAGTGATTGTTCTGCTAAAAATCAATAATAAACAGAAAATTGTTTTAAACCTGCAACTTGGAAACTGGTCTTTTTTGTATAAAACTGCCATGAGACCACCTGTTTTGAGAGACCGCATTTTGTTGGTAGAAGGTGCAGTCTCATAACAGGTTTTACTGTATTAGGAGATATTTCTTTTAGCGCTGGAGGATTGCACAAACATATCAGTAACATAATCATAGTCCAATTTAATGTGAAGTCACTTAGGCCCCCATACAAAAGTACCTAAATATGTCAGCACATTGTAAAGGCAGCACTTTGTCAGCACAGGAAGAGAAATGTTATTATTACTGATGGAGAATTCTTAACACAGAATTTAAAGTCTCAACTTGTGACATAGATTCTGGCTTTTGCAAGGCATCTCATGAAGAGAGCATGCTTCTTGGCACAAGCAGAAGTAGAAACCGAGGGACCATGGTTTTGCCTCCAATCCTTATACGTAATGGAAGATCACCCTGCCTGACCACCATCAATGTCAGCATTCATCTTTTAGCACCCATTAGCTAAACATAGTATCAATGAGGGATGAATACAATCGTAGTAGATGTAGTAGTTTTCCTACGAATGAGTATCATAATTAAAGACACATGCTGCTCGAGTCTGGTTCATTTCCACGTCTTTCTCCAGGTTGGTATTTACTATTTAGTATATAATTTATGCAGGGATTTAAAAGAGTAATATAAATCAGCTTTCCCTAGGCAAATTGATTGGAAAACTAAATTTGCTCTCAGCAGATTTGAAATTGTCACATCAAAATGTTAACATAATATCTAAAATAAAGTTAAAATATTAAGTAAAATACAAAAAGGAATATTTTAAAGAAAATCACAAAAAAACACAAAAATAGAGATTGCTAAAAGAGGGCAAGGACAGGTTAGAATAAAAATATATCTGTAAAGGAAAAACAAAAGATATACATATATAGATATACATTAATGATAAAAAACATTGGTTTATTAAAATTATTGACGGGGAAAACTAAAAAAATCCTTGAACTAAAATATCTCACTATTTTTATTTTTAAAAAATTATTTATTTGATTTGACTGTGGAAGCTTTGGCAAATATCCTCATCTCTGTGTAGCTATGTTTATCTCTTCAGCAACATCAAGACTATTCAAAGCTGAAGATTTCGCAAATGATTTATTTATACTCACAGCTAAATTACTGAACACTTATGTCATCCATTAGGCTAAGCACCATTAGGCTAAACTTAATAATTATCCACTAGCCAACTTACCATTTAAACAGTCAAATTAACTAATAAACAATTCTTGGGGATGCTATAATTTTGGTAGATCTGACTCACACATTTAAATAAATCTTACTGGCTAATCATTAGGAATTTATTTGCAGAACAATGCAGTTATTACAAATGCTAAACAAAAGATGCATATTTAATGAGGCAAGATAGCAAAGAATAAGACTATTGTATATAAAGAGCTGAGGGAGGTTATCAGTCCATACCCTTTCCCTAAGACAGTAATAATCAGAGATTACATCATCCTCAACTAATTCATCACTTAGTAGTGTATGATGTTGATCCTTTTTATTAGAAGGGAGAGACATATTACAAATAAACTGTTGTGAGTAATGCACCACCTCCCTTGTGGGAGAGAGCAATATACGTTTCTCTAGACATGAGATTTGGTGTGCACCACTCCCTTGTGGGATGGAGCAATGTATTCCCTATACATGAGATTTGATGTACATCAAATTCCTTAAAACGTGGAAGCAACACAGTGCATTTGGCATGCAGCACCTCCATAATTGGAGAAACCAAACATTTATCATCGATATGATGTATGTGCTGCACCATCTCCTTAAAAGAAGAAAACAACTGCTGTCATCAATATGTGTACAGTGTGCCATCTTCCAAATAGAAGGGATTAACATGATATCATGGATAACAGCTGTGTGGTGCACCATCTCTCTAATGGGACGAAGCAACATATCAATATGGCTATGATGTGTGAAGTGCATAAATCTCCCTAACTAGTGCGAATAAAATATTGTCATGAATGTGAGTGTGGTACACAACCTGCCTAGAAGAAAAGAGTACCATGTTCTTGTGGATATGAGGTGTGTAGTCACTACCTCCCTACTGCAAGGGAACAACATGCCATCATGATTCATGGATATCAGATGTGTGGGCACTACATTCCTAATGGAAAGGAACATCATGCCATCATGGATATCACGTGTGTTGTGCACCATTGCCCTAATGGGTGGAAGCAAATGCCTTCATGGATATGAGGTGTGAAGTGCATCACCTCTCTAACTAGTGGAAGTAACATGATGTTATGAAAATTGGGATGAAACAACATGCTAATCTGTACACAAGATCAGCAATCTGTAGACTCCTGCTTGGGGAGGAAGCAATGTGCTGACCTGAATGTGACGAGTGACTGACAACTCAATTTCAGTGGGAGGTGTTAGACTCCTCAAACATTATAATACCTCCTTGTGGAGGGCCTCAAGGGACATCATAGAAGTTGGTCTCAGACTCCTCAGACCCTTAAGTATACTTCTGAGCTGACAAGAGCAAAGCCTCTCACACAGACTTGAACGGGGGGGGGGATTGTCTGCAAGAGAAATCTAAATATTTGAGTGTACTGTGGATCCTTGTTATAGCAACACTGCCACTGATTGTCCTGAGGTTATTCAGAAATATGAAATAATGACAATATAATTAAATGGCATGCATACACTCACCTACAGTATATACCAAGTATATCCCTATTATGCAGAAAGTTAATAAATGATGACTCATTTTACACGTCTTTTTCTGTTTCTCACTAACCTTTATTGAATAAAAAATGCAAACACACATTCAAAAGAAATGACTAAATATTATTTTTACATTTATACCAACTCTATCAATTTTAAATGTTAAAATAGATAGACAGATAGATAGACTGATTGGTAGGTAGTTCGTTAAGTCGTTTGATGGATGGATGGATGGACGGATTGACATACATACAGATTGACAGAAAGATAGATAGATAAATACACACACACCTCCGGAATCTTATCCACATGAGTCCCAACCAGGAACACAGCAGGGATGCCAGATTGAGGGGATGGTGTACAGGAATGTATCAAATTCATCCACGTGTCAATTGTCTCTAGAAATGAAACAGTACACATTATTCAAGTTTTTCTCTAATAATAATAATAATAATAATAATAACAATAACATACATGCCAGATGAAGTACACAAAGGTAAACATCCCAAATCATCTATGAAAAGTAAATCAAAGAAACATCTTAATGTACATCAGTGCAATAAATGAGATTTTAAAGGTGATTTAATATAGTTTGTGATGAACAGCAATATTTCTTCGAAGTCAGATATTTACTCCAGATAAAAAAATTTAAAACATGAGTATATCATTTGTTGGAATAGTGTTAATTGTTGCTGTTGTTGCTATAAGGTTTAACACCATTATTCAGCACAAGATAGGCAATACATAGCAGCCACTATAACTAGAACACCACGGGAAGAGCCACCAATCCAAGATAAGCTACTGGCAAGCTTTCTCATGTATTCACACTTGGGAATAGTGTTCAAGTGTTTGTTTTTGTATGTGTGTGTATGTGTGTGTGTATTTAAAAATGTAAATTTAAGAATTTTCCAGTTATATCACTATGATATCTCAGTCTTTTGTGTTTCAGTTTATAGTGATATCTAGTACAGGGGAATCATGCCACAGGCATGTTTGATGATGTCCTGCTCTGTCCCATTATCCTTACACCAGGTCAACTAGTCCTAGTACTAACTTATGCTTGTATTATTTATATAAGTCTTTGGTACGACTTAGCTGGGGATTCAAACCCATACCCTCCAGCATCTGAGGCCAAAGTTCTAACCACTTAGGCCATGAGAGCCATGACATGTTAAAGTGTGATTCATTTTGGAAGAGTGTGATTCAAGAAGAAATATGCATTCAACTCTGCAACCAGCAAAAGTAATTTTCAAACTTCCAGGTTTTACTTTTTCAAGCACAGCATTAAGGGTGGCATTACACATACTGCAAACATATATATATTAGTGTTTGTGAAGTATGCAATATCCATCGAAAAAGGAGCTCCATTTCTATGTTGCATATTCGACAATGTCACATATTCGACATGCTGGACTGAACATTCCGATTAGTTACCTTTATTCTAAATGTACTATCAAAATCTTGTTAAAACACATTAACCCCTGAGCCAAACAGCTAGGTAGTCCCCGACAGCATACTTGCATAGATCGCCTAGAGCAGTGGTAGCCTTACCAGTGCCTGTATCCTTGAGACTTGCTGACAATACTTGGCTTGTAGATTTTTTTCCAGAGAGCTATGAGTAATAAATGCGGTTCCTAGAAACACCAAAATACACTGAAAAAACCGAAATACACATGTATTTACATGTTCTCTCTGTATATATCTGTTTCCACTCACACATTATTTTTGTTTTTGTTTGAATAATAATATAAAGCACAAAAAAAAAGATTTATATTTTTATAAGAATTATTTACTTTTTTCTTGTTAATATCACAATTCATGTAATGACGTCACTTTGTCGTATTTGATTCGACAGACCTGATATATGGCGTATCATAGTAATACATACACAGTGTAAAAGGGGTAAATATCAAAGTATCAAAAGTATTTTCTGGCATTATATTATTACTATAACTTTTAATTATATAGTTTTTGATCAAAATAAATACCATTTAATTTAATTTCCGTTTTAAAGGTTTTCCGATTATTTGTGATATATATCTACTGTCTTAACATCATAACCTATGTTTATATATATATATATATGTGTGTGTGTTTATAGGTTATGATGATAAGACAGTTGATTGTCAGGGTGTTAAGAAAGTCTGTTTTTGGAAATATGTGAACGGTGAATAGTCTTACATGTTTGAATAATAATAATGTAAATTTATATGATTTATTTATTCTTTACTTGATTGGACATATACATATATATATATATATATATATATATATATATATATATATATATATATATGGTAAAAAGGCGAATTGTAATACACACACAAAGTAAACGTGAAATATAACAAAGTATCAAAAGTATTTTATAATAAGATGAAATGAATAACAATTTTAGACTTAATTAAGTGCTTTCATGAAATTTAAAAAGAACAATAACATGTATTTTTTAAAATGTTTTGTAACGTAGAATGATAACGTATGTGTCGTAGTGTAAAACACGGATATATTTTAAAGTTCAAACAATTTAAATGTACACTTTTGTGTGCAATTAAAATGGACTGAACTTATATACAGTCTCACATATAGAAAACAATATTTTTAGCCGATGAAAGCAAGGAGTCCGCTCACGTGTACTGTTTAGGTAACGTGTGTATTTTATTAACGTAAAGCAAATGCATTGTTATTTTCATTGTTAATTAATTCCATTGTGACATCAGACATTTTGAATATTCAACCCATAAATAATCTGATATAGAACACAGCATCATTTAATAGATCGTGACTGCCTTAATGCCTTTGTTTCAGACAAAACTGCATTGCATACAAAGAGTTTTCCTCTGACAAGATTCCGTCTTTTTGGGATCAGATATAAAATTGCACACCTCTGTATCAGTTCTTTTACTTGGACTTAATTCCTTTGGTTCTGGCAACAGTCAAAGTATTTTACTTAGTCGCTCAAATTTCGTTGTTTTTTTTTTTTGTCTTTATCTTACGTCTATAGTAAACATCAAATTTTAGAATACCTATATATATATCTGTGTGTATGTGTGTATGTGTGTGTGAGTGTGCGAGCATGCGTGTATGTTGATATGTATGTGCATTGAATGTGGTGAGTCTTGTGTATACAGGCTGATGTATTTTGCTTTGTTTCACTTTTATCCCTTTCAGGCCATTATTTTCTTTCTCATTTGAGAGAGAGAGAGAGAGAGAGAGAGAGAGAGAGAGAGAGAGAGAGAGAGAGAGAGAGAGAGTCGCACACACGGGCAGACGCATTCAGATGTACAGTCTTTGCATGTGTCTGACTTTTGACTGATCTGTTTCCAGCTTTTGTTTCACCTGGTGCCAGAAAAAATAACAGCTTACAAGGGAACAAAGATAATGTGAACCATAATTAAGACTAATAATCAGTTTATTAATTTCTAATTTGTTTGGAGTAAAGGAGGAACTATCATTGACGATACTCAATAAAACATAAACTTAACTGGTATGAGGTTGATGTTGCAGCAACTAAACTGGCAAAATGCTTTGCATTTCTCTCTCTCTCTCTCTCTCTCTCTCTCTCTCTCTCTCTCTCTCTCTCTCTCTCTCACACACACACACACACACACACACACATATTACATAGTATCTACTTACTGTATGAAAAAAATATATCTTTATACAACTATCGCATAGTTGGGCCGAATTGTCTTTCGAGTTGGGCTGAATTGTCTATAAGTCATTTGGCACACACAAACACACACACACACACACACACACACACATATATTGGTTATGATGATATGACAGTTGATTGTAAGGGTGTTAAAAGGTCTATTTTTGTTAATATGTTCCGAATTAAGCGACTTACCAAATAAAGATTGTTTCTTAACTTGAATACGAAATGAGATCAAAGGGAGAACAATAAATATATGTGCAGTGCAGTCAATTAGAACATGAATTAAGCGACTTGAAACAAAGTGAATAAAGTCGGCTTACACCGTCCGTTCCGGAGATTACATGCGTTCCGGAACGATCAGTCGTTTTCATTACTAACAAACATCCGGAATGATCAACCTATCCAATAAAGTACGACAAATTGACGCGTGCATAACTATGAAAAAGTAAATAAGTTGTATAAAAATAAAATAAATCATTTTTTTTTTGCTTTATATTATTATTCAAACAAAAACAAAAATAATGTCTGAGTGGAAACCGATATATACAGAGAGAACATGTAAATACATGTGTATTTCGGTGTATTTCGTTTTTTTCAGTGTATTTCGGTGTTTCTAGGAAACCTAATAAATGTTTTTTTTCTTTCAGATTTACGTTTCTTTCATTAAGCTAAAATTTGGCCTAGCAGTTCCACAGGGGCTCGTATCGTTGCTTACAATCGACCGGTCCTACATGTACTATATAATAACAAGTAGTTATTATATAGTACATGTAGGACCGGTCGATTGTAAGCAACGATACGAGCCCCTGTGAGCAGTTCTTGATAAAATTACGTACAAAATGGTTTTAAAATTTCGAACTACATGCAAAAATAAAACTGACACATAAAGATAAAATGAATTTCGTACCAATTTGTTTCTCTTGCCGTGAATAATCCATAAAAATCCACGATGAATTCACACTGAATAAGTAACACTATCAACACGTGAAATTCACTCCATTTGATGTACATACAAATTCCACTTGTCATCTCTATTGCAAACTAAACCTCGTGTAAATATTTCTTCAGTCTGTCAAGTAAAAGTCTACTTCCAGCGGTTGATTCTCGTAATTTTCTTCATTTTCTAATCTAACTATTTCCACTAATTTTGCCGCTATCGAAGTCACATTTTTTCCTATTTCTTCAGCAATGTACGCTCTATCTATATAAGCTAACATTTGATTGGTTAAACTGCCAGCATAACTAGGAAATGGCTTCAAATCAACCAATGGTTTGCGCCGATTCAAGTCGTCGCTCGGGATACAGGCATAGTAAAATAGTGACACTCAAACTCGGCGCTCGGGATACAAGCTATGCAAACTCAGCCCCGTTATCGAGGTACTCGGGAGATGAGGGAGGTAAAGTGCGACGAGTTATTGAGGCGGCAGGGGTTACTGTGTTAAAACAATAATTATTAACTGACAATTGCTTTTCAGGATGACTCTAATGCCATGAAATAAGTTCACTGAATGACAGAAGTGTTTATTACAGCTCTATTACAGTGTTAGATCCTAGTAAACTTAAAAATATTATATTCTCCCCTTTCCCCAATGAAATATCATGTACCTGACTGTTCCTGGTGTTTATCATATCAAAGACCCACAATAGGAAGCTAGTTATTGGAGGTATCAATGCATGAAGTGATAATGTGTGCTTGGACACAGTACCATGTGAAGAATTTCCATTTAGCTAATAGTACACTTTTAAAGTGCACAACCCTCTTGCACAAGTGATTCTCCAACCAACTGGATTTGAGAATTGTCTGCACCAGAAGGCTCATTTAATATAGTCTAGATTTATAGATTCAGCAGATCTGGATTGGGATGAAACACTTTCCATCATGGTTGCTTGAGCAGATGAAAGGTGATCTCTATTTTTCTGGGTAATCACATTGCATGATTGCTGAGGTCACATGAAAACAATGGGATAATGAGACGGATTCGATTTTATCGAGTTGATTCCACCATGAACCAAGGAGCATGCATGAATAGAGTACACTTTGATCACTACCAGGATGCAGAATATTATTTGCCTTTGGAAGCAGAACCAGACTGGGATAAAAAGCAAGGTTAAGATACAATGTGTACAATTTTATTGCTCTTTTCTGGAGAAAGTTGTTGATTCTTTGCTGCAAAGTAGCAACTTTAAGTGGGTCTACGAGGATGTTTAAAGCTGCAGAAACTCTGGACAAATACGAAGATGTGCTGAAAATGATTTTGAGTCCACTGTCTGATCCATTGTCAAGTGCCAAATTTTTCGCCACTGAAATTCATTAATTAATTCTTAGTCTAGCCGACAATTAACTATCTTGGAGTAGAGTTTGGACATAGGAATGTTTACCTAACTGGGTCATGCTATTAGACTGTTTATAGTGAAAATGGACTGGGTGTTTGATACGCTTAAAAGAGGGAATTTCTCACGTAGAAGCTGTCAAAGTGATTTGAAACAAATGGTAGGGTGATATTTTGACCCAGGTGGAATGTTTTGGCATCTTGATAGACGGTTTTCCAAATGTCCGTAGGAATAGCATTTATTCCGATGTGTCAAATGTAGAAGGAGGGTTGGGTCGAACCCTAGAATTGGGGAAATATATTCTCTGAGCTAATGAGTTTGAATTAGTCTGAAAATTTCTCTGCAAGAGAGAACCGAAGGTAGAAGTAATTACCAGGACTACGAGCGTTCTTTGAAAGACAGACGTTCGTTAAATAATTGTGGTTCCAGGAAAACTGAATTTGGAATGATTGTAAGACGCCAAAAACACAAGATATTTAACTCAAATTCACCTTTATCATGATGTAATGTATATGATGTTTTCTTTGTTACAGATGCATAATGTATTGATACTATGATGCAAATAGTTCGGGATTGCATTGATTTAATAACGTACTTTGATATGATGTTTCTTTGTTACAGATGTATGATGTGTTCATATATTTTGTACGAATAGTTCAGTATTACATTGATTTAATAATGTACTTCTGAATCATGAGTTAGAATTTTCAATTTTATACGTAGATAGGTTAATGGGTGGTGTAGAAAACCCGCTGTGTACATTTATGATTGGACAGTGCTACATTAATTTTGAATTTATCATATTAGTGAATATGGATTGTGTGTTATGATATATTGCCTCACTTTACATACTGATTTACAGGAATATATGTGACTTTCCCAAAATTTTGATGTCCATAATTAGCAGTATAGCTCTATTGATCTGAAGACTTGTGTAGTATTTGCTAGCCGTATAAAAGTTAACACTGATAGTTAGATCTGATTGTTCGAACCAGAAAGACGGACGGACAATCTCAACTTTTAAAGCATAACAAGATACTTAGGGCGTTTTACCCTTTTCTTTTCAAAGGAGAATAGTTTGTTTTGAAGAAAGAGTGAGAAATAGTGAGGAAGTCGAAATTCAAAGAAGGGAAAGAGAAGTCAGAAGTTAGAGTTGTGGAACCACACGTTCACCAGAGGGCAACGTAAAGTCGTGACATAAGCAGAAGGAAAAACCAGTCGTCGAACAAGGTCATTGTGAATTTCCCAAGCGGTTCAATGTTAATGAACACTCGATTTCGTGATGAAATTTGCTATCAGCTATTAACGGCTAAATTTGACTATTTTTATGAATGTTTGAAATTTAATTAATGTACCTAGTATTTTTTAAAACTTCGATTTTAATGTATTTCTGAACTAAGTGTTTTCAGAAGGAAAGAAATTATAATTTACTGTGTCATTCCTTTCTCATGATTTTTATTTTTAATTAAATTCTTTATTTATCTTTACGGGGGCTCGTGTGTTGTCTTTGTTCAAGATACCGACTCGAGATTACCATATCCATACCGGGCAAATTACACCATAGAGGTCATCCTTTAGATAACGAGTATTAGCGGGAGGTGGTTTCGAGTGTTGTTTTTCCAAGTTGCGCAATACCTCTGACCAGGGACTAGTGCAATATTGTACTAATAGCGCTTGATAACCGAGCCAGCCGTTACATCCATCAATGGTTGTCAGAAATCTTGTACCATTCAGCAGTACTTTTGAGAATTCTGGTCTCCTCCTAGTGGGATCTGTGATAAGGGCATCATGAGAATGGAACTTATTCAGGTAGAAGGCTTTTGTGGAGAGAAATGAAGCTGACACTAGGTATCTGATGACATTCTAGGTAGGTACTTGATGACATTCTAATAAGGTATTTGATGACAAGCTAATTAGGAATTTGTTGACAATCTAGATAATACTTGATGACATTCTAATTAGATACTTGATGACATGATAAGTAGGTACTTGATGACAAGCTAGATAAGTACTTGTTAACATTCTAGAATTGTAATTGATGACATTATATATAGGTATTTGGCATTCTAGATAGGTACTTGATGACATGATAAACTAAGTTACTTGGTGACATGCAGTATAGGCACTTGATGATATTCTAAAAAGGTACTTGATGACATTCTAGATAGGTACTTGATCACATGCTAGACAGGTACTTGACATGTCCATTAGGTACTTGTAAACAATCTTGATATGCACTGCATCATATGCTAGATAAGTACTTGACAACTTGCTAGATAAGTAAATGATTACATTCTAGATATGTACTTGATGACATTCAAGATAGGTACCTGATAACAAGCAAATTAGATATTTGATGATATCCTAGATAGGTACTTGATAACATTTAAGATAGGCACTTGATCACATACTAGATTGGTACTTCATGACATTCTAGATAGGCAATTGGTGACATGCCAAGTAGTTACTTGGTGACAAGCTAAATAGTTAATTGGTGACATGATAGATAGGTAATTGTTTACATTCTATATAGGTAGTTGATGACATTCTAGATAAGCAGTTGATGCCATTCTAGATAGATACTTGATGACATTTTAGATAGGTATTTGATGACATGCTAGATAGGTAATTGATGACATGGTCGATAGGTAATAGATGACATTCAGATAGGTAGTTGATGACATTTTAGATAAGCAATTGATGACGTGCTAAATAATCAATTGGTGACATGCTAGATAGGTACCTGATGATATGCTAGATAGGTATTTCATTACAAGCTAATTCGGTACTAACATGCTAAATAGTTACATGGTGACATGCTAAATAGTTAATTGGTGACATGCTAGATAGGTAATTGTTTACATTCTATATAGGTAGTTGATGATATTATAGATAAGCATTTGATGACATGCTAGATAGGTACTTGATGGCATTCTAGATAGGTATTTGATGATATGCTAGATAAGTACTTGACATTCTAGATAGGTACTTGATGACAAGCTATATAGGTACTTCATGGCATCTAAGATAGGTTCTTGATTAGAAGCTAGATTGGTATAGGACCTGATGACATGCTAAATATGGACAAGGTAGGTAGGGACATGGCAGGCAGGGAAATACATCGTGATAGAATCAAAGAAGCTTTTCTACTGTTAAAATCTAAAAGTCAGCATGTGCTGATGTTACTATATCTGAATTCATTAAGGCATTTAAATCTTAGCTGGCTTTTGACTCGTCTGTATCTGAATTCATTACGGCTTTTAAATCTTACATGACTTTTCACTTGTCTGTATCTCAATTCTTTGAGGCTTTTAAATCTTACCTGACTTTTAACTTGTCTTATCTGAATGAAGGCTTTTAAATCTTACGTGACTTTTCACTTGTCTGTAATCTGTATCTCAATTCATTAAGGTTTTTAAATCTTGCCTGACTTAATACTCATCTGTATCTAAATTCATGAAGGTTTTTACATTTTTCCTGACTTTTCACTTGTCTGTATCTCAGTTCATTAAGGCTTTAAAATCTTACCTGACTTTTCACTTGTCTTATCTGAGTCTGTATCTTAATTCATTAAGGCTTATAAAACTTACCAACCTTTAAAATTGTCTGCATCTGAATTAAGGCTTTTAAATCTTAACTGATTTTTGACTTGTCTGTATCTTAAATTCATTGAGGCTTCTATATCTTACCTGACATTTGACTTGTCTGTATCTAAATTAAGGCTATTAAATCTTTAATGATGTTTGACTCATCCCTATCTGAATACATTAAGGGTTTAAAATCTTATGTGACTTTTTACTCATTCCATTCTGAATACATTAAAGCTTCAAAATCTCATCTGACTTTTGACTGATCTGGTACCAGAATAAAATGTCTCATGTGGCAATATTTCTTTTTCTTTTATATCTTATGCATGGAGTCATTGTTTACTTTGTGACTTGTGGGTACATAATTATCTGTCTGCTATCTCAGTATCAATAGTCCCAGCCAAACATACTTTACTTACCCTGAACCTGACACCGTTTTAACCCCTCTGTGTCAATGAAACACTCATCTTCTATTAATGCTGTGATTTGCTGGCTTAGATCTATAACCAAGAGATATACTGCACGATAGCTCAGGAAAGTCTGGTGGGTAGTGTAAAAAACATATTGTCCAGCAAAATCCCATAATCCCAATTTTGCATATTCCTCCATGCTCTTCTTTAGTTTGTCTGAATTTGCATTGACCATTTGGATGATTTCCATCACTGCATCATTCTTCTCATTTTCAATGGCTGCATCACTGCTTGCTTCGGGGCTCAAAATGGCAATGGCAGATTCAACAGGCTGAGATAATGAAGGCACAACTTCTTCATCAATATTATGTTTGGCATGTCCGTTATCTTGTTTTGCAGTGATGACATGGGTTTCCATCTCGTTTGGCACCTGCTCTTTGTCATTTGACTTCTGCTGAACTTGCTCATTTAAAAGCTTTACAAGCCGCTGAATACTCAAGTTTTCCTCTGCATCTAAAATGAAGAACATATGAATCAAAATAATGTGACTATAACATAACTTTGACTATTTACATTGACAAAACTCAATTTGAACATAATCAAAATAATATGAGAGCATAACAAACCATGCACTATTAATATTGACAAAGTTGGTACAGCAAACAGAAGATTCCACTACAGGTTCAAATATCAAATTCCCAGGATATCTGGTTTAGGGCTGTGGATATGCTAACGCATTAACCCCATTTTAGTTGCACTACAAAATGCAGAGGGAAAAACAGAATTTTCTTCACCCATTTATTTTTCCAAATAAAATATGCCTGTGGTTGGAATCCAGTTTTATGTTCAGATTTTAGACCATATGGCCACAGATGTAGGGCAGGCTGTTCTAAAGTGCACACAGACAGGTGAACCTGTGAACAAATAGGACAAGGTGGACATTTTCAATAGTATTCTCAATACGAACTATATGGGGCCATTAAGTAAAATAATAAAAGGAATCCAACATTTCACACTCTGCTCATGCGCGAGCAAAATAAGCAATGGAATCATTGCTTTTAGCACCACAAGGCATTGGCTAATGGAAAATTGCTTTCAAGTCGATTTTTTAGGATGTATTCAGAAATAGTCCCCAAAATGTGTTTCTTACTCGAATTTCATGCAAAAACCTCCAGGCGTTCATGTGTCAAGAGAAGCCTTTTGCTTAGCCCTGTCACAAAAAAGTCAACCAAAGGACTCCTACAAAGTTTAAACTGGAAAGCTGATCTGGATTGGTGCACAGACCGTTTAGTTATTTTATTCTGAGTCATGGAAAAGAAAATTATCAACAAACCAGCTTGGAAATACACTAAAATAAATAACAAAACGAATGCTACCCTATACAGACTATATGAATGTGAGGTGTTCGCTCATTAATGTATACATAGAATGGTTCAGACTGGTGTGTAACCTCTTTTCAGAGAATAAAATGGCAAATTTCAGATTAAATGTAAAATGAATTTCAATGATTCAAACTGAATTAAAACAAACAAAACAGAATCAAGATGAGGCCATAATCCAAACTTTCAAGGATGGGGACATATATAAATAATCAAACACTACAGAAAGTAATACATAAAATCTCAATCGTACTAATTGTAAACCTGAAACCAATGTGTGTGTGTGTGTGTGTGAATAGCTATCAATAAATCAAAATATAAAAAAGAATGAAAATGTATACTAAGCAGCATACAGCTCGTGTGGAATAAGTAGTTGGATCATTAGCATTGGACCAAGAGGTCAATGGTTCAATCCCTTGCTAAGTCATACTAAAGACTTTTTAAAAAATTGGTACTAACAGTTGCTTTGCTAGGTGCTCTGAAGTTAGTATTAAGATTGGTTGTCCTCGTGACTGGATAATGTTACTAGGTTCGACATGGTGCTACGTGTTTGTTGCATCAAGCCCCAGTGCAATATGGTGATCATTGTTTTCTAACTTAACTGCATGCAAATTAGTGACAGTCCTTATTGTTTTCAGGTTTATAAATCCAAGATAGTCAATATCTGGTGGCTGAGACTCAAACCTACATAGAGTTGGCATGCCAGTGATCACTAAAAGTGAGCGCTTTAGACTATTTGGCAACCCGGGGGCCACATATGTGATTGTACTACAATAACTACAGATGAATAGAGGGACAAACAAACAGAAGACATAACGCCAGCCTTTTGCCACTGCAATATGGTGATCATTGTTTTCTAACTTAAATGCATGTGTTACTAGCAGGATGACACTGCATATATGTGAAGTAGTTTCTGATATGACTTCAGGGTCAATGTTTGGACCAGGTCATACTAATTGGTGTGAGAACACGGAGGACAGTGCAATGGAACAGGTAAGAAATTGCTAGAGCTTATGTTATCAAGTGATCAGCATTATATTAGTAGCATGCAGTAACCATAGCAACAACAATCACATTCTGACATTCTGACTGCATGTGCTGCTTGTAAAATTACAATCTGGGTGAATAGCACAAGTTTAAAGTTCAGCATGTAGTGCATAATATTACAATCCATGTACATGGCATTATTTTCAAGTTCTGCATGTAGTGCTTCTAAAACTATCATTTGGATACATGACACAAGTTAAATATTCATCATAGTGCGCTTGTAAAATTACAATCTGGATACATAGCACGAGTTAAATATTCAGGATAGAGTGCTTGTAAAATTCATGATCTGGATACATTGCCAGAGTTTAATATTCAGCATAGAGTGCTTATAAAATTACAATTTGGATACATGGAATGAGTTTAATATTCAGCATAGAGTGTTTATACAATTACAATCTGGCTACATGGCACGAGTTTAATAGTCAGCATAGTACTTGTAAAATTCATGATCTGGGTCCAAGGTCTGAGTTTAATATTCAGCATGGTGTGCTTGTAAAATTACAATCTGTGTCTATGTCATCACATTTAAGTACATGTAGTTCTTGTAAAATTACAATCTGTGTCTATGTCATCAGATTTAAGTACATGTAGTTCTTGTAAAATTACAATCTGTGTCTATGGCATCACATTTAAGTACATGCAGTTCTTGTAAAATTACAATCTGTGTCTATGGTATCACATTTAAGTACATGTAGTTCTTGTAAAATTACAATCTGTGTCTATGTCATCAGATTTAAGTACACGTAGTTCTTGTAAAACTACAATCTGTGTCTATGGCATCAGGTTTAAGTACATGTAGTTCTTGTAAAATTACAATCTGTGTCTATGGCATCACATTTAAGTACATGCAGTTCTTGTAAAATTACAATCTGTGTCTATGGTATCACATTTAAGTACATGTAGTTCTTGTAAAATTACAATCTGTGTCTATGTCATCAGATTTAAGTACACGTAGTTCTTGTAAAATTACAATCTGTGTCTATGGCATCAGATTTAAGTACATGTAGTTCTTGTAAAATTACAATCTGTGACTATGGCATCACATTTAAGTACACGTAGTTCTTGTAAAATTACAATCTGTGTCTATGGCATCAGATTTAAGTACATGTAGTTCTTGTAAAATTACAATCTGTGTCTATGGCATCACATTTAAGTACATGTAGTTCTTGTAAAATTACAATCTGTGTCTATGGCATCACATTTAAGTACATGTAGTTCTTGTAAAATTACAATCTGGGTCCATGGACTGAGTTTAATATTCAGTTGAAGTTCTTGTAAAATTACAATCTAGGTCCATGGCATGAGATTTAAGAACAACATGTAGTGCTTGTAATATTACAATCTGTGTCCATGGCCAGATATTAAGTACAACATGCAGTGCTTATAACGTTTAACTTACAATCTGGGTCCATGACATGATATTAAGTACAACATACAGTGTGCTTGTAAACTTACAATCTGAGTCCATGGTCAAAGTTTAATATTCACATTGGAGTTCTTGAAAAATTACAATCTGGGTCCATGGCATGATAAGTAGAACATGCAGTGCTTGTAAAGTTTAGCTTAAAATCTGGGTCCATTACCGGAGTTTAATATTCAGCGTGGAGTTCTTGTAAAATTGCAATCTGGGCCCATGGCATGAGATTTGAGTACACCATGTAGTACTTGTAAACTTAAAAATAATCCTTTGTTTAAGGTAAAATATTGCCAACTGATTTTATAATCAAGTTTCATGCTACATATACATAGTGCAAATGACTATTACTGATTCAATCATCAATACTAATACTCTGTAACGTGGATTTTATAATCAAGTTTCATGCTACATGTGTACATAGTGCAAATTACTGTTACTGTTTCAATCATCAATACAGATACTCTCTAACGTGGATTTTGTCATCAAGTTTCATGATACATGTACATACTGCAAATGACTATTACTGTTTCAATCATCAATATTGATACTCTGTAATCTGGGTTTTCTATTCATTGTCTACTTTTAAATGCATTACAAGTTCTAGCATGACAAAATATTCCACGGATCTCTAATTACCAGTGAATAACACAGACAGACTTTGTATAGCACCTAATCTTTAGAAGCTCTAAGCAATTTACAACATCTATAATGATATGACTATAAAAAACAAAAGCAAATACCATGAAACTGGAAAACATAACAAGTGCTGAAATTATTTATGGTAGGAAACATTATTAGGTTTGTTCTTGCAATCGAAAAGGATGAGTTTTAAGAGCACTCTCTAAAGGGATTACTGTGTCTTTGTGTCTATTTTCAATGGGCAATTCATTCCACGTTGCTAGGCAATGGTTTGTAAAGAAAGTCCGTATCACTTCGTTTTCATAGTGGTAATAACGAGTATATGAATGTAAGAAGAGGAGCGTAAGTATATTGCTTGTGTGAACACATGGATGAGGCCAGATATGATTAGTCCTTATGTGAAATGTAGCACAGAGAACATATTTTGTCTTTAATTTTGGATTGAATGGAAAACCAGTGTAGGGTACAGAGCACAGAGGAGAGGTGTGCTCTGATCGTGGTACTTTAAAGATGATCCTAGCAGCCGTTTCTTTAATAGATAATGAGACAAAGCAGACAGACTGGAGTTACAATAGTCCAGGCTTGAACCTACTAATGAACACATAAGTGTTTTGGTGGCACCAACTGAACGATATGTCCAAATGGAGCTGATGCATCTCAGCTAAAGATATGCAGCCTTGCATATGTTCATCACATTAGATGCATTGTGAGTGTACCGTCTAGAGTAAAACCTAAGTTTCAAATCGACTGTGTGAATTTAATTTTGGTGTTGCTGATATTTATTGTTTGAGGTACAAGATGTGAATGAGAAAGTCTTTGTGTTGTGATCAGAATGGCCTCATTTGTTTCATCATTCATCTGCAGTTTGTTACATGTCATCCATGATTTCACATCATAAATGTACCTATCCACTCCTTGGATGGTAGCATCATCTTCAGTTCGTTGGCTAGACTGGTATATTTCAGTGTCACCACCATACAATTGCTGAGACACTGGGTGATGATCAATGATACTTGATAGTGGCAGAGTGTACAGAACGAAGAGAACAGGTCCATGAACAGACCCCTGTGCAACACCAAAACGTAGATCAACTGGGCTGGAGTGAATTCCATTTGCAGATACAAGTTGTGTCAGGTTGACTAAGTTGGACTTCATCCACAGTAAGGCTGTTTTGTGAATGCCAGATACATTCTGGAGACGCTGACGTGATATATCATGGTCTATTGTGACAAATGCTGCAGACAAATCAAGGAGGTTGAGAAATGCTATCCAAGGCAGAGAGAATGTCATTAAAATACTTTCAGAAGAGTGGTTTTAGTATTGTGGCAAGGTTGAAATGCAGACTGTATAGTGCTGAAAAGATTTTGAATTCAAATGAGATACAAGTCGGTTTAGAACAATTATTTCTAACATATTTTTATATGAATGTGAGATTATAAACTGGGCGGTAGTTCTTTAAATCAATATGGTCACGGTTGGGTTTCTTCAGCAGAAGCTTTACAATGGCAGTTTAGAAAAATGATGGGAATTCTCCGGATGAGAGTGATATATTAATAACATCGGTTAGTGAAGGCAATATTGGGTCTAAGCACTAAAGCAAAAGTGTTGTCGGAATTGGATCAAGTTCACATGACTTTGGTGCATTCTTAATCATGACTGCCCATAACAAATCCATAGAGACACGTTAAAATGCTCCTAACGGTTGTCGCTGAAATTCTGTGTCGTAAATGTTTGGTGACTATGAGTCAATTGAAATTGTGTTGTCAAGCGTATCTCTAATGGTATGTATTTTGTCAATGAAACAATTTTCAAATAGGTCCAGAAGGACTTATTTACATTAGTGTATTAGTTATCTAGAAGAGCTCTTTGCAGCTGGAGCTCTCCATGATCTTAGTACTGTAGTGGGATAATTTGGCTAAATGTTTGGCTAAATGGACTATATTTGTGATGCTCTTCTTAGTGGCTTCATATTCTTGTTTTTGAATAGTGATTCTGGTGCAAAGCCAAAGCCTCTCTCCTTTATGGCGGTCTTTTTTAAGCAGTGCAAAGCTGGTCCCTAACAACGCAGACAGTTACTGAGCTGGTCAGCTGTAGGAGGTAAGAACGTTGTTAGGTTTGCTTGTTTGTCATGCATTAGTTTGGTTCTATTTATCATACAGAGGTTTCTCTTAGAAGGAAATAAAGGTGGAGGGTAAGGGACTGATATGTCCAGGTGTCATGTAATGCAGAGGTGATCTGATGCAAGTTAGTGGGATACAAGGGTGGATCGGAGAATCTTGTCATCATGCCAATGAATAATCTGTCTAAAACGTAACCATGTTTATGGGTGAGTTGGTTAACTGACTGTTTTAAGGTTGAAAATATGAAACATATCTAGGAGTGTTGATGTGTACGAATTTCCAGGACAGTCAAAGTGAACGTTGAAATCTCCAAGAATAATCAGGTTGCCACCTTTGACATTTCCATACTCCATGAGATTCAGAAACTGCTCGGTAGAGACGAAAAAAAAAAAGACGTCCTTGTCTCAGTCCAAACCCCAAAAATAGAGTACTTTGTGAGCCAGAATAGACACATTAAAGCCGAAGCTGCCTTACATTGCAGCCATAGCAAATAACTGTTAGTAAAGAAATTGGATCAGACACCATTTACATCCAAGCTATCTTCCCTTACATCCTTGACAACAAAAAACCAACTACAAAGCACAACTGAACTAGACTTGGTCTGTGTTCAGATAAGGTAAAATAGTTTTAAAAAATGACAACAATATAGCTTAGTTCCTATCACTTTCTTAGCTTTTGTATATTTTTTATATAGTCAGCCTATGAAAGTGAGGTTAATGATGAAAAAGAAGCAGGAGTGAGCTTGTTATGCCAAAGAGTAAAATTCAATTTAATCTACAAAGTTTTGATTCAGGATCTAGTTTGGTATATAATAAAATGTTCTTTCCCAATGCTAATACCAAATATATTACATCTGGTGGTACCAATTACACACACAGACATATATGCATACACACACACAGACAGACGTACATACATGCATGCATGCGTACGTACGTACATACATACATACATACATACATACATACATACATACATACATACATACATACATACATACATACATAAAATTGCTTTATCTGCATAAATGGAAAAAAATCAATGCAAAAATGATTCTCCCCTGGAAGTTTCCTCTCTACCCTCGGGATATAGGACCTGATTCACAAGTTTGAAACTGTTCCTACACAACCTTTGAAGTGCACACACATGCTTGTGTTATGTAATTATTTGCTTGTTAATTTTAAAGCTTGTTTAATTTTGATATCATTATATGCTATTGGAAAGTAACATTGTATGCTGGACTTGATCTCGTCCAATATTTCTGCTTTAACTGACTGACTTTTCTTTATTTCATTTATGTAAACAGCTACTACAAAACTAAATTATATTTTATGTATTAACTTGATATCATGATCATTATTAATTGAAGTAAATATGTTTATTTGGGTCAAAGTTTTGGAGTTTCCTAAGTGAAATATACATAACCCTGATTATTGCGTTGTAAACATCAGGGTCATTAGAAGGATATATTCCATAAGAAATGCTAATTTGTGACCTGAGGTCAAGTAGAAAACAATATATATTATGTAACTGTGAGGACTTGGTCATTTGTGCTTTAACATCTAGCCCTTTTAATTTCCTTTTTATGTTGTGACCAGGAGTTTTGGGCGGAAAACTTTTCCTTCAAATTATTGATTTCAAGGGATTATTTTGTCTTGAAATACAAAAAGGTGCTCTGATAAAATGTTTGGATAGGCACAATCAATGGAATTTACAGAACAATGTATATTCAAGCCTGGAATTTTATTTCTGTGAGGCAACAATAGATGTGCATCAACATTTCAACAGCTATCACATCTATTTCAGTTTGGGGATTTTCTGGAATTTTACTGAATTTTATTCAGGATTTTAAATTACTAGGACTTGTGTCTGTTATTCTTGGATAATTTTAGGATTTAATTGACAACATTGAAAGATTTTTTTCTTCTCATATATACTTTGTGTTCTAGGGTAATATATATATTTGTTAAATTTTACAAAGCTTGTTGTCTTTCACTCTTTTTTGATCCTTATTTTAAGAGCATAAATTTATAATACTTGGCATTATAAAAATAATTAATTATTTAAAGTAGCATAGTTACTGAACTTGACTGTACCAGCCTTGGACCATGTCCCTGAAGTCATGACCTGAAAATGATTAAGGTTTAAGTTCTCCACTCAACGGTACTATATATAGTGACTAAAAAATTAAGTCAATGGGCATGAGTCCAGGATTTTGCAGATTTGATTTCTACCATCAAATCCGCTTGGAGCCTCAATGGAAGCTTTTGTTGGGGGGGGGGGGGGGGGGGGATTAAAGTATCAATTAAATGCACAATACATGTGTATTAGACATACTGTATTTTTATAAATATACCACCATCACTCTGCTGTGATTGAAACCAACATGCATCTAAAAGTGTTCAGTTAATAATATATGAGTGCACACAACATATAATGATCTGGTTGTTCAACAGTTATGCAGCTCTAACACAACTATATCTAGCTAAGAAGAAATATATTTTATTTGTTTGAGTAAGAAATAAAAAGAAAATACTGTCGAACTGTTATATTAGTAATTTTGATTGACCATGATTTTTCATGTCAACCTGTTAAAATGTCCAGAGATAGAACGAAATAGTAAGGTTGACCTACAAAACATTCTCTTTTTACCTTTCTAATGCAGTTGTTATCTGAATGTGGTAAATTAAAGTATTTAACTTCATCTGTCTTCCTCTAACCCAAACCCCTCGGTCCTTCTGTATTAAGGTTTCCTGGCTAATGGCTTATATGGTTAAGTACAGATACCACTCACCATGCAGCTATGTTACAAAGCAGGTTAGCATGCAGCAGAGGATGATTAAAAGCCAAAGGGTGCATACAGAAAGCAAAAAGCCAAAAACATGTCATTTGCAAAATATTAGCTTGTTTTATGGTGCAAAATTGGTTCACTAATATCATGAATCTGTTGTAAATGATATCCATGATTTACTAAGTTCAATGATGTTGTGAGCTTGGCATAACATATTAGCACATGACTGACTATACATTTTGGCCAGAATAAATAGTAGAGGAAGAAGCTTGGAAAATCTGCAAAGAACCACCAAACCATTGGAAGCTACTGGCAAGCTATCTCATATGCCCCTATTATCCAAGGTGGCAGTTATCCTTAAATGTGAGAGCTTTGGACCACTTGGCCCTGAGGGATTTCCTAAGCTCATTAATATTCAATATAAAAGATGCCTTTACATACTTTAAGAAAGCTATATTTCAGTAATGGACAAGTGAATTATTATGGCAAGCTAACATCAAAATGGCAATCTTTAGAACAGTTTACATTAACAACATACAATGTTGGTCTTAGATCATCCACCACAATTTATAAATGTTATCTATCATTTTGGGCAATGTAAATGTTACAAGGGTTTGTGGTAATTATGGTTTTATTTACATCATTTGCACAACCCTAACCCTGATAATGCTGTGGTGTATTTGCATTACCTCACTACCTATAATGAATATTTACTTATGTCAGTGGTGATGTTGTTCAATACCATTAAACAAGTATATTTTAAACTTTTTAAATAATTCCTTTTCTGGTGTTGGTATTATGACTAACATCCACATCTCTTTTTTTAGGTATACAAGATTGATTGGTCTGGATACAGTGAACATAAAATTGGCCTTATTAAGAAATATTCTTTCATGCCTTGGAAAAATTTAGTATTCGTTGCATCCTGGATATTGTTTATAAGTTGATCTAGAATTAAAAGGTGTGCCCTCTTTTGGAGTCTTAAAAGTTTTGTAAAGTTTGAATTAGAGACATTACCCCAAATTACATTAAAATAGTCCAGGTATGCATAAATACAATTTTTTATAAAATATGACCTTACACTGAGTTATATGTTTTAATCTTTCCAAATTTCCAAAGATATGAATTCACCTTTTCTGAAACATGTTTAATATGAATAGCCAAGAGAGACTAATCTACGAATACACCAATAAATTTAATATGAAAGGTCACATTAGTGCTCCCATTGTAAAAAAGAACTTGTAGTTTGTCACTGTCTATCAATGCATACAAACAAATTTGAGAAAGGCTAAACAGATGCAAAACTTATCCACAATATGCCCTCATGCTAAAAATGAAACACACCCAATTTAATTTCTTCTATTTTTACATTCCAAAATCAAAGAACTCTCTAAAACATTTTCCATATTTATGGCCACTAATTTGTATTAGTAATCCCAATAGAAATTTGAGAAAGTACAAATATAAATGCATTTATTCAAAATCTAATTTAGTGGATGAAAAGTTGAACCTCTTTGGTTTAACAAATACATTAAAACTTAAAGTAAAAATTCTCCAACCTTCAACTTTGGTGTCTCACTATTATGTATGCTGTATAAATTCAGATGGCGCATGTTCTGGCAAACTTTGTTGCTTACAGGCCAATGATTTAATTGAGGATGGGGTAGAGTTTGATCATTTTTCGTTCTTGTACCACTAGGCCACTGAAATTGATTGCTTTTTGCTTCTTTGGCAATAAACAAACTATATAGTAAATCTGGATATTCTCAGATCAGTCTAAAATCAAGTGAAATAATCATTGAACTTTCTTTCACCAAATATAGCAAATAAGCGTCATTACCACAATGGTTTAAGCAGAAATCTACAAGAGAGGGAAACAGATACTGAGATTTTGATTTTAATATGACATACTTTGCTCTTGTGTTATCCATTCTCCAGTTGCCAAGGAAACTTTGCAGCATTCTGTCTGAATATCTATCCCCTCTGTGCTCTGTCTCTCCCATATATTCACTTCTTTTCCCAACAGTCGCTTTGTCAATGTTGTTTTCCCAACATCATATGGACCAACGACCATTATCCTAATATTGAAAACCTTCTCTTTTCCATTTCTAAGAGCCTTTCTGTACATCTCAATGTATATTGGATCCATATTTAGGACCTCTGATGGAATGACTGCATCTGAAACAGAATGATGGCATTCAATGCAGGATTCATACTAATTTTAATGATACATTTTACACCCTATTAATTAAATCAAATATATGAAAATTAAATATTATATTTAAAAGCCCTAGCTATATTTCTTCTCTAAATAATTCCTATATTAAAAGATGGGGAAAGGGTCTTATGTTTTACTGAATGACACATAACAATGGCTACAACAGTGGTGAACTAATGAACAGTGAACCACATTCCTGACATACCACCACAATGACCAAATAAGAACCACAGTGAAGCATGCTCCAGATATACCACCACCAATTGCCAACTAATGACCACACTTAAACATGCTCCTGATACCTACCACAATATCAAAACTAATGACCAATGAAGCATGATTTTCACATACCACCACAACAGCCAACTAATGACCAGTGAAACATGATCTGGACATACCACCACAAAGGCCAACTAATGACTAGTGAAACATGATCTTGTAATACCACCACAAATGATGAGTTGTCTAAAAGTTGATTTGAAAACATATAAATGATTATAATATATCTGATCAGACTCACACTCACTTTCAACGTCTTCCTCAAAATACAAATGTTAAATAAATCGGGTTTAAGTGTAAATGTTGACAAAGATTGTCAGAGTTCAATTATAAAATATATATTTCTTTAAAATCTATATCTGAGATATTCTTGCTAATTAGAGAAACATAATCTAATATCTTGTCTCTAATATCATCATTTTCAAAATCTAAAACTAATTGTATATTCTGTAAATAATCATTTAATTAATTTGCAAAAAACACAACTGCCTGTTCTCACTAGACTTGTTAAACCCAAAATGATTAATATCTTTAAGGTCATGGGGTGAGTGTGCTGTAAAGATTCTGCTTGGGGTGAGTGTACTGTAAAGATTCTGCTTGTATTGTTTTGGAAGGAAACCGGAAAACAATTAAATCATCTAAAAGTCCCTACTACAGTCAAATTAAAAATTTGGGAGTCTCTGAAATATAAATGAGGGTAAATGTAAATGCTGATAGTGAAACAGTCTCAACATACTACAGTGTAACATCCCTTTGATATCATAACACCACAATAGCCAACTAATGACCACAGTGAAACATCCCATTGATATCATAACACCACAATAGCCAACTAATGGCCACAGCGATACATGCTCTTGATATACCACCTGTTTTTGAAATACTTTAAACAAATCAATCCTGAGAATAATCTAGCAACAAACTAAGATGAAAGAAAGTGGTGAAGAAAGGAGGGCGGGGAGGGATCAGCAACTGTTAAATGCATTATTGGCAATAAAAATGAATTAACCTTCCTGGATACATACTGAAATAGCCAACCCAGGATGATCTATGTGGGTATTGAACCCATTATCCTTAGATTTCTCAGTCAAGTGCTTAATCAAATATCACGACTCCTTGAATTGACTGAATTTATTTGTATTGGAAGAATTTATTGATAATATTACAAAACACTTTTATGATTACTATCTCACTGAGTGATATATATTTGATACACACCGCTCCAATGGTATACCTATGGTATTAAATTCAAATACAGTAATAAATACAGGACAATAATAACATAAATTCATAATGTATTGAGTAATAGTTTTATTTAACAATGAGCTAATCTTATTTGCATTACAACTCTAGTGTACAATCATCTTTGCCACCATCAGAAGAAAATACCATCTTTTTTGTTGCTTTGTTTTTTAAGCCAACAAATCATTACTTCACACATTCTGTTTTTGCAGAAATTTTCCGTTTTTAAATTAGAGATCCAAAAACGAGATTAATATTATTTTGATACACATAAAAGTAGATTTACTATCGAAGCAAAATGGATGCATTATGGGATAGGCCGGTACCGTAAATTTTGAATCAAATCTAAATGACGTTTAATAAATGTTACGTTCTAACACAATTATTTCTAAAGATTATACGAGTATATTTCAAGGACTAAATATGTGCGCTATTGAGAGAAATTCTAACTCTCATAACACGGATAATATTGTTGTAGTTTATAAAAGTAAATAAAATTAATAGTCTATATCCACTAGTTGAAATAATAATCATAGAAATAAAATCTCGAAGCCGCTAAAAATATTTTGTTCGTATTTTTGCATATATGGTGTTCCCCTTTTAATTTAATTAAATTAATTTATTTGTGTCCTTTTCTTAAAATATAACACACGAACCTTTAAAAAGAGAATGTTCGGTTTATTTCTTTTGTTAAATATAAATATTTCTTGCAAAATAGACCTGTGACAAGAAATGCGCGATACACAACCAGTAAACATTTCCAGACGCCAACCGCTCGAAACCGGATTGAGAGGCACGCGCCACGATGAAAAGCGACACCTGGTGGGACTATTTTGTGTACTGCCCTAGATTGGTAATGGCTTCTCAACCCGATCGTAGTCGTCCATAACTATTTTTTATTTTTGTCTGTTAATTTTGGTTGATAAATAGAAATTACATCACTTAACAGTAAGGAAATGGAAATACATAGATAAAGCAATATTAATATTAAATTTAATAACAACAAATATAATTTTATTTCAACTTAACATTAATAAAGGCGACAGTGCATGACGAAACTGACATCTTTTTTTGTAAATTTAAATTAAAATGTTTAAAATTTTCAGTAAATCAAGTTTGTAATTTTATTTGTGATGTCAAGTAATAATTAATGTCACTAAAATAAATTAAATTATGTCAATAATGTTAATCAAATGAAATAAATTATGGGGATAAAAAAGAGATATGGATTACCTGGGTATTGTGTCCTGTATCTAGTGATTTGATTACTCCCCCAGCATGTTACATACAGAATTCCTTCATCACAGAATATGTCCATTGGATCACGTGGTATTCCCTGTCTGACAATGGACACTAGTTGACATTCAGACGTAAGGTGGTGAATACAGGAATAAGGGGAAAAAGGTCTAGAGTTACATACAAACAGACTTCCCTGTTTGTCTATAGCGATGCCTTTGGGTTGCGTCAAATCTTTATGTTTGTAGCTATATTTATATTTACTGGGATTCTGCACATCGTAGCCATATACACCAGTAGTATCAGGGGATAAAACATTACACGAAATGTAAATAATGTTATGTTTTGCCGTAATGTAACTTGACGACATGGACTTCACTTTACAAATCTGATGAATGGTGCCAACAACACGTCCATCATTACTTGACACAATACACCAACACACCGTTCTTTCCTTGACACCACACACAACAAGATCCCCATTGAATGACACAACACCAGCATACCAATCCAGTCCTCCCTGTACACGTAAATCCCTAGTCCATCGTATAACAGGTGTGTTGTGTGTGGACATAATTTTAATAAGACCGTTTTTCAGAATCACTGCGATTTCCGAGTCGTTGATAAGACAGACGGCTTCTGGCCATGACTCCAGTCTGTCTGACTTGTCCAGTAATCGTCCATCTTGGAGTCCGTGAATCCAGACTTTATTCCCGTCTTTCCTGTCTATGACGAATATCTTGTTACTAAAAACCACGATACAGTGATACTCGGGATACTCGTTGGCTGTGGAAATAAAGTGATATACACATTAATACACATCTACACAAAAATACCAATATGGAGACCTATATTAAAATACTAAATAACTTATATACGTCGTCTTATCGTTACGATAAATTTAATTTCTGACAATAGACAAATTTTCATCGACATCTTTGATTAGTATCATATTTACCGACACATAAATAAACGCTTAAATAAGGGATACACATTTACACAGACATATATAACTATTATCATTTCTTTAGACACGAAAATATAAAATATAAACAATTAAAAAACGCTTTATTAATCATTTAATTATATATTTAACCTTAAGTAAAGTCCACCTAAACATCGGACAGTTATTATCGTCAAAGAAAACGTTTTATTATTTATTAAATTATATATATGACCTTAAGTAAAGTCCACTTTAAACATCTGACAGTTACAATCGTAGTAAAGGTGTTATCGTTATCGTCGTCTTTATAATTATTATTTTAGTAAATCACACAGGCCATGTTAAATGTATTTTATTTTTACCAGTAAGCATATTATTCTTGACAGTATTTTAGTAAAGATTTCAACTGCATCTTCAGTTGGACATTTCTACTGTGTTAACAAAAATAATACGGTAAACAGTTGACGATAAGAAATAGTATGGTAGTTACTAATTATGGGTGACAACTACTCAATTCAAGGGTAATAAATAACTTACGTCGTCTTATCATTACAATGAATTTCATTATATTTTTGACCACAACACCGCTGTACTAGGGGTGATGGTCAGATGTGGAATTTAATACAAACCTTAATATAACATATATTTTAACAACAATTACTGACATTTATACCTATATTAATGGATTTGCATATAATTAATGCATATAAATTTAGTCTATTATAATAACTATCTAACAATTACAAGAGTCGTATTAGTGTCGTCATCATTATCACTTACATTATATTATTATTACAGAAGGTTTTCTAGCAGACATCATATAGAACCCGTAAGCACGCTATTGTAGTTCTGTACAGTTTTTCAGTAAACTGAAGATACCAAGAACAGTGCGTTAACAAGTTCTGTGTGGAAACTGCCATTGTCCCTGCATTTTATTTAAATTTTAGCGTGATACGTGCGTGAGTACATGTGTAATATCTAATAACGTAACCAACATCGTTGAAATTAAGCATTATTGACTATCGTTTAAATAATAATTAAAAACCTTTCAATAGTGTATTATAATAAATAAATAAGATAATACATAATATCCTGGAACTCGTGACTGTTTTCTTTCAAAAATATGAAGAATTTATGATATTTTCTTTCGTTCTTAGGAAACATTTTAAACCATATTATATAACGCTAGCCACACAAGCGGAGGGGTGGATATAAACCACAGTCTGACGTTTTATGAATAAAGTACGGCGAAATCTCTGACAACATGAATTCCCCTTATCCGTAATATAAATAAACATATTTGTTGATTTATATTATCGATAAGGGGATTCATGTCAGAGATTTCGCAGTACTTTATTGATAAAACGTCAGACTTATGTGATATAAACTAACTGCAATAATAATAATAATAATAATAATAATAATAATAATAATAATAATAAATCATGTAATATTGTCCTGTTATATACAACATTTGTTTGTATCCTTATGTGTACAACTCCCTGCATTTCAATGAAAATCCCTGTTGGCAAAGGCCTCCATTCTTTCCTTCTTTGTTTTATCGTCTGCTGAATATTTCTCTCAGTGGGCTTTCTTACTTGTGTTATGATACTGACATTGCTAAGTACGCAGGCGGAAACTTACAACATGGATAAATATGTGCCTTTTGGAACATTTATTACATTAAATTTAGGTTCCGTTTGCTGCAGTCTGTACTTTAGAAGATTTAAGTTAAAATGTGAAGATTTGTTGCAAGAACATTTGAGGGAAAGGTAAGGGATTCTTTTCTTGCAGTGCTAGAGCACAATGCTGATGATGTTACAAGGCAGCGCGCGATATGCGTCACAAGATCTACGGTAGTGCGTTTCCTACTGTATAACACAAACGACGCATACTACAATACTCTGAGAAAATATCAATGTCAAAATATGAGAAATAGAACGGAAAACAAATTACATACAACCATATGATTTAATGGTGTGCAGGTAATAGTAGGTTATGCTATTTAACATATAAAACAAACAATAAGTATAGATATAAACTGAGCCAGAGCTAAGGACTAACTGTTGCAGCTTTTCTTTACTTTTCTCAAGACTGATTTATGTAATTACTATCCCACATGATTACTAGAAATACCGAAATAAACTGAGAAAAAACAGGAAATACACATGTATTTACATGTTCTCTCTGTATATATCGGTTTCCACACAAATATTATTTTCTATTTTGTTTTAATAATAATAATAATATAAATAAAATTAAAATTTTATCATGGTATTTTGTTACGAATTGTTTACTTTTTCATAGTCATAGCACGCGACAATTGGTCGTACTTGATTGGAGAGTTTGACCGTTCTAAATCAGTGATGTTTTGATAACGACTGATCGTTCCGGAACGAATGTAATCTCCAGAACGGACGGTGTACCGTCGGCTAATTCATATTGTTTCTAGTCGCTTAATTAATGTTTTAATTGACTGCACTGCAAATACATTTATTGCTCTCGGTTCGATCTCATTTCTTATTCAAGTTAAGAAAACAATCTTTTTTGTGTAAGTCGCTTAATTTGGAACGGACAGTGAAAGTCGGCTTAATTCATCTTTTAAGTCGCTTAATTCATTTTCGAATTGACTGCACACACTTTACTGTCATCCCTTTGAACCCATTGTTTACTCAAGTTAAATCCAAATGTCGCGTACATTAAAGAAAAGGCACCCTTTTGCTCAACGTTGTCATTATTCGTTAATAGCTCACTTACAGAAATCACGCTCTACTTTGATTACGCACACATTTCATAACTGAGAAGTACATGTTTTGATATACAAGCGTTATACAATACTGATATTATCACATACACAAACATACGCAACAAGGATGGATCAATATCCATGTAATGTTTATTCAAGTGAATGTAAAAATGACACTTTACAATGCACAATCTGTCGACAATGGATCCACAGTGATTGTATTCCAATCAGAGCAAAAGACTTAAGTTTATGGTTTCGTGATTACTTGGCGTTTCTTTGCACGACGTGTTCTTTCAATTGAGATGTATATGATGCTTGACAAGCCTTACCGTAGCAATACAAATGTATGTTCTCTCTTTTGATAGATAAACAGATACCTTGATGAATGACATACTGTTTGTCGTTATTATTCTTCAGATAAATATTTTATTCCTGCCGTTTTTCTCACTGAATCGAATGTACGTGTTTGCGAAAGTTACGTACATTTCCTGCATCTCTCTATATATCCATATATATAGTCTGTCCATTCAGTATTAATGTTATATGTGCATTTGAATTGAATGACTTACTTATTTACAAGCGTAATTCAGTCGAGAAAAATAAATCACAATCTTTTATTATTGCCTGCGCAAAACTTCGAGACAAAAAATCATATATTGAATGCATTGATTCAAATCGCATTTTACAGTTAATATTCTTTGTTTATATTTGCTCTTACCATTTGGGGAGTGAGGACTCTAATATGTTCATGCTTTCTACTAAATCCCCGTTGTAATTGCAATTGACAAAGTTTCATAAAATAAATATATGTACATAACCTTTCTCTGGCCAATCTTGCCCTCTCGCCATACTTAATCCAGTAATATACCTTCCTCAATGTGTCGTGCACACATTCTTTTATTCATTTTTAATTAACTGCAAATCCTTTATTGTCTTTCCCGTGATCACATTTTTTATTCAAACTAGAATAACAATGTCGAGCACATTAATGAAACGGCCACTATTTTGATAGCGGATGTGGCTATTCATACGTAAGTTATAAGGTAAAGCAAACAAGAATTTCAATTAAAATATTTAAATGACTCTGTAAAAATATATTTTCAAGCTGCTGACAGCTTTTCATTTGAGGGAAAAAAAATGCCCTGACCAATGCTGCGAAGTCAGAAAGTAAGCTCATCACCTACGGTATTTTGATTCCAGAATCAGAGCACATGTCTACCTATGGAGCGAAATATGCAGTTTATGTAGAAATTTTAAAAATGTTTAATCCAGCAATTTTATGGAAACTTGTACCAATGTCAGTTTGTGGTGATTGTGACTTTTTATATAGATGCAGTTTCTACACCACTGACTGGTTCAGAAAACCTTCACTACCTACTGCGACTACGAACTACAATATAAGTGATATTGAATCCTATTTACTATGATGAAAAGTCTAAAAGTTATGTAGATTTGAGCTGTGGTAATCACATCGTTGTTAGTAACTATTCAAAACTTGTGAAATACGCTGTTGTTGCTGGTTCCTGCTCTGAAATGGCTTACATTTATGAACTTCGTGCCGGCATCTCCAAACCCATTCGTTCTTATTATCCGCCACAGTTACAAGCCAAGTCACAACCTTTCAGTCGTAAGGTTGTTGGAAGGGCAGTGAACCAATCCGCATCTCCCGCAGTAGGCATAATGTGGACTCACATGTACGTCCCAGAAAGAACTCACGGGTTTATACCCAATCACTTTGTGCCTCTGGTATATGAAAACAACGAGCATATGGTCATTGTAAATGTCGATGACTCATTAGATGGCTCAGTAGATGTTTCTTCTGTTAATTCTGACATGACGGCAAAACACGTTAGTAACGAGTCACAAACAGATATAGTCAACGAAGTAACTGACACACAACGAGGTAAAGGACGCAAATGACTCATACAGACATCCAGCAAAAGGCAAATTAGACCAGTGTCATTTTCTTGACATGGGAAAATCAGTGGAATTTTTGTTAAAATCAGATTCAAGAGTAGAATGCATTCCATGTGGTTTGTAAGAAAATGTATATTTCATTGTGAATAATGCGAACAACCTCGAGAAGAGGTAGAATAATGGCAAAAGTTCTTTTTCAGACGATTGTGGTGTATGGGATACATCTGCTGGTGCATCCCCTGAATCCTACTATTTGATTTCTGACAACGGTACTCACACCATGATTTTCTTTAACAGGGGAAGTACTTTCGTAAAAAAAACCTAAAGACAAATACGAAACTAAAAGTCATTATTCCATTAAGAATCTATCAAATAGACCGCATGTAGAAAAATAATAATTGTGAGTCCACCACGTTCTAAAACAGATAGTTGAATAGAAGACGAAAACGCAGACGGAATTTGTGCAACTAACACATGAATTAGTAACCCGACAATTCAGAAATCTGAGGAGTGCTCTAGTATGCACTGGAGAATTCCGGCTTGCCGACAGTCATAAACTATTCGAGTTGAGAAAAACAGACTGGGTAGAAATGATAGAGCAACAACACACACTTGTTCAAAACGCTTCAGACGCCACATCGACACAAAATACATGATTTTCACGAACAGTCAGACAACTATTGTTGAACCAAGGACTAATTAACCGAAACCTGGACAAAGGACACGAAAAATTAATGTATGAACTGTGACAATTATAGCTAAAAATGCTAAACATGAACCAGAGATGTCGTCATAATATCGTATATTTCATTGTTTTAGGTTAGGTTTATTTTACCTTGTCTTGTGCACATGACTTGTAGTTCTATTTTCAAGAGGAGCATAATCCTGAATACTATTGGATTAATTGCTTACCTGAGTTGTCTTTGTCTATCATCATATATCGTGGCTTGTTACGATCACATGATTAATCTCACTCTTGCATATATACTATCGTATACACTTTGGTACTTTGTTACATTACACTTTCACTTTGTGTATGTATTTCAATTCGCATTTTATCATATATGTCAAATCAAGTAAGAAATAAATAATTCATATAAATTGAAATTATTTTGCTTTTCATTACTATTCAAACATGTATGACTAGTCAACGTTCACATATTTCCAAAAATAGACTTTCTTAACACCCATACAATAAACTGTCATAACTAATATATATATATATATATATATATATATATATATATATATATATATATATATATATATATATATATATATATATATGCCAAATATTTGGAAACCTTTTAAACAAAATTTAAATTAAATGTTATTTACTTTTCAAAAACTATATCATTAAAAGTTATATTAAATATGTAATATAATGTCGGGAAATACTGTTGATACTTCGATACTTTTCCCTTTCACTCTGTGTACATATTACTAAGACTCTCCGTCTATCAGGTCTGTCGAATCAAGTACGACCAAGCGACATCATTACAATAATGTGCTATAACTAGGAAAAAAGTAGATTATTCGTATCAAAATCATATTGATCTTATTTTATTTTGCATATTATTATTATTCAAACAAAAACAAAATAATATGTGTGTGGAAACCGATATACAGAGAGAACATGTAAATACATGTGCATTTCGACTTTTCATGTATTTCGGTGCTTTTAGGAACCCCTAACCTACACAGTGGAATCAAGTACCAAGGACATATAATTATTTTTATGAAGAAAAAAAAATGAACAAGGTCATATAATTATTTTTATGAAAAAAGTATCATCATTTATCTTCATCAACAGCAGCAATATGAAATTATCGTTAGCAGCAGTGAGTGGTCAAAAGCGCCCGCCTGTACCGAATACTACCATTTCACTTCTGTCAACGTTGGTTTTAGTCTCTGGGTTGCATGTGAGAAGTCGTGCAGTGCAGTAGCTTGCAGTGCATTGTTGGTGCAAACACGGGCTTTATCGGGTTCTTTCTACAAGAATTACACTGGCCGCCTATCACGCGCTGTAAAATGGTGTTTGAACCTAAAACAATTATTATCGTCATGGAGTGTTTACGATTAGCATCATTGCCATGAATTCTTGTTTTGTGAAAACTCTTAGTCAACATTGAAAGAACTATAAAGTATGAACTATTCACGGCAGTAGTAGAGAAAGTGTAACTTTAGAGGCAAACGCGGAGATGGGAACCATGTTAAATTGGGTTTAAAAATTAAAGTGTCTAGCATAGAACTAACGTTAGGCCACCATTTAAAAGAAAATATTGTTTGATTAGAGTCGAAAGTCAAGCTGATTCAGTTTGTTTAAAAACCTATGCCAGGCAGAATTATTTTCTCTGTTTTATTCACATCTAAATATGTTACAATTCCGCTAATGTGCTGTGAACTTTCATTGATCAATTTTTATACAAATTTACTATATTGACGTCTCCAGTGGCAGATCAATATTTTTACTGACCGACTTTGTTTTACCCTCAAAAGAAATACAAAGGAAGTCTTCACTTGTTCGGGTATTTTGATAAATATAGTCACCGAACTTGTTTTATCCTATACAGAATTACAATTGAACGTCTCAACTAGCTCTGATTTATCGATAGCACCGAACTTGTTTTACACATCAAGGTCAACAGTCTTGAAACGGACGGAGATCCGTAAATACCATTTTACAAAGTGGAATCATAGGGTTATTGTTTTGTTTGGAATCATGGTCCTTATTGTTGGTGTACGCATACTCTTGGCAATCTTGAAAACTATTATTTTTTTTTCTTCTTTCTTAAAACAAAATATTGTTTGATTAGGTGTCGTGTCGACACCCTTCGTCCCTCCGCAGCACGTATAGCTGGTTTGGTACTTGAGGCGACACCCTTGTATGTGTTTTGATTTTTTCTTATTGTGCTTTGTTATTATATTGTGTTACTTTTTATTTTATTTTTATTTTTATTTTATATTGAATTCTGAAGTTTTCAAGAATTATTCTTTGGTTCGTTTATCATATTTTTCAAGTTACTTTATCCCAAAGAAGCTATATAGAGTGTACTTCCTACTTACTATCCGTGGTGATAGTTCGTATTCAGAGATTTTGTCTGCGACTGACAAAAACAACTTGGTTTCCTATCTCTATATGCTTCAAACAAGGATTGTATTCCCCTCCTTAGTACACTTGTCCCAGAGTTGGTTTCCTTTCCTTTTTCCTTGGTTACTTCCCGTTTTAGTGACTTTGCCAGAGTCGTATTGTCTGGTGCTGTGCTTTTGTTTTTTGGTTTTTTTTGGTTGTGGTTTGTGTTATACGTGGTATTGTTCAGATGGCTGTATCTAGAACATATTCATATAGTTGCCTTTTTATTCTATCTATTTGTTTTAATTCCATTATATTAAATTTATTTTGATATTTATTTATATTTAATTTTTCTTTTATTTGTATTTTTTCTAGTAAATGGTGTTTATTTATCGTTTTATTTGTATTATTACTTGTTTATATGTATAGGTTGTGTTTTATATTGTGTGGTGTTATCAAAGTTATTATGTATGCAATGGCAAATTTTCCAATTTTTGTATCTACTTTGTTATTTTCGAGAAATTCGTTATTGTTGTTGTTGTGGTTTTTCTTTATCCTTCTTTCTGTCCATGTTAGGGAGGAATTTGGGTACATGTAGGGCAGGTCAAGGCTGTGTTGTCTTCATGTATGTTTCACTCCCGTAGTGTATGGGGAATTGTATCAGTTTGTTAGTTGGAGGCAGAGTGCCGTTTTGCTACATGTTATCAGTTTGGGGTCAAAGATGCCATCTGGTTGCGGTCAAATTGATATATTGTCTAACGTTCTCTTTGTTGAGTGTTGATCTTTTTTTATTTGTGTTGTAGAATGGAGAGGTTGTATATATGGGGATAAAAGTGTTTTGTGATTTCCATTTTTTAAAAAAAATAAATATATATATATATAAAACCTATTATACAACCATATATATATATATATATATATATATATATATATATATATATATATATATATATATATATATATATATATATATATTGTATTGTGTCTAAATGTCCGTACATACTTGAAATCTTCTATTGGGAGTTAGTTAAATGTCTTTGTTAGTAGAGGCTATTGTAACCTTGTTTGTATAAACTCCCGTAAACATCGGGTCTTCCCATCGGCAATGTTCCTTGGGTCGGGGTTTTCTTTTTTTTTTTTTTTTTTTTTTTTTGTTGTTTTGAGTTAATGATTATGTGGGTCATTGTGCCCGTTTCCTGGGCATTGTGATGTGAGGGTCTATACCTGAATCCCTACTGGTTCCAGCAATGTTGGCATGAAAGCAGATGTTAGTAGTTCGTTTCGGGACTGTAAAGAGTGTTCCAATTCAAAGTATAAGATAATAGGTAACTAGTTTCCTTAGAGAAAGCATAGTTGTATAACAGGTTCTAAGTAAAAGCTCTATAAGACGTGTGGGGATAGATATGTTGCCTGCATGTGATCGACTCCTCATGGGGTTTATCACCTGCCGGCTGGATATATATATATATATATATATATATATATATATATATATATATATATATATATATATATATATATATATATATATATATATATATATGCACATGCATGTTTATATACCTGCCTGTAAGGGCATGTTCAATGCTACGTAAATGATTCTAGTTGAACAGAGGTTGTTGGTAAAGGCATTGCAGAATAACTGGAATAATACATTTGGACATAGTGGCTGAAGGGATCTCGCTCCCCCAGATAGTGTTCCTTATCATGTCGTCATGATAATAAGAATCCTGTTTTTGTTCTGTTGGATGAGTTGGGTCGCACTTGTGGGTTGAATCCCTATAATTTTGTACAATGTTTTTAAAGTTTATTTGTTATTTTTTTTCCTGAGATTATATTTCAATGTGAAATATTTTTAGTCTCCTTATCTCAATTGCCATCATATAATCCAATTTTTTGTGTAATTTTATTTTTAATTATATCTCTCTGTTGATCAATGCTGGTGCATTCTAGTATTATGTGTATTTTGTGATTTCTACATTGTTTACATAGGAAGCATGGTGGTATTGTTTTGATTATTTTCCTTTGAAATGCTTTTTCTTGTGTCCACCATGCATCATGAAGATATTCTAATATTTTTGCTTTATGTTTTGTATTTCTTATTTTCGACCAGTTTGTTCATGTTATATTCCAATCAAGGAAACTATACAGTGTTTCAATTTTGTTTTTCATGTCTATTTGTCTGTCCCTTAGTAAAGTATATCCTTTTATTTATTTTTGGGGGTCCAAAATTCTTTGTTCTGTCTGTATGTTTGTATTACTTTTTATTCTGTATGTTGTTTTTGGTGGTGTCAGAATTTTTATAATGCTGTTGTTTTGGTATACTTCTGGTCGGTTTGGTAGCTTAAAACCAAACCAGCAGAGATATAATGCTTGCCAAAAGTATGTGGGGTGGAGTGTTAAATTTCTTAGTTTTTCTAAGTAGTTGTTGATTTGTTTAATTCGTAAGTTTGGTATGCCTATTCCTCGTTGTGTATTTTATTTTTGTAGAATATATTTGGCTATTTTAGTGATCTTTCCATTCCATATTAAGTTAATTATTTTTTTTATTCAATTTTGTTTATGTACATGTATATGAATTCGAAATCTGTGTTATCGAATTCATGCCAAATTGAGTTGTATAGATATGTTTTTGCAATATGTGCTTTCTCTAGTATGTTTAGTTGTCTGAAATCCCATGTATCTGTATGTTTATTTACTTTTCGTACCAGTTGGTTAAAATTTATGTTTTTGTTGTTTGTGCCAAAATTATAACCTAAAACTTTGACATGGGTTCTAAACTGTCCATGGAGTAATACTTGTGAGGGAGGGAGGACGGGGTGGTTTCCTCTCCAGTTTCCTATTAGTAATATTTCAGTTTTGTCGTGGTTTATTTTTGATCCTGATGCTAGTCCAAAATTGTGATATTGGTCTATTAGATATTTGTATTATTGTTGAGTTATTATGAAATATGTACAATCATCTGCATGTTGGAAAGTTTTGCACTCTTCCTTCATGTTTGGGATTTTGATTCCTGATATGTTTTCGTCACATTGGATTTTGTTTCTCAGTATCTCTATGCCAAGTAGGTAACTTAACATGGATAGAGGGCATCCCTTTCTAACTGAGCGTTTTATGGGGAATTTTTTTTTGTTTTCGCTCCATTGATTTGGATTAGGGACTGTATGTTGTTGTATAAAGTTTTTATCCAACTGCGAAAAGTTTTTCCGAATCCGAATTTTTTTAGGTTGGATAATATGTATTTAATTTCTATTCGATTGAAGGCCTTTTCCTGATCGATTAGTATTAGTTCTCCGTTTATTTTGTTCTGTTCCATGTGTTCTATTATTGTTTTTTATTGATAAAATCTTGTCCTGGAGATTTCTCCCTTCTCCTCCACATGTTTGGATGGGATTTATAATGCTGCTCATTGTTTCCTTCAATCTAATGGCTAATATTTTACTTAGTATTTTGTAATCTATATAAAGTAATGATAATGGTATCCAATTTTTTTTATATCGGCTAGTAATCCTTTATTTTTGTATATTAGTGTAATCATGCGTATTTTCATGTTTGGTGTCATTTATTTTGCTAGTAGTGTTTTGTGAAATAGGTTTAGGAGTATTGGTGTGATTTGTTTTTTTAAAAAAAATTTTTAGAATTCGGCTGTGATCCATGTATTTCAGGTGATTTGTTTGGTGTTAGCTGTTGAATTGCTTTGTCAATTTCCTGTGCCGTGATAGGTTCGTTTCATAGGTTTTTCTGTACATCTTGTATCTTAGGTAGTGTTATCGATTTTGTGCATTCTTTTTTTTTTGTTTTTTAGGTATGTGTTGTGATGCATATAAATTGTTGTAGTAATTATATGTGTATTCAAGTATTTTTTTAATTTTGGTTGTATTCTTGATTTTGGTAAATTAGTTTTGTGATAATTTTTCCATCCCTTTTCTTATTTCCTCTCTTTCATAAATATATTTATCAATATTGTATATGTCTTGGTAGTGTCCCGCTCTTGTTTTTTCTCCGTTTTGTTTAAAGTTATTTATAATATCTAGTTGTGTTTGTGCTTTTGTAGATCAGTTTTATTTGAGATGGGGTCTGTTATTATTTTATTACATTCATTTTGAACCAAGTTGTTTTGTTGTTTTAGTATTTTAGAGTATTTCTGACTGATTTTTGAGATGAGTGTTTCGGTCTCGTCCCATATGTAATACTGATTGTATTCATGTGTGTTTTGTAGTATGTCTTATATTTCAATTTGGTACTCAGGTAGGTCAGGTATAGTATTGTTAAGTTTCCATGTGCCTTTTCCCCATCTGTTTGTTTTTTGGGGGGTTACATGGACTGCAATGGCATTATGCCTGTAGTTGGTGTTCATATAACAGTGATCTATTATGGAGCCCATTGTGTTTCTTGTATATGTATATTATTGTTTGGTTGGGTTAATATGTCATAGGTGTCGAATAAATTATTGTTGGTTATTAGGCCTTTGATGTGGTGCAGTACATCTCTATCCCATTTGGCTAGGCCATTTGTTTTGTCAACGTCTTGTATTACTGAGTTGAAGTCGCCTATTATTATAGTGTTGTGTAGTTTGTATGTTTGTAAGTAGTTAGACAATTTGTATATAAATGGTATTTTCCAACTTCTTCTGGGTGGCATGTATATGTTGATTATGTGTAGTTTGTCTATTTCAATGTGTAATAGTCTTCCTTCTAGGTCTTTTGGTGTATTGTGTCAAGTCCAGTTTGCATTTTTGAGGTTGCTGTTTATTATGATTCCGACTCCTGATCGGTTAGATACATTGTCTTTTTTTGTTATAAATATAGCGTTTAGATGGTCTTCTATATAGTTCTTTACTTTGTTGTTTATGCTATGTATTTCTTGTAGGTATATTATATGATATTTATTTAATTGTTTGATTAGTTGTTTTGCTTTATCAAAATTTATTTCATTAATGTTAAGTGATGTAATTCTAATATTATTCACCATTTTTGTTTTAGTGATAATTGTATGGGTATCTATTATTGAGTTGTTTATGTTATAATTTTGGGGTTTTTGTTTTTTGTTTTGTTGTGGTGGTTTTGTTCATTTTGGTAGTGCTGTATTCTAAATGGGGAAGTAGTGGTGATTTGTCAATCACTTCTCTTATCATTTTATTTTTATTTCTTGGGTTCCTGGTGAACAATTTTCGGTTTGTTCATTTGTTTGGATCTGTGTTGGTGGTGGTTGTTTTGGGGCTGGTTTCGCCCTTGTTCTCATGAGTGTTTTCCTTTTCCTTTGTGTGGGGCTAGACAATGGAGTAATTTTTCCCTCTATTTCTGTATTTATGTATGTGTTGTCTGTTGTTTATGTTGCCGTAGTGTTGTCTGTAGTGTCCTCAGGAGGTGTTATTTGATTCTCTTCTTGTTTTTTTTTGGTTTTTTTTTTTGGGGGGGGGGGGTATTGCCAGCTGTGACATTCGCATATGTATGTTGTGTATCGTTTGGTTGGGTGTTAGTTAAGTTGTTGTCTCTAATCATTGGTGTTGGGTTATTTTTCCTGTTTTGCGTGGGGCATACGCATTTGTTATGGCCTGTTTGACTGCAAATGAGGCATGGTCCAGTTAAATTGCAGTTGTCGAACCACGATGTTACGAGAAATCCATGCACTTTAAACATTTCTGGCACACTATTTTTGATTGGGTTGCTTCCACCCTCATTATCAATTTCCCAGTGTGAACCCCCGGGATGGCTTTGTACATACCTTTCCTTGCATATATGACTTTAATTTGTGTTCTATGCTCAAAGCCTTGGACAAAAGTTTCAATAGGGATTTCACACGGGATGCCCGAAATGAAAATGTCAGAGTATGATTTTTTGATAAGTTTGGTGATAGGTGGGAGTGTAATCACTTGTGCCACTATGTCACCTATCTTCATGCTCCCTGATGGTATTAAGGGTTGGGGTTTTTTGGGATACAAGAGATAGACCCCCTTTCCCAGGTGGGTGAAAATATATATCTCCTCGCCTGGTACTCCCCTAGCTATGAGGGATGCTAAAATTATCGAGATGGGGGGGGGGGGGGGGCCTTTGTTCCGTGGTGTTTGGGACACACACACACACACATATATATATATAGCCTGAAAATAGTTGGGCCTGTTCCCTTTAATTAGTTTTCCTTGGGGGGGGGGGGTCCTCTTCTTCCATTTGGAAGAAATTATCTAACGCGAAGTTGTTGTGGGCCATTGTATTAAATGCTGTTGTTTGTGTTTGTTGATTTTCGTGTTTATTATTATTATTATTTTGTAAAAAAGGGTCTAGATCGGTCTAAAGGGATTTCTTTTGGGCGTTTTTTTTCACAAGTATGACCGTATTGATATCACTGTATTTCACTGTGTTGAATTAATAATTGTACACAGATAGTTTATACTCGAAATTAACACAGATTTTAGTTCAGATAGAAAATGAAAATCTATTTGCAAAATATTTATATTAGTAATAAAGATAGTTTACACTGAAATTTTTCTTCGGAATATTCACTGTTTTTGGTCTTTATTAATTTCCGATTCAACGCTATATGTTTACGTTTGAATTTGATAATATTCACTGTTATCAATCATTGATTAATTCCAGTTCAAAGTTGCATTGTTTTCATTCATCCACCCGATACTTTTATAAGCACACATTTGTGCTTTGCTTCCGTCTGACAGACTTACATCCAAACCACAGCATATTTACGCATTGATTAGAGTCGAAAGTCAAGCTGATTCAGTTTGTTTAAAAACCTATGCCAGGCAGAATTATTTTGTGTGTTTTTATTCACATCTAAATATGTTACAATTCTGCTAACGTGCTGTGAAGTTTCATTGATCAATTTTTATAGAAATTTACAATATTGACGTCTCCAGTGGCAGATCAATATTTTCACTGACCGACTTTGTTTCACCCTATACAGAATTACAAGAGACGTCTTCACACGCTCGGGTATATTGATAAATATACTCACCAAACTTGTTTTACCCTTTAAAGGACTTATAATTTATAATTAAAACAAATTCACCTGACTAGAACGTAATTTTAATGGGATTTACAATTTCAACAATTTAAAGGACTAGAAAGTATTTTTTCATCTCATTTAAAACTTAAACAACTTTAAATAACTGCAAAGTAATTTTTCATGGGATTTATAATTTAAGCAACTTTAAAGGACTAGAAAGTAATTTTTCATGGGATTTATAATTAAACAAATGTAAAGGCCAATAAAGTAACCGTTCATGGGATTTTTAATTTAAACAAATTTAAGGGACTAAACAATTTTTTTTTATGGGATTTTTAAATAAAACAAATGTAAAGGGCTATAAAGTAATTTTTCATTAGATTTATAATTTAAACATATTTGAGGGGCTAGAAAGTAATTTTTCATGGGATTTATAATTTAAACATATTTGAGGGACTAGAAAGTAATTTTTCATGGGATTTATAATTTAAACCAATTTGAAAGACTAGAAAGTAATTTCTCATGTGTAATTTAAACAAATTTGTCAGAAAATCGTACATGCATGTACTTCACTATGAATATACCTGTGCTAAATCGTACATCCATGTACACCCCCATGACTGTACCTGTCATAAAAACTTACCTGTATATACTTCACTAGGAATGTACATATTGTAATATGGTACATATATGTACTTCACTATAAATATACTTGAAACATTTGGAAGAAGAATTTGAGAGATTCCGATGAGAAAGAAATTATGCAAAATGTAGGTCATTCATGGATTCTCTTTCTTGTATCCCCTGCAAACACTAATACATGTCATTTTGGTTGTAAGCGCTACAACAATTGCCAGAACATGGTTCATAACATCGACGTTGTAGCTGCCGGAAACTGTTTATAATGATGTCTTACCATAATCAACACATTCAAAACAAAACATATGTCCAAAGGACAACGTTACGATGGATGGATGGATTTATTCATGAATGTATGTATAGTCCTGGAAACAACGATATATTGAGAGAGATTACATAATAAATAATTCGGTTGCAATATAAACCCTGGTTATAATTACCTGGATGATACAAATAAATTACTGCAATAGTCTCATTTAATTAAAGATTTTATGGCACCAATAATATCTTCATGTTTTGCCTGATTTTTGGTGATACGAAAGAGTGTAGAGGGACCTTGGGGGTCTGGGGGTGAGGGTGCAGAAGGTTGTGATTCTGAGCTGTCTTCTCCATCTCGGTAAATCCGCTATAGAATTTTGCAAATTTATCTTCAAAAACGAAGACAATTATCTAAGGGTATTATAACTGGACTAATGTAACAAAAGCTGCTTTGCCAGATAAGGGCCTTTTTCTGTTGATCAAATTTAGTTTGATTTTGGGATAAATTTGGCAAACTATTGTTACATCTTTATGTCTTCACTTATTCTACAATGGTGATTTAAAATTTCTTCTGAAAAGTAGCTTTGCTTGTGCAAACATGTCTGAAAATAATTCTTTCACAAAATGGCTGTACACATTGGTGCAATAATTGATGTAAGAAAATGATAACATATTTGTTGAATGTGTGAATTTATACATTGCTCAGCATTATTTTTTATCAAATGTTTTTTATATTATCCACATTTGAAACTTTAATATATCCCGCTGACCAATAAATAACATATTAACTCATTCTGTAACTTCTTTAACCATATCTGTCTAATACATAAAGTTCCAGCTGACAATGAATAACAGATATTACGTTACTCAGTGTGTTTTCTAAAACCATATCTATGTGAAATATATCAATTTCAAGCTGACAAATCAATAACATATCTAAAATTACTCGGTGTCTTTTTTAAGTATGTTATATTCCCGTTCCCAGCACTCTGCAGTCTATTAAAATATTCACGTGCATCTTCCCCTTACACAGCACTCTGCAGTGTATAAAAAAAATTCACGTGTATCTTTCCATTACCCAACCGTTCAGTGCATTAAAAACGTTCACGTGTATCTTTCCCATACCCAACACTCTACAGTGTATTAAAATAGTCAAGTGTATCTTTCCCTTACCCATCCCCTTATAAAATGTTAGGTATATTCATGTGTATCTTTCCTTTACCCAACCCCCTAGAAGATGTTAGGTACGTTCATGTGTATCTTTCCCTTACCCGACCCCTTATAAGATATTAGGAATGTTCATGTGTATCTTTCCCTTACCCAACCCCCTAGAAGACGTTAGGTACGTTCATGTGAATCTTTCCCTTACCCAACCCCCAAGAAGACGTTAGGTACGTTCATGTGCATCTTTCCCTTACCCAGCCCCCAAGAAGACGTTAGGTACGTTCATGTGCATCTTTCCCTTACCCAACCACTTATAAGATATTAGGTATGTTCATGTGTATCTTTCTCTTACCCAACTGTGCGGTGTATTAAAAACGTTCATGTTTATCTTTCCCTAACCCGACCCCTTATAAGATATTAGGTATGTTCATGTGTATCTTTCCCTTATCCGACCCTTTATAAGATATTAGGCATGTTCATGTGTACGTTTCCCTTACCCAACCCCCTATAAGATATTAAGCATTTTCATGTGTATCTTTCCCTAACCCATCCCCTTACAAGATATTAGGTATGTTCATGTGTATCTTTCCCTTAACCAACCCTCATAAGATATTAAGCATTTTCATGTGTATCTTTCCCTTAACCAACCGTGCGGTGTATTAAAAACGTTCACGAATATCTTTCCCTTGCCCAGCACAAAACAGTCTTAAAAACGTCCAAGTGCTTCTTTCCCTAACCCAACCCAAAATAAGATATTAAATATATTCATGTTACATTATCTTTCGCTTACCCATCCCCTTATAAGATATTAGGTATGTTCTTGTGTATATTTCCCTTACCCATCCCCCTATACGATATTAGGTATGTTCTTGTGTATCTTTCCCTTACTCATCCCCCCTATAAGATATTAGGTATGTTCTTGTGTATATTTCCCTTACCCATCCCCTTATAAGATATTAGGTATGTTCTTGTGTATCCTTCCCTTACCCATCCCCCCCTATAAGATATTAGGTATGTTCTTGTGTATCTTTCCCTTACCCATCCCCCTATACGATATTAGGTATGTTCTTGTGTATCTTTCCCTTACTCATCCCCCCTATAAGATATTAGGTATGTTCTTGTGTATATTTCCCTTACCCATCCCCCTATACGATATTAGGTATGTTCTTGTGTATCTTTCCCTTACCCATCCCCCCTATAAGATATTAGGCATGTTCTTGTGTATATTTCCCTTACCCATCCCCCTATACGATATTAGGTATGTTCTTGTGTATCTTTCCCTTACTCATCCCCCCTATAAGATATTAGGTATGTTCTTGTGTATATTTCCCTTACCCATCCCCCTATACGATATTAGGTATGTTCTTGTGTATCTTTCCCTTACCCATCCCCCTATAAGATATTAGGTATGTTATTGTATATCTTTCCCTTACCCATCCCCCTATAAGATGTTAGGTATGTTCTTGTGTATCTTTCCCTTACCCATCCCCCTATAAGATATTAGGTATGTTCTTGTGTATCTTTCCGTTACCCATCCCCCTATAAGATGTTAGGTATGTTCTTGTGTATCTTTCCCTTACCCATCCCCCCTATAAGATATTAGGTATGTTATTGTGTATCTTTCCCTTACCCATCCCCCTATAAGATGTTAGGTATGTTCTTGTGTATCTGTCCCTTACCCATCCCCCATAAGATAATAGGTATGTTCTTGTGTATCTTTCCCTTACCCATCCCCTATACGATATTAGATATGTTCTTGTGTATCTGTCCCTTTCCCATCCCCCTATAAAATATTAGGTATGTTCTTGTGTATCTTTCCCTTACCCATCCCCCTACAAGATATTAGGTATGTTCTTGTGGATCTTTCCCTTACCCATCCCCCTATAAGATGTTAGGTATGTTCTTGGGTATCTGTCCCTTACCTATCCCCCTATAAGATATAAGGTATGTTCTTGTGTATCTTTCCCTGACCCATCCCCCTATACGATATTAGGTATGTTCTTGTGTATCTGTCCCTTTCCCATCCCCCTATAAGATATTAGGTATGTCCTTGTGTATCTTTCCGTTACACAACCCGTCATAAAATATTAAGTATGTTCACGTGTGTATGTTCCCTTACCCAAACCCTATACGATATTAGGTATGTTCTTGTGTATCTTTCCCTTACCCATCCCCCCTATAAGATGTTAGGTATGTTCTTGTGTATCTTTCCTTTACCCATCCCCCTATGAGATATTAGGTATGTTCTTGTGTATCTTTCCTTTACACAAAACGTCATAAAATATTAAGTATGTTCACGTGTATTTCCCTTACCCAAACCCCTATACGATTTTAGGTATGTTCAAGTGTCTATTTCCTTGACCCAACCTACTATAATATATTAGGTATGTTCATGTATATACCTTGACATATTCCATTAGTATGTCAGACATTGGGTAACAAAAGTGTATGAAAACATACCCTGACGTCATCTAAATTTAAAATCTCTTTCAACTTTTCGTCATCGAATATACACTGCTTCTACTGCGTATAGTTATGTCTATAATAACAAAAACACACAAAAGATTATATATATGTATATATTGACAGTTTATTAACAAGCAAATGTTTTTCTAAAAATAAAATTTATAGAACACTTACTGTTTTGTAGTGTCACCCTCTCAACATTAATCAGACTGCAACCATTTTCTGCCTGTCCTCCAGTGGCCATTTTTTCGTTGTAACAGATTGTCGTTAACAGTTACTGGCTCAAAGAAAAGTAAGCCGTCACTCCAACGCAATGCTGACACAAGGGTTAGACTGAAAAAGAGCAAATAATGTCACGTGCATACCTAATTTTGTCTTGTATACATTACTGTGGACAATTTGTTTTGACGAAGCGTGTTCTATTATTTTACTCTAAAAATATACAAAAATATTCAACGAACACTAATATTATAATATTGTTGTTATCCTCATTTGGAGTTATCCCGTGCACCACAAACAACATAATGTAGTAGAATGCAGACAAAAGAAGATATGGACACATACACACAGTCAGAGAGAGAGAGAGAGAGAGAGAGAGAGAGAGAGAGAGAGAGATGGTTATAAGTGGTTGGTGTAACTAGTGTGGATGGAAATGGTTTTGTATGAGTGCAGTTAATGTTGATTGTAATAAGTGGCGGGTGTAATTTCTGTGGATGGTTAAATTAGCGGTGGGTGTACATACTGTTCATGGTTATATGTGTGTGTGTGTGGGGGGGGGGGTGTAACTACTGCTGATGATGAGGTTGTCATGAGTGTAAATACTGTTGATTATAGTGTGGATGGGGAGGGTTTCTCGTGAGTGTAAATACTGCGGATGGGGAGGTTTTTCGTGAGTGTAAGTACAGTCGATGGTTATATGTGGTGGGTGTGACTACTGTGGGGGAGGGTTTTCATTAGTGTAAATACTGTTGATGGTGATATGTAGTGAGAGTAATTACTGTGGATTGGAAGGGTTTTCACGAGTTTAATTACTGTTGATGGGAATATGTGGTGGGTGTAATTTATGTGGATGGGGAGAGTTTTCATTAGTGTAGATACTGTGGTGGGTGTAACTACTGTGGGGAAGGATTTGAATGAGTGCAAATACTGCGAATGAATGCAGCTATAAAAGCTTTATTTATCATAATTGACTAAACATTCACAGGAAACAAGGTGCATATTGTATTTTCATTAAAATCGTGCTAGTTGAAAATCGGCCACGTTCTAAATATTTGATGATCTACTGTTTAAGTTATCTGTCGTTTAATATACGGACGTGGTAATATGTTGTGGGTGTAACTACCGTTGATATCTCTCTCTCTCTCTCTCTCTCTCTCTCTCTCTCTCTCTCTCTCTCTCTCTCTCTCTCTCTCATTTACGAATGTGCTATTAAGAGCATAACTCTCCTCGCGTTTAGTAACCTTGATACGTGTAAAAGTTATTCCAAGGTCATGTATTGACACAATATGTGTTCACGCTGTTATCAACACGTATAATATGAACATATACATGTTCAGCGAGTATATAAAATACACTTAGTTTAATTTATAAATAAAAATGAATAGACTGGTACTTACAGAATATGTATAAATCCCGTAAAATGTCCGTGTTTCAAGTTCACTAGTGTATTCTGTACAATAGCTACTTGTTTTACGTCGCCAAGCAAGGTAATGTTACTATGTACTAAACCATCCAGTCATTGCAGAGAAATCCAAGCACATGACAAAAAGCTTTATTATTATTAGTCGACCTTGCATGGCGAGTTTTGGCGTGTACAGACAAATAATCGAAATAATTGACCCAGAATTTAAATGACTGGTTAAGATATGAATTTCTCGTTCAGCTGGTTGACGTGGGTACACAATATGGCTGATAGAATAAATGTGAAAGTAAATAAGATTCAATAATGACAGCATTCAAGTATCTGAAGTTGAATATAAAACCCTAAATCCTCATGTCTGTCTATCTATCTATCTATATGTCTCTCTGTATCTATCTATTTACCAATCTATCTATCTACCTACCTACCCACCCATCCGTATCTATCTATCTATCTATCTATCTATCTATCTATCTATCTATCTATCTATCTATCTATCTATCTTGATGGATACTACTCTGTTTATTTGTTTGTTGAACCATGTCAAAATTATGTCTTCAACCTCTAACGAGATTCATCCACCCGTTCATTTTAATTATACTGCTACTACTACTACTAACTGACCTTCTGCACAATAACTCATACTTCTACGGCTGCTTCTGATACACCAACTACTTCTAAAAAGACATTTACTAACGTGGCTGCAACAACATCCGGGTAATCGGTCGTGCGATGAACATCCATTTGGATGGAACAAAGCAATACGGAACCCTTAGCGGGTATGTGGTCGTATGAAGTGTTTTTCTTCCCTTATGTGTGGTTAGCAGATTTTGTGGTTTTTGAAAGTATATTTGTGGTTTGTTTTCGTTCCCTTGTGTGTGGATAGCCCAACAGACGCACGTGCCCTTATCGGCGAAAGCGTCTATAATTCAAATCATCATTCGAGAGATGGCCATTGAGTTATTTAACGAACTCAGACACAGTTGGTTTGGGATTATGTATGTAGCATATGTGGTGGAAAGGCTAGAATATACATGGATATATCAATATACCGAAGACGTTGCGATAAGTCAAGTGACCAACCTGAAAGTAGCCAGGGATTTGGTGGAAGGTATGCTACTGGAAGAAGTAGAAAAGTTAAGAGGTTTCATTACACCAAAAAATGTAAGATTGGGAACCTTGAAGGAGGCACTTGACGCTGTGATAGAACTCATGTGCTTTTACATAAACATTGAATTTCACAGAGTGGTCATTTGTTTAGTGCGGGCTAGACCAACTAAAGACAGCCGATTACACGATGAGAAATGTAATGGCAGAAGTAAAAAGAAAACTTAAGATACCTGGACAAACGAAAAAAGAAGGAACAAGAAAACATAAAGAAGAGAGAGAGGAATTTGACAGACTGAACAACAACTGGATAAAAGTTCATCAAACGTTTGGAGCAATGGGGCATCCTGATTGGATTCCAGAGGATGAAAAGAAGAAGAGGTGAAAGAAAGGAATCATTGGAAAAGTTAGGAGCTGGTGGAAGAACTGGATAAAAAAAAATAAGAATCCGAATGCCCTGTATATTATTGTATGTCATTGTTGTATATTGTATGTGTTCTATCACTTTATGTGTATTGGGAGTATATCTCTACTCATCTCTGAAGTCAGCCCGTCGCACACCTGTTCCTACCATTGTTGCAACATTGTTATCAAATCCTCAGTAAAGTGACGTCACCTCACCTCTTTCGTTCCTATTGTCCTTATGCAAAACCTAACCTATATTCCACTTTCCCTTGACGCTACAGAGCCCCAAATAGACCCATGATGAATTCCCCTGACGCCTAACAATCCCAGGCTGATCTTTAAAACCTTCACGCCAAACAGCTCTGGGGTGGGTGCGTCTGTAATGTATTTTCCCATTGACGCCAAAAAGCACCGCTATACTACTCACCACTCATCCTGAAGTGTAGGTACATAATAATAATAATAATAATAATAATAATAATAATAATAATAATAATAATAATGAGGACTTTGTATAGCGCCTAATCTTTAGAAGCTCTAAGCGCTTTACAACATCTATAATGATATGTCTTCACTGAAGAAAAACAAATAACAACAATGAAATTGGAAAACATAAAAACATACTGAAAACATAAGATACAAAACATTATTTGGTCCCTAAGTTTGTTCCTGCAGTTGAGAAAGGAGAGTTTTAAGAACACTCTTAAAAGAGACCACTGTGTCTTTGTGCCTAATTTCAATGGGCAATTCGATCCACATAGCCGGGCACTGGTATGCAAAAGAACATTGTCAATATGACTTTGTTTTCACCTTGGGAACAATGAGTATACGATTGTCAGAAAAAGCAGCAGAAGGGGCGAATCAGACAACATTTTTAGACAAGTTTTCACTGAAATCACGCTTAAAAACAATGAAACCAGTGACATCAGGGCCCCCAATGTGTGTGTGAATCATGGATTAGGTCCAAAAAAAAAATATGAAAAAATCAATGAAATTAATGAAATCCTCCATCGATTTTTGGGAAAAAGGGACTACAACATCGTTGTCACTCACCCCTTCTGCTGCTATGGGTTAACCGAATATTTGATCCAGTCCGATACGATATCGTGTTCCAGACCTTGTCTGGGGGGACGAAAATCCTTAGGATTTCACAAACAGACTAATTTGTAAAACCTCCTCTTGTAAATCAATCAGATTATTAGACTGGTCAGTGAGTTTGAAATTAATTCTGGTTAATGAATTATTATGACACCGCATATAGACTGGATTCACCGGGGACTCAATTATTAAAAACCCTGGAGGAGCTATTGGTGCAAATGAATACAAAATATATCCTTGCTGAGCTTGATTTGATCGTTCTAGATTAATTTGATAGCTTCCTTCGATCACATCACATACTAAATTGAGCGCAATCACCGTTGAAATATTCACATTGAACGGAGCAATATGCCTGCCACCACCATTTGGGTCATTATTATGGGTCAGGATTTTTATTTCCGGTGATGTTGTTTTTTTCCATGCATCATGAATTATTTTAAAACCGACATCGATGGCATCACTGAGAGATTTTTGTAGTTCTGGTACGTTATATCCTGGTAGTTTAAATGTCGGAATATCTTCAATGCGGATATTAAATTGTGTTGCAAACTCTGTTCTCGTCATGGAACTATTATCCTCATCTGTTACCGCTCGAATAATTTTAAAATGAAATTTTTCCATATCGTCGATAATTTTATTGCATGTTTCTACGACACTGATAAATTCATCTCGGGTAAGAGAGCCGGATTTAAGGGGTATTAACAACAGTGAAAAATCATTATTCATTGCTGTGAAATTTTCAATAATTTTAGGTTTCTTATAAATATGATAATACTCTATTGTAACTGAGTCTCCTTCCCCCCCTCTCCCTTCTCCCTAGTTTCTTTGACTTTGTAATCATAGAAACCCCGATAGCTAAAAATATCTGTGTGATCTATATAACTCTTTACTGGATTATCAGATTTTATCCTGTCTGTGACATAATCAGATTTTTTTGGTTCTGGTAAATCAACGGGTTTTCCCCCGGGTGGGATTTCAGGCCATCCTAGTACGGTTCTAATAGAACTTTGATAGATATCTACGACATAATCCTCTGTGCTTATTTCAATGGCAGATGATAGTGTTGGTTCATGAACTGTTATAGCTATTTTTGACTCTACTCCAGTAATCGATTTTATTCTACGCGCGAATTCATTATTGATTTGTTCAATTTGGTATGATCCGGTTGGTATGGAAACAACATTCCAGTCTGGGGTACCGTCTGGTTTATTCTTATTTGCAAATACCAGTGAATTATTGGGTTGTTGACCACCAAATGATTTTGACCTAATATTTGGCCAACTGTGGTATACTCGTAATTTTGCTAGCGCTATCTCCTTCACTGGGACCGGAGAGGGGAAATTCACACTGAATTCTGGATTCGTTGAGGTTATTGAGATCATGCTTGTTTGTACTGGGTTTGTGTTCTCCACTATTTGTTGAAGTAATTCCATCTGTGTTGTCATTGTTATTATACTCATGTTTTTGTACTTCTAATTTTGACATCGCAGAATCATATATATCTACCATCGCTGAAAACTCACTCTCTGATATAATTGTATCATCGAGCGATGACGATATCAATGAGGATAATTGCGAGTATGCAGTAGACACAACATGAAATTGAATTATGTAGTCTTGTAGTTTCCGTTGGCTGCATGAGGATATTTTTTTTGTGATTATTGAAATAATTCCAGCGATTGTTGTTGCCGCAGAAATGCAAATTGGAACAGCTATCGGAGCCATCATTGTCACTGAAGACAGTATAATACCGGCTCCGGTGATTACACCACTCACAGCGTACACAGTAACATCAATTGCGGTAATTCTCCTGCGATATTTTTTAATTTTCATTGCATACTCCTCAGACAAGGTTTTGAGTCTAGTTTGATACTCTCTGACCTGATCATAGCGATATTGCGATGATGAAATCATTTTTTATTTTAACAACGCTAGCGTTTTCAATTACGATTTACTTAAATCCGCTACGAATTCCACATACCAGGTTACTGAAGCCTTAGTCAAACTTTTATCAGTATATGTTATAGTGAACTTTTCAGTTGTATCCTTGTCGATGATCGTTGAAATCGTATTATTGACCCCGGATGAACTCGACGATGATATATTAAATTTAGTTAATGGTGTTACTAGTGTTAATCGATAAATACCCTTAACGGTTGCAGTGATATCTAATTTGTTGTTTGTAGGTGTCCACTCAAATGATCCGTGTTGGATCGTGTATGCTACGTTGTTGGTTTTCTCATGAGGAATTTTTGTTTTTTCAATGGCTGTTATCATCCTCGTTGCATCCCCTTTGATGCCTTCGATGAAAGTTTTCGTCTCATCGATGGATTATTTAATATCAGAGAGTTTTAGTTCAATTTTATCGAATGTAGTTCCAATAAATTTATCAATGATATTTCTACGAAATGCGGTAAACTGTTTTATGTGTTCTTCGGTTTTAGATTGAAGTGTCGCTAGTTCTAACGCAGAATCGTTGAGAGTTTTAAATCGATCTGTAATCGTCGAAAAAAGTACACCTGGTTTGAGTTTACCCTGATCGGAAAATAACGCGATAGTATCCTCGATTGCGTTTCGTTGTTTAACTAAAATATCATCCAACGACACATCACTGGATTTCAATTTACCCTGGCGATCTTGAAATACAACTATTTCATTGGGTTCAACACTTGTTAAGTTCAACGTCTCAGCTATTTCATCTTTGATTAGTTTTTTTACATCCTTGACAGAATCAGGTGGTGCAGTGTCATCGGGTTTGGGTTTCAAAGATCTCCCCCAAATATCAATCATGTTATTGTAAAACTCTTTCTCTCTCTAAAAAGCGATTGCTGGTGTAGTCATTTACGACAATATGAGGTGGTTTTCTAGATGCTGAAATAGCGTCAAGGACATTTAATACTTCACTGCCGCATATTGGTGGGTCATTGATTTGTTGTGTTGGTAGCGTAGAATACCAAGTCTTCATTGGAAATTGTTTTATATAACGCATAAACTCTTTTGGTGGGGCTAATCCATATGAATCAAAATAGACAATCCCACGTGGATCAATAGCGTATGCAACCCAGTGAGTTCCAGGTCCGGTGCTGTTATCGAGATTAATAATACCTGTTTCAGTTTTGTTTGGTTGATGTGGTAATTGATCTTTCATAAAAACACCTCTGAAATTTTTAATCACTAGTTTTTTACCCGCATCCATTAAATCAAAATTGGACATGGGAACCATAGGTTCGGAAATTGAAGATTTCTGAATTAATAAATCGTTCCTGGTAGTCTCAGGCCTGATCCGTGAACGGATCTCCCGCTGTACCATGAATACGGGGTCCCTGGTAGTCTTAGACCTTTTCCGCTGTACCACGAATACGGGGTTCCTGGTAGTCTTAGACCCAATCCTTGAACGGATCGTCTCTTTTTTTTATATCCTTGTCCAGCTGCCTTTTTCAACGCCATTCCTGCTGCAGTACCAACGGCTCCTAACGCCGCTGCCTTAGCCACCACTGGGGCTGCTGCTGCAATCAATGCTGGTATTGCAGCTAACAATGGAAATATACCGCCTGTTTTCATCATATTTTTGATAGCAGCCGCAGAGAGAGTAATCTGAACCCCTTTTTTATCCTTGAAAGCATCATTGAAATGTTTCACCTGACGAGTTGTCAGCGATAATTTATTTTCACCACCAGTCATTTGATTAGGTTTCAACGTGATTGTGGTTCCACATTTTTTAGCCGATTCTGATTGCAATTTTTTGATTTGACCAGGAGTTAACGTAACACTAATAACACTATATGACATTATATATAATTGATTGATTCTAATTCAATGAAAAATCGAGAAAAATCGTTCAAAGATTTTCTACTGGGGCATCTACCACTCTCATTCTTCCTCCAACACCTTCAAGTAGCATTGATTTATCACTGAGAATGACAGCAACCGCTCTATAATCAGCAATAGCACCAGCACCAACAGGACGAGTCACATTAGCTCTAAAGTGTATATCAACAACTGACTGTCTTGTCAAATCGAGATGTTCCAGTGAAAAGTAATAGATCGGATACAGATTCTTAAAATCTAATTGTGATATTTGCAAACCAGTATCGACATTTTGATCGCGTGCCATAAATGACAACAGACGATGATAAACTCGTGCAATATGATTTTCTGTGTAATTAAGTTGTATATCCTCGGATGGTTCCTGCTGGCCGTTTATTCTCAGTGAGACGTCTTTCACACCTAATTGATCAAATATCATATGACTGAAACGTTGATCGCCAACTCGTGTGTTATCCTGTAACGCAATAAATATATGACGTGGCGCAGAAACGCCTTGTTTTGATGCTAGGTTCCAAGTGAATAACCCGTTGATATTTGATTGCTTCACATCTGTACTCACGGTTAGCCAACTCAACAACGACTTTCCTCCTTGGTCCATAAATGATAGTAATCGTCCTTCTGCGGTGATTGCTGGAGTCAACACTGGCATCCACAATGATATTTTTGTTAAATTGACTTTACCGGCATCAGCATTGGCGGCTGCAGCATCTGCTGAAATCCTCCAAATTGCATCATTATCATCACTTTTTCGTACAAGCGATACTGTATGCTTCGCCCCGTAGATAACTTTTCTGACGTTTCTACAGAATCCAAATATGTGATGCAGTGGAATCGCGCATGAAAATGATTTACGCTCTCCTTGCAACATTGACATACGTGTTGCAGCTCCTAGATTGAAATTAGGATCGTTGTTTATAACTACAGCCTCGACATCAGCATTATCATTAGCAACAGTGACTTTTTTTGGTCGTCTTACAACAAATGGATTTCCACCAGCGGTATTCTTACCATCTTTTGCAAACATCATAGAGGGTCCTGCTGATCTTGTATAATCATCAGAATATCTCGCTAACCCGATTATTGTTGTGGCCACATCAACATCACGATCTATGGACTCAATTTCTTTTCCATCAATGAGATATCTAGCACTCTCAAATAGCGCCATAATACCATTATTGACAAAACCGACTTGAGTACCAGCTGGATACGGTGCTGGTACAGCAGTAGTATCAGCAGCTGTTACAATTTCTCCTTCTACTTCAATAAATGCTTCACAGGGTAAAAAGTATTTACTGGTATCATGGACTTGAAGATCAATTCTTGCTCGACTATTTGGGGCTATAGCATGATAGGCGTAATATTGATAATCGCGTACAGAATCATCCTTGCCAACTGGGGCGTCTATATCAAATGCTGGATCAGATGATTTTTTGAACATTTTATTCTATTTATCAGAGTCTAAATAGTGAAATCGTAAACGATTTTTCCATTTTCATCGACGTAGTTTTTTAAGGCCACTTCCTGCTATCATGTTTGCAATATTGCTTTGGTCCCCTTGATTTACCATCGACACTAATTTTTCATCTACTGCGTTATTTATTATTTTACTAACACTTGCAGGCATTTCTTCTGTAGACGGTAACGGTTTCTTTTTTCGTCTCACTAATGATGTTATTTTATCCTTCGCAGTTGAAAACGCTTTCCCGGCAAGATTTCCAACAGTACTAATACCCTTATCACGAATAACATCAATGGCTTTCATTGATAACTGTTTAGCTAACGGCATCACTTTTGGAGCCATTCTTGAAAAGAATCCTAAAATGGTATTGCCGAGGCCATCTCCATAGTATGCCTTATAAACTGGAAACCGTGAATTAACTACATAGACGGGGGTTGGTTTATCATGATTGTAGTGTACGATCATTATTATAAAAACAATAGTGTTTTCAATTGTTATTTAATCACTATGATACCCATTTGCTAACTCGTCAATGAAATCTCGATAGGTTTTGATATCCATGATATCGCCGGCAAATAACCGTCTACAGATATCAGCTGCTTCATTAATTATTTCCGGTGAATTATTTCCAGCTCGGAACCCTCCTACAAGAACATCTAATCGTGATATATCATTGATAACACTATCAGGACATACCCCACTTTGGGGTCCACTGGAATCTTGCAGTCCACTTCCGCTATAACCAGCTGCTTCATCTAGTTTTTCTACATCCGTTTCTTGTAAATAATCATCATCATCATCATCATCAGGTGGTAGTTGTTGTTTTTTTGTCTTCTTGTTTGTCTACGTGTTGGTGTTTGACGTTTTAGTTCTTGCCGTTCTTCTATTTCTCGTTGTCGTTCTTCTATTTGTTCTCTTTTATAATTACTAATTCCCCTTTGAAATTCCTTGTATCCTATCTCATCCTTATTCAAACGACCAATCCCTTTATTTAGTTTATACAAATAATCGAACCAATCATTACTTGATATTCTATCATTTTTATACTCGTCCTTTAAAAAATCTTTTTTTGAATTATAACTTTGAGCAGCAAAATTACCAAAGGCTTGATAATCCTTTGATTTCAATAAACTAGGTTTTTTTATTAATATTTTAGCATGATTAGTAAATTTATTCAGCAGAGAAACAGTCGTTTTTTTCGGGTCAGTTTTTTCAGTATGTTCAGTTTTCGCTGCTATTTTTTCGAGTACAGAAATAAGACCCTCTTCCTTTCTTTTACCGTCAGGATCATCTCCCAGTATAGCACGCTCTACCCCCTTCGTTGCTGTGGTTACTAGTTTAAACAATTCTTCAGACCCCAGAGCAAAATCAGTTTGTAAACTCTGTCGTTGTTGCAGTTTATTTCTTACAGAGTCACGAATTGGTATAAATTTCTTAATTGCATCTAGTCGCTCACGAGCCAATCGGGTTGTTAATGCTTCATTGACCATTATTTGAAATCGCAAACTATTTTTCAATTGCAAAACACTTGACATGTCGGATGATTTTTGATACGGTCATGGAAGTGTTATTTCATCGTGAGACACCTTCTATCAATGATGGAGCAAGTGTCATAATTGTATATAAAATAAATAATACTGACAGTTGCTCCATTCTATTTTGACATGTCGGATGATTTTTGATACGGTCATGGAAGTGTTATTTCATCCTATAACAGCTTCTATCAATGATGAGGAAAGTGTGGAAATTGTATATAAAATAATTAATACCACAGTTTCCTCATTCTATTTTTTACATTTTCAATCCAAAAATGCTAAAAAAATGAAAATCTCTTGAGGGTCGGAATGATAAAATGGTCGGGCAATCAATGGTCAGGCAATCAATGGTCGGTCAATCAAAATTGTTCATTTTCTTGAATTAATGCCCGTAGGTTTCTAATTTTAGAGTTGACTTCTTTTTTCAATTCGTATTCGTTACCTAATTCTTTTCGTATTCCTTCTACGATAGTATACAACGGGACGAACACACTGATGTCACTGGAAAATGAAAGAGAGTCTTTAATAGAATTCTGAATTTTTTTGATGAGTGCATACTTCTTGGGTAGCATATACTTGTTAGTGCTAACCCCGTATTCTATATCCTGAAAATCAGACACAATTTGATCAGGATTTAACCCATCTGATAGTTTGATATCCTGATTTTTCAATTTTGCTATTTCAACTATGATGCTATTCATGTTTTCAGAATTCATTATTCTATAAGAATGACATATCTCTAATTGGAAATTATGACGCATTAGACATAACTAAATTGAACTTTTTGCCCCGTCTTTTTTGAAATAGCCGTTTTGGTTATCCCCTCTGCAACTCTTCGTACTGAAGATCGACAAATATTGAAATACTTACCGGCTTCATTCATTGATTGAAAAATCATTTCTTCATTAGTTGTTGTATTCAAAGATGTCACAGATCTCTTCCCAACCGTTTTGCAAGTGCCAGTCTCCCCTCTTTTCAAATTCTCACTCTGTGTGATAGCTTGCAGATTGGATAAAGAATTGTTTTTCGGATTAGAATCCTTGTGATCGATAACAAAACCATCTTTGATCAATCCATTAAAACATTCAAATGCGAAACGATGATTGAGATAAGTTTTCTTTTCTTTTCCTCCGCCAACAGTAAACATCAAGTACCCGTGATTATTCACAAAACCAACTGATTTTTTCAGTCTACGGTTTCTGACAGTACCATCACTGGATGCTTCATATTTTGTAATCACTGGATGTGGTCTGAATTCTTGGTTCATATATACTATTCTATTGTTTGTCTAATTCAGTGTTTGGTTCAATAATTACATCACTGGAAAATCTTTCGATATAGTCTTGCGGAGTTCTTATGATTTTGTCAGTGACGTTATCAGGGTCAAAGACTTTTTCAGGGTCATAATTTCTGATGGATTGTCCATTTTTTATTCTTTTATCATAATAACGCTTCAATTCCCTATATCGCCTACCACCACAATCAATACACAATTGTGATCTTCCCTTGACCCCAACCCCACATCGAATACAGGGTAACGGACCAAGACTTCCATGTCGAAAACTTTGCATATGATACCTACAGTACTCATTTTTTCTGCATGATTTGTTACACGGGGTTACATTTCCCATCATGAGCCATTTGCAGTGATTCATTATACATAAAACTTTCATTTAAATGTTTGTTTTATGTATAGCATGAAGGAGTTCAAGAGATTGACTTCGAAAAATGCTAAATTCAATGCTGATAGAGAGTTCAAGAGATTATTGAAAATCAATCCTAGATTTAATCTCGATAGACCAAAAAAACGTCAAAAACGTCCAAGAGACGGAAACGTGAAAGAGTTTAAGAGATTATTAAAAATCAACCCTAGATTTAATCTCGATAGACCCAAAAAACGTCCAATAGACGGAAACAAACGTAACAAACGTCCAAGAGACGGAAACATGAAGGAGTTTAAGAGATTATTGAAAATCAATCCTAGATTTAATATCGATAGACCCAAAAAACGTAACAAACGCCCAATAGACGGAAACATGAAAGAGTTTAAGAGATTATTGAAAATCAATCCTAGATTTAATCGCGATAGACCCAAAAAACGTAACAAACGTCCAAGAGACGGAAACATGAGATCATCATGGAAGGATGCTCAATTCAATCTTGATATAGTTTCTAATACACCCAAGAATAAAATTCTTGATAAACCCATCAGAGACTGTTTTAATGAATTCAAGCGTGATGGAGCATCTTATTGTTGGTCAACATTTCGAATTGATGGTGTTGTTGACGCTACCATGAATGATGAAAAGGCAGCAGTGATCATTTCACGTGTTGGGGAAAAAATCATTTTTTCCGAATCAAATTCATTATCCGTGAGAATGGCAAATGGATTATTAAGGATAAATTTGAACCCATTCTCAAAGGCAAAAAAACTGTCACCGTGAATCAGGATTCCAAACCGGGAATTTTGACTGGAATTGATAAACCCTACTACGAAAGATCTTATCCTGTCACAGCAGTTGTTTACGGGATCTATCCGCTCAATGAAAAATCTGATATTTCAAAACTAGCACCCATGAAATATTCGACAGGACTCAATTGTGTAGCAGAACGAATAATAGAACACTTCACAAATGCGTCCCGGGGAAATAAACTCACTGATCTAAGACGAAAAAAAATAACCGAGTGGGAGTTCACGGTAAAAGAGCATGGGGCAACAATTCAGGATATAACTAAATTAGAAAAATCATTAAGATTTCCAATATCGGTAAGGACAATCACCGGTGAAGTATTATACGAATCGAAATATAAATCACAGGGGGCTCCCATTGAAATTATTGATCATAACGCGCACGCGTGGTCATCTGCAGTAACAATATTCCCACGGGATAGAACCGTAAAATATTTATCCCAAACCGAAGAGTTTTTTTCAGAGCAGAAATTATTTGATGCTATTTACCATTTGAGTAAAAACGATCCTGTGTCAGTGTGGCTATTTCATAGTAATTCAGACGAGGAATGCAGATTTAATCAGTTTGTAAGGCCTAACGGAGAATTATACCGTACTGAAGAGCTGCAGAATCAAATGAAACAACTAGCTAGTGAGTTTTCTGAGGGGGAAATCGAAGATCAATTATTAGCAAACTGTTTCACAGTACCATCCATTGCAGCACATTTTGCTAGAAAGAAAAACGCGTGGAAACCAACACGAAGTGAGTTCTTATCAGATGTCAAATTGTCCTGTCTTGAATACAGCCATGGAGGATTATGGAACACAAAATACACCGCTGATACCGTTATTTCAGTTGATATGATTGCGTGTTATCCAGGAAGTTTTCTTGGGTATGGAGAATGCGAGAAATATTTCAAACGATTTGGACACCCTACACACGAAATGACCCGTGTTGCTATTAATGGACCACTTCCTGATTTTGATTTAACCGGATTCGCTTGTGTGGTATCATTTGAAATGGCTGAAGGGCTTCATCCGTGTAGTTATCTTTGGATTGGTAAACACATGTCTGAAAAACACTGGATGCCAATAGTGTTATTACGGTATATGCTTGATTGTAAGATGTTAAAATCATTAATTGTCAGTGAAGCAATTATATCCTATCGAGCACAGAAATCAGTCTGGTTACCACAACCTGATCTAGAAAAAATAATTAGCGAAGAGCGAAAACTGTTTCCTGATTTTAATGAACAAAAAATCATGGATTGGTCCCAACAGTTATTTGAAATCAGAAACAATGAAGCAAAAAATCTTGGACGAAGAATAATCGGTAAATTTACCCAAGGTGGCAAAGATGATAATACGAAATATTCTTCACGATTGATTATAGACAACGCTGAATACGATTTTGTAATGGCGGATCTAACGAATAAGGGCCTATATGTCAATCGTAAGGACGCATTTCTGTCCGATGGAACCAAATTGGGTACAATTGTTACCTACAATGATGGATACCATCCGCAGTACACACACTTAAGAGCTTCTATGCTCGGTTATGCTTCTATCAATCTGTTTTCAATGATCAATAGATTTCCTACCACCGCGGTTAGAGTTGCTACTGACTCATTTTACATAAATAGCAAAATGGCTGATTTTAAGGCTACTGGCAACGAGAAATGGGGATCATGGAGAATTAAGAAAGAAATTATTCATGATTATATTCAATCAGCAGATGTTACCATTGAAAATAATTACTTAGAAAGCAATCAGTGTTCAGAATTTTCTAGTGCACCACCGATTTCTGATCCAATATGCCTGTATAAAACAGTTTATTTAAACGGCTGTGGTGGGTCAGGAAAAACAACCCGGGCAATTGAGTTATTCCGTCGTGGAAACGCTAGCGTTTCTAACATGATTGTGCTAACACCGACTCACAGACTTGCAAGAGAAATGATACAGAGAGGGGTAAATGCCTGCACTTATCACAGCTTTTTCCGATGGAAGGGAGATAAATGGACTCCTGAGCGCATGGGAGAGAAATTTATTCCTGAAATTATCATTTGGGATGAAATAGACACAGTGTCAGAAGAGGTCTTAAAAATATTTCTTGAGTGGTTGTTATTGAAGAATACAAAAGTCGTCATGTCCGGTGATCACGGCCAACCACCACCATTTGTCGGTGCATCTCCACATGAATGGCTAAAGGGTTTTGTAGACTATTATGAAGAAATTGATACTGATCATAGATCACTTGATAATGAATTAAAAGAATTGAAGAAACTAATTAGATTACAACCGGATAGAATCCAGTGTGAAATAACCCGTGAAATAATTTCGGAAACTCCCATGAATGAGTTTTGGGAAGCGTGGAGACCAAATGATTTAATCATTGCAAGTAGAAAAATAGTCAGGGATACACTTCAGATGAAGTTATTTGAATTGCATAAACAAAAATTTGCAACACTTCCAGTACCGTTATGTTATAGGCCATCGGATACGCGAAAACAGAATATTGAAGTTGATATTCCAGGACAAAGTGAAAAACAGAATTTAGTATTAAATGATATTGTGCTGGTTGATATCAATGTCGTTGAAGATGCATTGCGTGCTAATAAATCCCCGTGGACGCTAGGATACGCAGCAACAATACACTCTTCACAGGGATTGACTATATCGGATACAATTGTTTGGATGGTAGATAATCGCATAGAATGGTCAAATTTAGTCTATCTCGCAGTGTCTAGAGTACGAAAAATAAATCAACTTCGAAGAATTGTCCTCGATGATGAAATCATTGGTGGCGATGATGAAATCATTGGCGATGATGAAATCATTGGTGAAGATAATGATATTATTGATAAAAAACTCTCCGGTTACAAACAACAGGACAAAAAAAAAACAACGAGAATTTGATATTGATGCTGAATTAATAATCACTTTGAAGAAACAACAGAATAATCACTGCGCGAGTTGCAATTGTATAATGCGTTGGCAGTATTCGGATAAGGATCCTCGCCAATTCACCGTAGACAGAAAAAATAACAATCTCGGTCATGTCAGAAATAATGTGATGTTGACTTGTCTTGAGTGCAATAGACGCAAGGGTGCTAATTAAGACCATGCGGTGGTAATTGAGTATCCTCAGGTATCACTTGTAATTGTTGTCTAGTAAACCCACGCTGAGGGGCAGTTGAATCCAGTTTATAGATTGGAGGTCTACCCGTAGATCGTGTTATACTAGATATCTTATGCGTAGTGACGCTCCAAATAGGATCAGTAGCCCTTTTTCTACCCCCTTCAAGCTCTCCTGGTTCATATAAATACCTCACAATGACATTACTACCAAGAATTGGTTCTTTGAAATCTTTTTGTGGTTTTTCAGGTATCGACTTCTTTTTAATCGCGTTGATAGGTTTCATGTTGATGGTTCTAGTAATCTCGTTATTCAGTGCGGTAACTACACCTGGTAATCTCTTAACCCATTCACGGGATCTTTTTTCTTGGATGAATTCTTTTGCATATTGATATCCAAATAACCGCTCAGCAAGAATCCGATTAAATCGTTCTACAATGGCCTGATCACGATGCAGTGCAGTATGCCCTCGTCTGATAGCGACATTGTGACATTTCATTGTAGATAACACTGCACCCTGAAATTCCTTGCCCGGATCAACTTGTAACAGATTTGGCCAGTGCAGAGGGCTCCTTCGATAAATCCTTTCAAATGCAGAAGCGACTTCAGTGGCCGATTTTGTTTTTAACGGTTCTGCTTCTTTGTATCGACTTGCAATATCAACTACAGTTAACGCATATTTGTAACCACGATCATGTGGCAGAAATAATAGATCAGCCTGATGAACTTCATTAGGAAAGGTCACATCAAAATGCGAGAATTGAATTTGTTTAGGCGGTGGTAGATAAATTTGCCATAGTGCCTGTTTGGATAACCAATGAGCCGCAGTGGTTTTTTTCACTTTTGCGGCGCTAGCGAGTTTACTGATTGCAGCGTTACCCTTCCAGTATCCTCTTGGGGAATAATAAATAGATTCCATGTTGTTATTAATTACCAGCACCTAACATCAATTTACTTTTCATAGCCGATTTTATCAAAAATGAAGCCAATTTTTCTTTGAAGGATTTATCAGGAATGGCATTCAACGCATGAATTAATTTCACATCTGCTAGATGCCTGTGTTGCAAATTGCTGCTTTTATAAGCAACATCATGAAGGTGACAGGCCTTATCAATAGCGTTTATTGGTTCCTCACCGGGTCGGGGCTGATTTTGATCATTGAGTCTGATATCAAGTCTTGTTCCCGGTCCACAATAACTATACCCTGGAAGGTGTTTTTCTCCGGGGTATTTTGCCCATGGGGTTCCAGGAAGTTTTGCTAATTTGGCAGCGATATCACCTCCTCGTTTTTTTTTAAAGGTTCCTTGGGTTCCTTGGGTTTAGAAACAAATCTAAATTTCTTTGTACTACACTGTACGCATTTACCAGAAAGCGCTGATCGGTTATTTTTAGTTGTAATCGTCGTCAAGTCATCTGTTCCAGTACGCGCCTTACACTTCACGCAATATAGATCCATAATTTATGTATAGAGATATGAATATAATTGATTTTTCAGCGACTAAAACAAGAGAACCAGTGAAGCATCATGCAGCGCTACCAAACTCTATCCGCGCAATTATAATCGGACCATCTGGATCCGGTAAAACGCAATTGTTGCTCAATTTAATAATGAGATGGATGAAGTGGGATAAGTTGTATTTAATTGCCCCTAGCGTAGATGATCAACGATGCTATGAAGTGCTAAAAGATTTTAATGAAAACGCTTCAGAGATTGCCGGCGAGGATGTTATTGAATTTATAACCGATATTGACGAGGCGCCATCCGTGAATGACCTCGATGGAAGTATCAACAATTTAGTTGTATACGACGATGTCATGTTAGATAATCAAAAAAATCCTGCTAGAATATTTTCCCGAGGCAGGCATAAAAACACGGACGTGATTTATGTCACTCAACGCTACACTCAGATTCCAAAAGTGATTAGAGATAACTGTAATATGCTTGCTGTATTCAACGGCGTTGATACACATACGCTACGAAATATTTGGCAGACATGGTGTTCTGATATGGACTTCAATCAATTTAGAAATTTCTTTAGTCATGCTCAGTCTGCCCCACACGGATTTGTAACAATAAATTTACATGACCCTCGAACACGATATCGTATCGGACTGGATCAAATATTCGGTTAACCCATAGCAGCAGAAGGGGTGAGTGACAACGATGTTGTAGTCCCTTTTTCCCAAAAATCGATGGAGGATTTCATTAATTTCATTGATTTTTTCATATTTTTTTTTTGGACCTAATCCATGATTCACACACACATTGGGGGCCCTGATGTCACTGGTTTCATTGTTTTAAGCGTGATTTCAGTGAAAACTTGTCTAAAAATGTTGTCTGATTCGCCCCTTCTGCTGCTGAAAAAGAGCGTAAGTATGTTGCTGGTGTATACACATGGGTGAGGCCGGATAGGTATGTTGGACTGGAGTCTCTCAGTGAAACATAGTACAGAGAACACATTTTGTGTTTTGATTCTGTATCGAACTGATAGCCGGTGTAGTGTACAGAGCAGTGGTGAGGTGAGCTCTGATCGAGGTACTCTAAAGATCATCCAAGCAGCTGTGTTTTGAACGTTTGAAGTTTCTGGAGTAAATATTGTCTAGAACCAGACAGAATTGAGTTACAATAGCCCAGTCTTTAAAGTACTAATGAACACACAAGTGTTTTAGTGGCATCAGCTGAAAGATATTTACGAATGGAACTGACGCATCTCAGTTCAAGATATGCAGCCTTGCATATGTTCATGACATGTTGGTGCAATGTGAGAGTACTGTCTAGAGTAACACCTAGGTTTCGTACTGATTGAGAATTTAATGTTGGTGTTCCTGATATTTATTGTTTGAGGTAAAGGATGTGGATGAGAATGTCTTTGGGTCGTGATCATAATAGCCTCAGTTTTGTTACATGTCATCGATGATTTCACATCAGAAATGCACCTCTCTACTCCATACGTCAAGGTTGTTTGCTAGGATTATGCAGGTAGATAAATACCTTCAGCATTTGTTTCCGCGTCATACTACCATGGGAGAAAATTCAGGCATAGATGACACATTAATTACTTCGACGCGCAACAACACAATATTTCACTAAACATTTAAATAATTATATAGGCTGTTGTCTGATCAATTCACAAATACGTAAATTTGTTTTTGTATGATGTAGTTGCGAAATAGGAACAGTTCTTTTTGTGAAAAATTGTCGGTGTCATAGACATTCATCTGAACCAATAGCGAAATAGTATATCATGTTAAATATAGTATAGTTTTACATGGTAATGCTACTCTTTACTATTTTAAACATAATTTTACATGGTAATGCTACTATCTATTATTTCAAAACAGTATAGCATGTTATATATAATATACTTTTTGATGTAGTGCTCAACGGCATATCAACAAGGCTTACCGGTTAATTGACTGATTGATTGATTTTTACTGATATAATTGTGATAGAAAAGACTAAGGAGACTTCTCAACTACAAGTACTAGAATCTAGTTATCTAGTTACCTGTGGCTGCAGGGAAATACCCCCAACGCAAAAAGGAAACAACAACAGAGCAAATAAAAAATCATTCAAGAGGTGAGGGAGGTACAAACATCGAACAAAACCTCGGAAACGGCAGAGAAATGGATCGAAATCCTCACCCCGAATAAAACAAACTCCAAACACCACGGAAAGACAAAAGCCAAATTCCAACAAGCAACCCTTTTGAAGTGCTAACCATTGAAGAAGGCACAGAAATACTAAACTTATCAGGAGAGGAACTTATCCCACTGACATGCTCTACCCCAATATCAAAAGGGAAAGGGCCCACAAGAAAAAGGAAAGCGGTCAACCTGTCATCACTTGACGAAAAAGCACAGGTGAAACAAAACAAAAAAATGGAGGGGGGGGGATATGAGGAAAATTTTATCCCAATTACTTGAGGAAAAGAAAAAGGAGGGAAAGGATACCACAAAGGAAAACAAAGGATCGGAAGTGGTTAAACTGAAAAGCCCAGAAAAAGAAGACGAGAAACAAACAGACAATGACCCTCTGAGGACCCAAATAACCTAAATGACCTTAGAGATACACTTTTTACCTCGCAGGTCCTCTAGTGACTTTTAGTCAGGTAGCACAAACAAAACATTAGGGGAAGACCCAGAATCCCCAGAAAAGGGGTTAGATGAGGAAATCATAAATATAAGAACAACAGCCATTTAAAAACTAAATATAACCAATAATACTGTTTATAAAGCGACAACCTGGTACACTACAAAAATGGAAGGACAAAACTTCCGTTTATTGTCTTTTAATATACATGGGATAGATAAAGTCAAAGCACAACAACTGAAACAAATAGGGGACTGTGATTTACTTTTTGTACAGGAAGCACAAAATGGATTTACGCACGAACTGAAAAGAACAAATTGAACGAAACATGGATAGTGTAATTATAACTAACAACTTTGTGGGAAAGAATATCAAGGGAGGGATAGCTATGGTAATTAATAATAAACAAGGGTGTACATGGGAAAGGGTAGAAGGGGCGTTCTTTAAGGGAAGGTTAATTCACATACAAATGGGAGGGAACAATTTTCTTAATGTGTATATATCAGCAAATAGATACAAAGAACAGGAATTTATAGACGAGCTGGCGAGCTGGCGAAAACTATACAATAGGCAATTTGATCATAGGAGGGGATTTTAATTGGGCAGGGGACGAGATAGACAGAACGGGAAAACTGACGACTGAAGACAAAAGGTTTAAGGACAAAATGGAATATATTATGAAATCACAGAAACTAATTGATATATACAGACGGTTAAACATACTAAGGGCAGATTACACTTTTGATTACAAAGAAAACAAAGGGAACAGGATAGATAAATTCTGGGGTACATCATCCGGAACAATTAAATACATTAAAGTAGGGATATTAGATTACAAACTTTCGGACCATAAATTAATATCTGTTGAAATAGGGAAAGGGGACAATGGAAACTAAACAATAAAATACTAGAAAATGAAGAATTTGGGAGGGAAATTAAGAAAGAAATAGAAAATTTTAAAGCAAAAGGGAATTTGGATATACTACCCGAGTGGGATAAATTAAAAGGGGTTTCCCCCACCCCCCACCCCCCAAAAATATAGCTATTTTTCATTAACATTAAGGGTTAGAAAGATAAAATTAGAAAAAGAAGCTTTGGAAAATTTGATAAAAACAACAACAATACAGGGCACAAAATAAAATCATTAGATGAAAAATTAGTTAAAATAAAAAAGAAGAGCAAACGGGAATGGATATAAAAGCAGGAAAATTCCCTGTTATATAAAAACGGGGAAGGGCTTTATACATTGGAGGAATTATGAAGATGGGGGGGGGGGCGGAACCCTAGAATCCTTAAACATAGGGAGGGAAGGAAGCACGACAGAAAAATCTAAAATACTAGACTATATACAAAATTACTACAAGAACTTGTATACCGCACAGGGGTGTGCGGACAGTTAATCACGCGTGAGTTAATCACGCGACATTTAAACAACGACAGTTAATCACAGCAACACATAATCACAGCTACACATAATCACGCGACACATAATCAGAGTGACAGATAATCACAATATATAAGTGACTAATGGTGTCTATGTATGTATGTATCTATGCATCTATCTGTCTGTCTGTCTGTCTGTCTGTCTGTCTGTCTCTCTCTCTCTCTCTGTCTATATATATATAATATCCTTTTTTGGTTGTAAAATCATTGTAATTCAATATAAAAAAATTCAATAAAAAATTATATAGTACCTTGTTCAATTTATTCAAATACTTCAGCACGTCGGCAGCCAAATATAATCCAACTGCACGAGCCACACGTTCCTTCAATTCCCTGTACTTCTTCCTTTGAATCTGCAGAACTCCAGTTAAACCTTGTAGAAAGGTCGCTTTCTGATTCTACATATCTTTAGAGATGCCATCTAAGAATTTCCACAGAGTAGGGTGATGACATTGAAATAAGGTTTGAAGACCATAGTGCCATCCCTCTACGGCGTTGGTTGTTCGAGCAATGCCGTCACATGCTGCCTGATGTTGATTCCAACGATGCACCGGAAATATACTTGGTCCATAATTGCCTGCTCGTCCAGCCCGGCGTCGTCCACGGATATAGGTGTGTTCGCAATTCCGGCATGCGCTCATGTAGATCAGCAATATCATCAGCGATAAGATTGAAAGCTTCTATGACATCGACTTCCGGCACGAAAGCCAAAGCAGCTAAACAGCGGACACTTTCACAGACAGCGTTGTTGGTTTCGTATTCCTGTTTCATCCCGATGTCATTCACCTTACGTAAAACGCGTTGACAGAGGTGGAAATAACATCCGGATATGACTGCATTAGGATACGCGGCCTGGAACGCAGACATCGCAGCCGTTTCGAAGTCGACATGAATTCGTTCAGGATTTGCTGCTTGTATCATAATTTTCATCTGGGCTAGTATGCGCTCATACGAAGATCGTTGCTTGTTGCGGACGAGGCAGTATAGTACAACTGGATTATTGCCAGGACATAGCTCGAAATGAATCGAATACAGCTGAAAGAAAAAAGAAGGCACTACTGCAAACGTTCCATCTGCAAGCCACAGCTTAGCGCGCGCCAGTCCGTCGAGTAATTCGTGGCATCCCAAAATCACTATACGGTCTTCATCTTCTGCTCCAGAGTCGTACAGGATCATGTTAACAAAACGTGGTGGAATAGTGAAGTTAGTATCGGTTGGCGGTGGAGGCAACACTACTTCATTCTCAATGTCGGCAAGTATAGCTCTTCTGCGTTGGAGAGTGCGAATAAGGGTTGATCGCTTCGGCAGCGCCATCAGCACGTGATTGTCTAATCTTCGTGAAATCGATCCTATAACAGCAGCTGGCGTGGATGATGATTCACCCATTTTGTTCTTCATTTCGGCAACCGCTTTACGTGCGTGTGATGTAGCGATGTTGCCTTCATGTGTGTGTCCCTGCTTGTTGTTGGTTACGATGCGATCTCCTTCTGTCGTCAGATGAGCTTTGCATTTGAAACGCTGAAATATCTTGCAGCGCCAATACGTCTGTCCATTCTTGTTTTCACGGAACTTTACATATTCAAAGTTTCCAAATGTAACCGTTGGGCATCCCTTAGTTGATGTTCCAAAAGTAAAGCTATCCATGTTAACTGAATTTATTTTAATATTATGTTTGGAAAATATGTAAATGTTGGAATTTATAGGGTTTATATACTTCCAGTCGAAGCAGGTAATTCATAAGATAACATTGGCCTAATGGTCTATCGAATCCAAGCAGAACTTGCCTTCTGTTTACATGTTAAGATAACAATGGCCTAATTACCTATCGAATCCAAGCAGAACTTGCCTCCTGTTTAAAAATGAACTCGAGAAACCAACACTCGTATTTGTACCAATAAATAGAAATAAAATGTTTAAAAATATATTTATAATACAATATAATGCTGTGATTACCTGTCGCTGTGATTATGTGTCGCGTGATTATGTGTAGCTGGGATTATGTGTCGTTGTGATTAACTGTCGTTGTTTAAATGTCGCGTGATTAACTGTCGTGTGATTAAATGTCATGGAACCCCGCACAGGACATAGAAGACGAACATACAGACACATATTTATGAGAGACAAAGTGCGAGATGATAACCGCATAACATAGCAGCAAATGTGAGGATTTCATCTCGCAAGACGAAATAGTGGAGACGATAGGGAAACTATCTAAATAATAAATCACCAGGTACAGATGGAATCTCTACGGAATTTTATAAACAATTCTTCGGAGAACTGTCGCCAGTTTTAGAATGGTTATATAATAATATTGCACCAAGGAATCAAAACATGTCAAACACATTGAGTGACGGTATGATAACACTAATATACGAAGGGAAGGGGATAGGGAAGATCTAAAAAATTGGAGGCCCATCTCGACAGGGAGGGAAATACAAAATAACATACTTAATATTAGAACTATCATAAATATTACTGGGAGAACTAGTGCCATGGTACTAATAGATCAGGAAAAAAGCCTTTGATAGACTTGAACAAAATTATCAATACAAGACACTGGAAAAATTTGGATTTGGAATAAACTTCCAAAGTTGGACTAAAATCCTGTACAGGGATATAAACTCGTGTGTACAGGTAAACGGAGCCAAAACGGATAAATTTGATATCAAAAGATCAGTGAGGCAAGGATGCCCACTATCTATGCTATTATACGTAATAGCTATAGAAATACTAAGTATAAAAATAAATATCAACCTAGGGATTAAAGTTCCAAACATAAAAGAAGAGATGAAATGCTACATGATGCAGATGATTGTACTAACTTTATACAAGATAAAAATTCCTAAAAAGAACTGATAAAGGAATTTGAACAATTTGGGAAAGTTTCGGGATCAATAATAAACCCCGACAAAACAGAAATATTACTAATAGGAAACTGGGGAGGCAAGCAGCATGGGCTACCTCCCTCCTTAATTAAAGACAATGTAAAAACCTTAGGAGTAAATTTTGGAAGGAACGAGGAGAAAGAAAACCTCAAGGAAATCAGGGAAAAAATTAATGAATATATCAGAATCTGGGCGCTAACGCCACTATGCCTATTGGAACGGGCTCAAGTTGCAAAATGTGCACCTTAACTATAAATTAAAATCGTTAGACATACAAAACGAAACATTAAAAGCGATAGATAACAAAATTATAAAATACTTATGGGGATTTAAAATGCACTACATCAACAAAGAAACTCTTTATAGGGACGGGAAAAGGGGAGGCTTAGGCCTCCCCCACCCGGCCCTCATTAAAAACACTCACATGGCACTACGCGAAATGGGCAGACCCGTGGAAGAGCTGGGAAAAGAACTCACCTAGAGAAAAACCAGCACAACAACACAGGAGAAATGCACTAGATAGGATTAGAAAAGGTAAAAAAAAAAATGTGTTTCTCATAAAAGCATGCTCTCTATCTATAGTCACTAGTGACCTAATATCACCACCACTCTGTATAGTTTTCACGAACTATAGAGACAGCCCGTTTTGAAGGGACAATAAATAAATAATTTTCAACCTGGAATAGAGATATGAAGATAAATAAAGAAAGGACGAACATAGTAGAGACGGCTGAAGTAATTATAAAAAATAAAAATGTACAGATCCCGCCTCAAACACAGTCGACCTAGAGAAATAAATAAGGAAATATACAAGTCCTGGAACAATATAACTACAATCATTAAAGCACTAAGAAAAAAGGGCCAATAATCCAGCATAAATATAAACTAGAAACACCGGACTTGTACCAAATTCAAAAATCTATAAAATAAATAAATAAAATAAAATAAAATAAACGGACTTATTCAAGCTTTAAAAAAACAAACAAACAGTGAAGACAGTTTAGGGGTCAATGCACTGATATACAACTGGGAAATTTGATTCAGAAAAAGGCTATCCTAACAAGACACTATATATATATATATATATATATATATATATATATATATATATATATATATATATATATATATATATATATATATATATATATAGCAACACGCAAATAGCACAACGCAAATAGCATACACAGGATGCAATTCATTTTTGAGCAACATGCCTCCCAAGGAAGTTACTGGAAGACCAAAATTCATCGTCAACAACCAATTGTAATCTAACTTGAATTGAACTTTTACAGCATACTTCAACTAGATTATCTACTTTGGTATACTTTATCTGCTTATACTTTTCACTTTATCTCCTTTCTTATCTTTCTTTCATATTTTGTCTCTTTCACTTGTTGTTCTTTTTTTCGTTCAGTTATTGTTTTAATAAATTTTTGTTGTTTTATTCATTACTATATCATCCAATCAAATGGCTACCTTTTTCAGTCCAATGGGGAAATAGTTTTGAAGAAACACTTCAGAACAGTTACTGAAGACAGGGACGACAGGAGATTAATTAGGGCATTCAGAGATGAATGAGCACAAGGGATCGATTTTTCACACGTGCATGCATATGTAAGACCAAACACCCCTACACTGTTGGCCCTTCTGACTGCTTGAGGATTAGATTCGGCACTGGTAGATACTTTGACATACTCTGGTAGGGGTACTTTCCTCATTTATCCTTCATTCGATATCAACTGTCGAAGGTATAGCTGCCAACGAAAATTGATGTTTAAATAATCCAGCGAAAGCAAATTTGAACTGTTTGACAAATATTCACATTGCGGTATTTTCTTACTATTACTTTTTGTATTTTCATTTCTCGTTCTTTCTATTAATTCTTGCTTTTTCTCAAATTTTCCATTGTTGCTTGAACTTAAGTTATTTTTCCTTTTCTGTTTTGTATAATAAATTACAAGTTAAGATGGCCGGTCCATTTCAGTCAAGTACTGAAACAATTCTCAGAAGACATTTTAGAGTTGAGACCGAGGATCAAATAGAAGGAAGGCTTATTAAAGCCAACAGAAACGAGTGGACGCAAGGGATAGACATATCCCACGTTCCCGCCAGTATAAGGCCAAGGGCGCCAACTCTGTTGGCCCTACTTCACGCTAGGGGTCTAGACTCCAGTGTTGTTGACACTTTAGTTAATACTGGGAGGGGGATTTTCCTACTATACCCCAGGGAAAAGGGCTTCGCACTCCCAATGGGAACAATAGACATCGACAATTTCGTGGTTAAAGTAACACCTGCCCCCCCCCTCCGATTACTCAGATGATACAGAAAAAAAACGATAGACGTAGTGGTGTCTGACTTTCCGTGTGAGTTACCCCTCGCGACTTTCCAAGAGGGATTCGAACAACGACTAAGAATTAGTGCCTTTAATGTAAGAAGAGAAACCTTCAAGGATATGCCAAATATCAACACAGGCAAGATAGTGGTTAAGGTTGATTCGCGTGATGCGGCGAAAATACCGTTATTTTTTAAGATATTTGGATTTGTCGTGCAGACCTGGCTCTTCAGGTGCGTCCATGTGAGGCATTGTGGTATTTGCAATAGGACGGGGCATGACAAGTGGAGCTGCCCCCAGCAATCTGCTCGAGGTGGTTCCACTTACATGCCCAAACCCACCCCACCCCCAAAATACAAATACTCACATAAATCCTACAACATCTGTCCCTCCAGAACCACTGTTACACAAAAAGTCATATGCAAGTGAAGTGAAGACCCTTTTTGGGAACAGGGAAGATAGAGAAGATAAAGAAAAAGAAGAAGAAATTGGAAAAGAAATAGAAAAAGATAAAGAGTTTCCAACTGTTGAAGATAATCACAGAATATCTGAAGATGAAGATTTGATACCAGACACGCAACAAAAGTGGATGACACCAGAAACAAGGAAAACTAAAAAGAAAAAAAAAAAAAAAAATTGAGGATCAAGTTACAGAAGTTGCAGAACAAAACAAAAGAGCAAGAGAGTGAAGAAAATGAAGAAAAAAAACTACCAGAAGAGCAAGACAACACTCAAGACCAAGGAGAAGTAGAAATGGAATATGAAATAGAACAGCACGAGACTGAAAGAAGTGAAATACCCAGTGAGAATGAAACAAGATGGAAGAGAAGAATATGAAATAGAACAGTATGAGACTGAAAAAAGTGAAATAACCAGTGAGAATGAAAATGAACAACTATTCAAAATGAACACAAAACCCAAAATCCAGTGGACAACCACCTCACCAAGAAACAAACTTAACAAACTTTAAAAACCCAAAAAGAAAACCACTCACTCAGTTTTTCCAACAATTAGGAAAAAAAGAGGTCAACAGGGCTTCCAATTACACTAAATAGAACACCAGTAGCAGCCGTGACACCCCAAACATCACTTATCAAGAAAATGCTAAGTGAAGCCAAAAACAAGACTATGCCAAGTACCATAGACAAACCTAGTCTAGTCCCCGCACTCATCACCTCAGACCCCACAACCATAATAAACACATCTGTCCCCTCCAATACTCAACTGACAAACCCAATGCCTCCACTCAGCAACCAACAACAACAAGCATCCAAACAATAATAACAACAACAATAATAATCCAATTGCAAACACAGTGCCTTATAAATATTTAATTATGATAATAACTCTATAAATGCATGATGGCTGAGTCTCATAATATTAAAATTGCCTCAATAAATGTAAGAAGCCTTTCCTTACAGAAAGTAGAAGATTTAATAAAACTTATAACTGAATATGATATAGTAGCACTACAAGAGCTACACAACATACAGAAAAAACCATTAATTTCCTAGAAGACAAATTAAATGCTTTGTTTTTTACTCAAATAAACCCTTCTGATTCTAATTCAGGAGTTGGTTTAATAATAATTACCAAACTATTTCAAAACAACTGGAAATTATTTAAAATTCCTAGCAACCTAAAAGGTAGAATGATCCACATTCAGATATACAAAACCAATTTGATAAATATATATGCGCCGTCAAAACAGCAAAATAAACGAAATTATTATGTGAACCTCAGCGATTATGTATTAATTTATACACAAGAGGACTTAGTAATTCTTGGTGATTTTAATGTGTGTAAAGATACAATTGATAGGAAAAATAGAAAAATTTATAGACAACAGGCTTTATTATTAAACAAGTTTATTCAAACTAATAACATTCTAAATGCATTTCGTCATCTGCATCTAAATGTGATAAGATATACATTTGAAAAAGAAAACACAGACAATAAATCAATGATTGACCATTTTTATGTCGTACAAAGAAATAAAACTAACATAATTAAATGTGATATTTTAGATGAGTTATTAGCAGACCACAGAACTATTATTTTAGAATATAAAACCTACTCACATACTAAGTGGGGTAAAGGATATTGGAAAATCAACAATAGCATACATGTATTAAGGTTACCAGAATTACAACTAGAAATCCAAAATGAAATTGAATCTTTCCATATGGAAGACTTGAAGTCATGGGATTCTCTTAAAAATAACTTTAAAAACATTTGCCAAAAAAAATTCAAGACTTCAAAGTTCTAACAACAAAATTTTAGAAAAAGAATGTAAAAGAATTTTGGAAAATGACAAAGTTTCGGATAATCAAAAAATAAAAAAATAAAAAACTTTAGAAGATTTACAAAAATATAAAACTGCAGGAGAAAAACAAAGAGCTGGTTTTTGCCATGACATATATAATATTGGAAAGAAGATTTATAAAAGAGAGGAACTAACAAAAGGTAATGAAAAATCACTAATCAAGCTTAAAATTAATAATACTGTTTTTAAAGAGATAAAAGATATATTAAATAATGTTAAAGACATTTACACAAACTTACATCAAAGTAAGAAAATACCAATAGACAAAATAAACAAATTTCTAAACTATATAACACTACCCACCATCACTAATGTGGATAGGGAAATTTCTGATAGAGATATTGGCATCTTTGAAATAGATAAGGCTATTGATAATCTCTTATAAAAAAAAGCTCTGGCATAGATGGTTTAAGTGCAGAGTTTTATAAAAAAAAATTGAAAACCAATTTGTAACCCCAATTGCAAAATTTATACAACCACATTCTCCATTACAACATAATGAGTGACTCAATGAGAACAGGAATAATCACTCTACTATATAAAGAAAAAGGAAAAAATACAGATCTAAAAAACTGGAGACCAATCTCTCTCCTAAATATTGATTATAAAATTTTAAGTAGCATTCTAGCTAATAGACTAAAAACAACTTTATATGATTTGACAATGAACAACCAATCATTTTTTAGCAAATGATAGACAAATAACTGACAATATTTTAGCAATAAAAACTATAATTGAATATATGGAAAATAATTTTAAAAAGAAGTGGTGCTCTAATACTCTTTGACCAAGAGAAAGCATTTGACAAAACTGAAATAAACTTTATAATAAGAACACTTGAGAAAAATGGATTTGGTCTAACAACCTTTATCAAATGGATTAAGATCTTATATAACCAAATTAAATTAAATCTTATATAACCAAATTAAATCTAAATGGATTAAGATCTTGTACAACCAAATTAAATCTAAATGGATTAAGATCTTATATAACCAAATTAAATTAAATATTATCTAACCAGATTAAATCTAAATGGATTAAGATCTTGTACAACCAAATTAAATCTAAATGGATTCAGATCTTATACAACCAAATTAAATCTAAATGGATTAAGATCTTATACAACCAAATTAAATCTAAATGGATTAAGATCTTATATAACCAAATTAAATCTAAATGGATTAAGATCTTATACAACCAAAAAAAATCTAAATGGATTAAGATCTTATACAACCAAATTAAATCTAAATGGATTAAGATCTTATACAACCAAATTAAATCTAAATGGATTAAGATCTTATATAACCAAATTAAATCTAACATTCAAATTAATGGGGCTCAAACTAGTCCCTTCCCTGTCACTAGATCAGTTAGACAGGGGTGCCCAATCTCTAGTCCCTTCCCTGTCACAAGATCAGTTAGACAGGGGTGCCCAATCTCTAGTCCCTTCCCTGTCACAAGATCAGTTAGACAGGGGTGCCCAATCTCTAGTCCCCTCCCTGTCACAAGATCAGTTAGACAAGGATGCCCAATCTCTATGTTACTCTATGTAATTAAAATAGAGACTCTTAATATCTCTATCCAAAATGATGAAAACATCGAAGGGATCACTTTACCTAATATGACTGAACAAACTAAGACTTTCTTACATGCTGATAACATTTATAACTTTATTACAACTAATACCTCATATGAAAATTTAATTAAACAGTATACAAACTTTAGTAATGCCTCTGATTCAGAACTTAACCAGGAGAAAACAGAGATATTACTCATTGGTGAATGGAAATACAATAAATATTTAACACTTCCTAAAGATAAAATAAAACAATATGTTAAGGTGCTTGGAGTTTTTCTAGGTGAAAATGATAAGACAAAAAATTTAAAACAAATATTAAACAAAATACAACATCACAAGGATATTTGGAATATAAGAATATTAGAGATTTTACCTTCATGCAAAAAGTGCATATAGCAAAAAATTACCTATTCAACTCCATATGGCATGAATTTAATGTAATTGACTTTGATTTGAAGCAAATGGAAAAGTAGAACAATCTATTTATATTTACATTTGGAAGAAAGTAAACAAAATATGTAAAACAATTTTACAGCATGACAAAGATAAAGGTGGTGTTAACCTGCCTAATTTAAAGCTCAAACAATCTACAGACTACCTGCAAAGACTTAAATCTCTTGAAATTCCTTGCATATATCCCTGGCAAGGTATATATATATATATATATATATATATATATATATATATATATATATATATATATATATATATATATATATATATATATATATATATATATATATATATATACACTGCTTTGGTTTATCATTATTAGATAAAAAGTCTATATATAACAATAACAACATTTCTAAGATCCTAAATCCACCACACATAATGTATAGACAAATAATGACTTTGAAAAGATACAAAGAAATAGATATAATCTGGAATTCTACAAAACAAATTGAAATGTACAAGATTCTTAAAGAACAAAAAGTACCTAAACACAAAATCCAAACTGAAATGCCATATCTGTGCTGGTCTCAAATTAAAACAGTTTTTTTAATTAAATGTATGTTTAACTATTTGCATGATATCTGGTGGACTGGAGAAATAGCTTTTAAAAGGAAACTTATACCTAAAATTCCTAACTGCCTGTTATGTTAAAAATTTTAGGATAGTAAACTTCACTTGATATTACAATGTGAAAATTTTAATGCCAAAAGAAAATTACTTAAAGATAAAATTAAAGCTAAATTTAACAATTTTGATATAAATAATCTTTTGTATACTAATAAGATAGATGACAAGGAAATATACAATGAGATAACAAATTTCATAAAAGAAATAATAACTAAAAGGAACAAAATCAATATGGGAAAAAACGGAATAGTAGAACCTCATCTTTCTATGAGTCTTACATAAAAATCTGGATAGCCAAATGGCTAGTTGTAAGACACCAGTTATACTGTGTATTTCTCTTATTATACTGTACGAGTGTTTCAATCGGAAACATTCTTTTTTAAACAAGTATTGAAATTTAACTCCCTGTTTATATTTACTTATATAAGTAATAGAATTAAAAATTCTCTAGGTGTATGAGGTTGCGTAATGGAATTACATATCATTCTGGAAAGCCGAAGGGCTTGTTGTAAGACGCCAGAGGTGGAGTGTGAATTCATTGTGCAAATTTATATCTACACTAATGGAGACATTTTAAACTTGATAGTATAGAAGGTCTACAGTTTGACCCAAATCACCATGCCTGACCGAGAACTCAATACAACCTTTTGCGTGGATAGTATATAATATTTGAAGTGAGTGTAAGGAATGTTTTCCTTTACATTACACACTATTTCGTCCACCCGACGCAAGTGCACCTATTGTCTATAATTTAAATCATCATCATCATAATTTGCGGGATACAAAATTTAATACATCAAGATTGCCATCGAGTTATTTATCGAACTCAGACACATGTGCTTGAGGGTGATGTATGTAGCCTAATTGGTGGAAAGGCTGGAACATGAATGGAGAGCAGCAGTGGGAAGAAACCCTACAACTTTTTCGACAAAATTGATTGAAGCCTCAAAACAGAAAATAGAGCCCTCCTGCGAATCTCATATTTTAACCCCCCCCCCCCCAAAAAAAAGTCCCCGTTTAGCAAACGGATACTTAGCGATTTTTCAATCATCGGGGTCGCAACGATGTTGTCATCGCCCCCTCTGCTGCTACAGGTTAACAAAAATCATAAATGATTTTTCACAAGGGGTTTTCACGATTTCAACCGAATATTTGATCAAGTCCGATACGATATCGTGTCCGAGGATCATGTAAATTTATTGTTATAAATCCGTGTGGGACCGACTGAGCGTTGCTAAAGAAATTTCTAAATTGATTGAAGTCCATATCGGAACACCATGTCTGCCAAATATTTCGTAGCTTATGTGTGTCAACGCCGTTAAACACAGCAAGAATATTACAGTTATCTCTGATCACTTTTGGTATTTGAGTATAGCGTTGAGTGACAAATATCACGTCGGTGTTTTTATGCCTGCCTCGGGAAAATATTCTAGCTGGGTTTTTTTGATTGTCTAACATCACATCGTCGTATACGACTAAATTGTTAATGCTCCCATCAAGGTCATCCACGGATGGTGCCTCGTCAATATCAGTTATAAAATCAACGACGTTCTCACCTTTAATTTCTGATGCATTCTCGTTAAAATCCTTTAACACTTCATAGCATCGTTGATCATCTACGCTAGGAGCAATTAAATACAACTTATCCCACTTCATCCATCTCATTATTAAATTGAGCAACAATTGCGTCTTGCCGGATCCAGATGGCACGATTATAATTGCGCGGATAGAGTTTGGTAGTGCTGCATGATGCTTAACTGGTTCTCTTGTTTTAGTCGCTGAAAAATCAATTATATTCATATCTCTATACATAAATTATGGAGCTATATTGTGTGAAGTGTAAAACGCGTACTGGCACAAATGATGTGACGACGATTACAACTAAAAATAACAGATCTGCACTTACTGGTAGATGTGCAACATGTGGTATAAAAAGTTTAAATTTGTTTCTATCAAATTCGGAGATGTTTTAAAAAAAAAACGAGGAGGTGATATCGCAGCCAAGTTAGTAAAACTCCCTGGAACGCCGTGAGCAAAGTATCCAGGAGAAAAGCACCTTCCAGGATATAGCTACTGTGGCCCCGGAACACGATTAGATATCAGACTTGATGATCAAAATCAGCCCCGACTCGGCGAGTATCCGATAAATGCCATTGATAAGGCGTGTCATGCTCATGATGTCGCATATAAAAGCAGTAATTTGCAACACAGACATCTCGCGGATGTGAAATTAATTCATGCGTTAAATGCTATTCCTGATAAATCTTTCAAAGAAAAATTGGCTTCGTGGTTGGTAAAATCAGCTATGAAAAGCAAATTGATGTTAGGTGCTGGTAATTAATAATATGGAATCTATTTATTATTCTCCGAGGGGATACTGGAGGGGTAACGCTGCAATCAGTAAACTCGCCAGCGTCGCAAAAGTGAAAAAGGCTACTGCGGATAATTGGTTATCCAAACAAGCTATATGGCAAATCTATTTACCGCGTCCTAGCCAAGTTAGCTTTTCGCATTTTGATGTTACCGGACCCAATGAAGTTCATCAAGCTGATTTATTGTTTTTACCACTTGACAACGGTTACAAATACGCGCTAACCGTAGTTGACGTTGCGAGTTGATACAAGCAAGCGGAATCGCTACAAACAAAATCATCACCTGAAGTTGCTTCTGCATTTGAAAGGATTTATCGACGAGGCCCACTACGCTGGCCAAATCTGTTACAAGTTGATCCTGGCAAGGAATTTCAGGGTGTGGTTGCATCTACAATGAAACATCACAATGTCACCATCAGACGGGGGCATACTGCGTTACATCGCGATCAGGCAATTGTAGAACGATTTAATCGGACTCTTGCTGAGCGGTTATTTGAATATCAATACGCAAAAGAATTCATCCAAGAAAAGCGATCCCGTGAATGGGTTAAAAGGTTACCAGGGTTAGTTGCAGCGCTAAATAACGAGATTACCAGAGCAACCAATATGAAACCTAATAACGCAATAAAAAAAAGTATATACCACAACCACAGCGGGATAGCGTTTCTCAGCCAATTCTCAGCAATGTCATCGTGAGATATTTATATGAACCAGGAGAACTCGAAGGTGGTAAAAAAAAAGGGCTACTGATCCTATTTGGAGTGTCACTACCTACGCATATTATATCTACTATAACACGATCAACTGGTAGACCTCCAATCTATAAATTGGATTCAACTGCCCCTCAGTGGGGTTATACACGCGAACAATTACAAGTGATTCATGACGATACTCAATTGCCACCGCATGGTCTTAACTAGCGCCGTTGCGTCTATTGCACTCAAGACAAGTCAACATCACATTGTTTCTAACATGACCGAGACTGTTATTTTTTCTGTCTACGGTAAATTGGCGAGGATCTTTATCCGAATACTGCCAACGCATTATACAATTGCAACTCGCGCAGTGATTATTCTGTTGTTGCTTCAAAGTGATTACTAATCCAGCATCAATGTCAAATTCTCGTTGTTTTTTTTATCTTGTTGTTTATATCCGGAGAGTTTTTTTTATTAATGATGCTAACATCAATATCATCCATTGTGGAGTCATCATCGAAAACAATTCTTCGAAGTTGATTTATTCGCCGTACTCAAGACACTGCAAGATAGACTATATTTGACCACTCAATGCGATTATCAACTATCCAAACAATTGTATCCGTGATGGTTAATCCCTGCGAGGAATGTATCGTCGTTACATAACCCAGTGTCCATGGCGATTTATCAGCACGCAATGCGTCTTCGACAACACTGATATCAACCAGCACAATATCATTTAACACTAGTGTTTGTCTTTCGTTTTGTCCTGGAATTTCAACTTCAATATTCTGTCGCCGTGTATCACAGGGTCTATAACACAGCGGCACTGAGCGCGTTGGGAATTTTTCTTTGTGAAGCTCAAACAACTTTTTCTGAAGTGTGTCTCTGACTATCTTTCTACTTGCCACTACAAAATCATTTGGCCTCCATGCTTCCCAAAATTCCTCCATGGGAGTTTCAGTAATTATTTCTCTGATTATTTCACATTGGATTATATCCGGTTGTAATCTAATTAATTTTTTGACCTCGCGTAATTGTTCATCAAGTGCTTTATAGTCAGTATCGATTTCTTCATAATAGTCAACAAACCCTTTTAACCAATCATGTGGACTCGCGCCGACAAACGGTGGTGGTTGGCCATGATTTCCACACATTATTACCGCTGTATTCTTTTGCAGCAACCAATCAAGAAACATTTTTAATACGTCTAACGAAACCGTACATATCTCATCCCAAATAATAACCGCAGGGATGAATTTTTCGCCCAATCGTTCAAGGGTCCATTTGTCGCCGTTGTATCGAGAAAAACTGTGATAAGTGCAAGCTTCAACGTTTCGTTGTTTTATCTCTCGCGCTAATCTCTGGGTCGGTGTCAGCACAATCATATTTTTCCCACGATATAATTCAATCGCCCGAGTAGTTTTTCCTGACCCGCCACAGCCGTTTAAATAAACTATTTTATATCTACAAATTGGATCAGATATCGGCGGTGCATTAGAACGTTCTGATAAATTATCACCGCGTAAGTAATTACTTTTAATTTCAACGTCTGCTGATTCAGAATAATCACGCAGCATTTCTTTTTTAATTCTCCATGATCCCCAACTTTCATCCGAATTAGTGAATTCAGCAACTGCGCAACTGTACTTGCTGTTAATGTAAAAAGAATCAACGGCAACTCTAACCGCAGTGTCAGGAAATCTATTTATCATTGAAAATAAATTAATACAAGCATAACCCAGCATCGACGACTTCAAATGTGTATACGGAGAACTAGGTCCATCGTTGTAAGTAACAATTGTACCCAATTTTGTTCCATCGGACAAGAAAGCATCCTTACGATCCACATATATGTTTTGAGATACTGCATCCGCGATTACAAAGTCATATTCGGTGCTATCTATAATCAACCGTGAAGAATATCTTTTGTAGTCACATTTTTTCCCTCCCTGAGTGAATTTTCCGATTATTCTTCTCCCGAGATCTGTTGCCTCGATGTTTCGTTGATTAAATACCCGTTTGGACCACTCAATGATATATTTTTCGTCGGCATCGATATGTTTTCTGGATTCGTCAATTATACTATCAAGATTTTCTGGTTCTGGTAACCAGACATTGGTTTGTTTCCGATATGATATAATTGCTTCACTGACCGTCAGCGAAATTAACATTTTTGTATCAATCATGAATCGTAATAACGCTATTGGCAGCCACTTCTTTTCAGACATGTGTCTACGAATCCAAATATAACAAGCGCGATGAAGTCCTGCTGAGAATTCAAATGATACAACACGAGCGAATCCAGTTAAATCAAAATCAAGCAGCGGCCCATTAATTGCAACACGAGTCATTTCATGTACGGGGTGTCCAAATCGTTTAAAATACTCAGTACACTCTCCATAACCAAGAAAACTTGCTGGGTAACAAGCAACTATATCAACTGAAATGATATTATCGCGGTCGTATTTGTTATTCCATAAACCACCATGATTAAATTCTAAACAACTAGCCTCGATGTCTGGCAAGAATTCTACGCGTGTTGGTTTCCATGCGTTTTTGATTCTCGGAAAATGAGCTGCAACCGACGGGATTGTAAAACAGTTTGTCAGTAATTGTTCGTCGTTGATAATTTCATCACTGGTGGCTTCACCATTGGCGACTCCGCCACACACCGTTAAAAACCCACTAGCTGTTTTTTTCATTTTATTGTGAAATGCTTCAGTGCGGTATAATTCACCGTTTGGTCTTACAAACTGATCAAACGTATCCGTGTCGTTTTCAGTGCTGCGAAGTAACCAGACTGACACGGGGTCGTTTTTACTCAAATACGCAATATCATCGAATAGTTTCTCTTCAACGAGAAAACCATCCCTGGAGAAATCTTCTCCCAAGAATTCGTCAGGTATATACTTTATTGTTCTGTTTCGTGGAAATATTGTGACCGCAAACGTCCATGCGTGTTCGTTATGATCAATAATTTTAATTGGGGCTCCATTTTTGTTATATTTCGTTTCGTATAAAACTTCTCCGGTTATCGTCATAACGGTTATCGTCATAACGGTTATCGGCATAACGGTTATCGTCGTAACGGTTATAGTCATAACGGTTATCGTCATAACGGTTATCGTCATAACGGTTATCGTCGTAACGGTTATCGTCATAACGGTTATCGTCGTAACGGTTATCGTCATAACGGTTATCCTCATAACGGTTATCGTCATAACGGTTATTGGAAATCTCAGCTACGTTTCTTATTGTGCTATGTCGCTAATAGTTGCTCCGTGCTCTTTCACTGTTAGCTCCCATTCATTAATTTTTTTACGTCTTAGTTCAGTCAATTTGTTTCCGCGGAGCGCATTTTTAAAATATTCTGTTATTCGTGCTGCTACACAATTGAGTGGCAAAGCCACTGACGAAGTCGCCGGCGACGAGTATTTCATCGGCGCTAGTTTTCCTATATTGAGTTTTTCATTTAACGGATATATTCTATAAACAACTGCTGTTTCAGGATAGTTTGTCAATTCCAGTTAACAGACCCGGCTTAGAATCAGGGCTAATAACGACTGTTTTCTTGTCTTTGAGAATCGGTTCAAATTTGTCTCGTATAATCCAACCGCCTGATTCTAAATTGACAATGAATTTCACTCTGAAAAAATACTTTTTGTTGCCAAGTTGTGATATTATCGTAGCTGCGTTTTCGTCGTTCATGGTGGCATCAACAACACCATCAATTCGAAATGTTGACCAGCTATGAGATGCACCGTCGTGATTGAATTCAACAGCACAGTCACGAATTTTTTTATCAAGCTGTTATCATTTATTGCCCGTTTTGGCACATCTTTGAGGGTTCTATCGAGATTGAATTTAATATTTTTGTAGGGCTTAATTGCTGATAATCTCTCGAATTCCTCAGTCATATAATTAAAACAAGAATTTAAATAGAAAAATATAGTATATGAATCACTGCAAATGGCTTATGATTGGATCAACAACCCCATGTAACAAATCATGCAGAAGCGAAATCTGTGGGTATCATTTACAGAGCGTTCGCAACGGTTCCTTTGGCCCCCTCCCGTGCCTCCGATGTGGAATAGGCGTTAGGGGAAAATCACAATTATGTCTCAATTGTGGCGGCAAACGATACAGGGAACTAAAACGCTAGTATGACAAACGAATAAAAAATACCGTCATTGACCCTAACGATGACAAAATCATAAAGACCCTTCAACATTATATCCAGAGGTTTATAATTAAAGCAAATAATAAATTAGACAAATAGTATTACTATACAAATTAGCCAAGACTTCAGACCTCACCCCGTGCTTGTTAATTATGAAGCATCCAGTGACGGTGTTGTTAGAAATCGCAGACTAAAGAAACCGGTTGGAAGTGTAAACAATATGGGGTATTTGATGTTTGGTGCTGGGAATAAGAAATATTATTGTCACAGAATTATTTTTGAATGTCATAACGGATTGATCAAAGATGGCTTTGTGATTGATCACATTGATGGATCCCCTCAAAATAACAAATTGGATAACTTACGAGTTGTTACACAGAGTGAAAATACTAAAGTAGGAAAACCAGGTATGTATCCAAAGCAAGCAAAGAGTGTGAAATCATTTGATTTCGAAAATAACGAAGAAAACGTATTTCCATCAATGAATGCGGCTGGAAAACATTTTGATATTTGTGAACCCTCTGTACGAAAAGTAGCAGAAAAAATAACTAGATCAGCTCTCTCAAAGAAAAAAAAAACACAGGATACAATTTGTATACATCAAGGAAGATAAATCCTCCAGTGATAAATCCATATGACAGAGTTATGTCCCGTGATTGAAATGTAGTCTAATTACTGTCTATTACGATTAATTAATTATCCGTTACGATGAAAACTGTTAGCTGACATATACTGTCCTTAATTAAGTTAATTAAGTTAATTAAGTAACCTGTAAATATAAAAACGGAGTAAAAAATGACCCAAATTTTTTTTATAATAATTACAGGTAAAATATATTATATTATATTTTTATGATAATGGATATCAAAGATGTAAATGCTATAATCGCTGAAATTTCAAATTCGAAAAATCGAGGGATAGTTTTATCTGAAGATCTCGACTGCGACAGGATTACCTCAGAATATGAAGACATTGAGTATCGGTCTAGTAAGGGTCGTTATGTTTTACCTAAGATGTACAGGCTCGTGAAAAGAATTCAAAAATCCATCATTGCTTGTTTGTACGGTAACAACATTAATGTATTTATAACGCTATTTAGCACCGTTAAAGCAATACGTCAAAAGCTCGGCCAAGGGTATCAAAAACGAACTGAAATTAGTTCTAAAGTTCGTGATCTTAGAAAAATATTAAACGAGGAAAAACCCGTATCCTAACCAGGTGAGCTACTATAAAAAATAGTCTTCACATTTAAAATCTCAGTTCACAAACAATATATGGTAGGTGAATCGCTTACAACTAGATTAGCCCGAGAGCGGCTAGCAGCAATTAAAAAGTTTATACCGGTTCGAGACAGACTTCGCGAGAAACTTCAACAACGACAACAAGCACAGACTGACTTTTCTGTGTCAAGTGAACAACTGTTTACTCCGATAACAAGTGCGACCAAAGATGTGAAAAAGTTAACTGAAGCGGCGATATACGGAGATATTCCTGAACGAGAACGAGCAAAGAAGGCGCCGCTGCTTGATACACTTTAAAAGATAGCAGCAGAGACTGAACAAACACGCGCAGGGATACAACAGCTATCCAGTGATATAAAAACTCAACACGAGTATGAACGATTAGCTGATATTGATGATTCTGTACCAGCACCTGCTCCATCCCACTCACAAGTATATCGACAGGGCGAAATTGAAGAACAACAAGATGCAGCTGCAGGAAAAGACTATTCACCTGGAAATATATTTACAGCCGCAGCATTAAATAAAATTAAAGGATTCGGTACGGATTCCGAATTAGCTAATTTTACTAGAAACAATTTTCCAAAGGGCATCAAAGAGAATTTATTAAAAGACGGGTTTAAAAGTTTTATAAAAACCAAAGACGTTTAGGCATCAAAAATATATTTAGCGAAACACGGCGGGGATAGAATCTCAGCGTTACTGCACCCTGGTTATAATAACTTTCTCGCTGCGGTTAAAGGCGGTCCACAACCACCACCTTATACGGAGGATCCAATCCCGGAACAAATAGACATAAGAGCAGAAGCCGGTTCTAAGAAAACAAGCGGAAAAGGATATGTACGATGCAGCGGTGTTGGTTTCACTAACGCCGTTGACTCCATCGTGACATGCCCTGGTAATATTCTCTCGGATATATCACGGTTAGAAGTACTTATCAGGGGAAAACGAGCCGGAAACAACTCCGTTGAAATAATTAATGAAGCAGCTGATATCTGTAGACGATTATTTGCCGGCGGTATCATGGGCATTGATGTATATCGAGAACTCATTGCTGAATTAGTTGAAAATCACAGAGACGCTCATGGTTATGATGAAAATCCTATGGACGCTAGCGATTGATCACTAATTGAAAAACTAATAGTTTTATAGCAAGATGATTATACACTACCACCATAATAAACCCGTAAGTGTCTACGTGGTGAACTCACGATTGCCTGTTTATAGAGCATATTACGGAGATGGTTTCGGCAGTACCATCGCGGGGTTATTTACAAGAATGGCCCCAAAAGTGGCGCCGCTAGCTAAACAATTATCAATGAAGGCCATTGATATTATTCGTGATAATGGAATCAGCGCTGTTGGAAATCTTGCCCGAAAGGCATTTTCTGCCGCGAAAGATAAAAAAAACATCATTGGTGCGAAAGAAACCAAAAGCGACGAAGTCGGTGGTGAAACCACCAGTGCTGCCATCAACGACAGTGATGCCTGCAAAAATCAGCAAAGCAATAAATAGCGCAGTGGAAAAAAAAACTAGCGTCGTTGGCTGCTTCGGTGACTCCGTCGCCATTGACGGCTTCGCCGGTAACAGATAGCGCTATCATGAACGCGATAGCAGGAAGTGGTTTGAAACGAAAACAAAAACGACGATGATTACAAAGAGTTTCACAATTGAAAACACTAATGTGAATAATATAATGTTTTAACGAACAGCTGATCCCGCGCTTGATATGGAAGCCCCAGTGCGCAAAGATGATTCTGTCCGCGGTTATCAATACTATTCCTATCATGCAATACAACCCGACCTACGATAGCGAGTTGAACTTCAAGTAAAGACTTTTTGCCGTGTGAAGCATTTATTGAAATCGAGGGAAAATTCGTAACAAATGTTGCAGCTGATACCCCATATGCAGATAACGAAAATGTCCGAGTTGGTTTTGTCCATAATGGCATAATGGCGTTATTTGAAAGTGCAAGATATCTCATTGATGGAAAAGAAATTGAATCAACAGACCGTGAAGTTGATGTTGCAACAACAATAATCGGACTAGCAAGATATTCTGATGATTATACAAGATCGGCTGGTCCGTCTATGATGTTTGTAAAGGATATTAATAATCACGCTGATCACATTTATTATACTAGGGTAAAAGCAACACGAGATACCGCAGTTGATCCAGCACCAGTCGGATATACTAGACCGGCCGCAGATTTTGATGTCGTAGATATTAATCGCAATTTCAGTCTAGGGTTTTCAACACGAGTAGCGATGTTACAAGGACAACAACGATATTTTTCCTTTGCAATTATACTCCATCACATATTTGGATTCTGCAGAAATGTCAGAAAAGTCATCTATGGACCCAAACACACAATCGCGTTAGTGCGAAAGGGTAATGACAATGACGCAATCTGGCATGCTAATGATATTGATGATGGTAAAGTTATTTTGAGTAAAATAGTATTGTGGATGCCAGTAATGACCCCATCAATCGCCACAGAAGAGCGGCTGCTCTCATTTATGGAAACAGGCGGCAAATCATTGCTAAGTTGGCTAATAACAACGACTGATGTCAAACAGGATAATGTTGATGGTACATTTACATGGCACCTAGCATCAAAACAAGGTGTTTCAGCTCCACGTCATATATTTATAGCGCTGCAGAATCAGAATCGACCAGGCTCCCAAGAACGCAGTCATATGATATTTGATAAATTAGGAGTCAAGGAGGTTTCGCTGAAAATAAACGGACAACAGGAACCAACCGAGGATATACAACTTGATTACAACAACAACCATGTAGCACGTGTGTATCATCGGATGCTGTCATATATGGGTCGTGATCAAAATGTTGATACAGGTTTACAAATATCGCAACTTGATTTTAAAAACCTATATCAGATTTATTACTTTTCGCTGGAACATCTTGATTTAACAAGGCAATCCGTCGTCGACATACATTTTAGGGCTCGTATAACCCCTGGTGGTGCTAATTATAGAGCGGTTGCTGTCATTCTCAGCGACAAATCAATGTTGTTAGAAGGGGCTGGCGGACGAATGAGAATCGTCGATGCACCGGTGGAAAATATGTAAACGATTCACAATTAGATCAATTGAAAGCATAAATGTGTTTTACAATAAAATGCCATATAGTGTTGTTAGTGTCAAGCTGACTGATGGTCAAGTCAAGAAATTAAAATCAAAATCTGCTAAAGAATGTGGAACCACAATAACGTTGAAACCAGCGCAGATGACTGGTGGTACACATAAAATATCATTTACGGATCGTCAAATAAAACATTTCAATGATGCGTTAAAGAAACAGCGAGGGGTTCAAATTGTATTTTTGAAGGTTGCAATCGCCAGCATGATAAAATCAGGTGGTATATTCCCGATGTTAGCTGCAATACCAGCATTGATTGCAGTGGCTGCCCCAGCGGTGGCAAAAGCGGCGGCGTTAGGAGCCGTTGGTACCGCGGCAGGGATGGCGTTGAAAAAGGCAACTGGGAAAGGATATAAAAAAAGGAAAAGGGTCTAAGACTACCAGGGACTCCATATTCATGGTACAGCGGAAAGCGTCTGAGAATACCAGGAACGGTTTATTAGTTGAAAGCCCAATTCTTCCCATGTCCAATTTCGATTTAATTGATGCTGCTAAAAAACTAGCGATAAAAAACTTCAGAGTTTTTTTTTATGAGATCAGTTGCCGAAACAACCTAAACGCGTTGAAACCGGAATAATCGATCTTGATAACAGCAGCGGATCGGGAACTCACTGGGTTGCATACGCGATTGATCCACGTGGGATTGTTTATTTCGATTCATATGGGCTAGCTCCGCCAAGCGAGTTTATGCGGTATATAAATTCAAAGAATCATTCAATTCCGATTTTTTATTCCACGCTACCAACACAACAATTAAATGATCCACCGATATGCGGCCGTGAAGTGTTAAATGTCCTTGCGGAGATATCTACATTTCCGTGGAAACCGCCTCATCAGGTTGTAAACGAATATGCCAGTGGGAGGTTTTTAGAAAATCAATAAATTGAAAACCCAAGTTGCGCTAACAATAATGATTGATATTTGGGGGCGACCTCTATCAGCGTTAAAAAAACCACCACGGAAACACAGGATGTAAAAACAATAATTGAAGATGAAATCGCTGAGACGTTGAATTTAGTAACTGTTGACCCAAACGAAATAGTTGTATTTCAAGATCGCCAGGGCAAATTGAAAACCAGTAATGTGTCGTTGGATAACATTTTAACACGAAGACATGACGCCGCCGATGACGCTATTGCACTGTTTCAGGATGGTAAACTCAAACCAGGTGTACTTGTTTCGACGGTCACAGAGAAACTAACAACAGAAGATAACACAGCAAACTCATTAAAATCACTCAACGATGAATTTGTTAAATTCAATCAACCGCTACAAGAGTTTCTTGGTGTTCCACCATCGACCACACCGAATATTAAAACAATAAAAACCGCAATCGACAATTTAGCAAAGCTACAATCTGATTATAATGCTCATATAGATGCTTTTGTCGCACTACGAAGAGGCTTCAGCAGAACCAATGAAGCCATTGTTAGATTCAATCAACCGCTACAAGAATTTCTTGGTGTTCCACCAGTGACCACACCAAATATTGAAACGATAAAAACCGCAATCGACAATTTAGAACAGCTACTATCTAAGTATGATGCTCATATAGATGCTTTCAACGAACTACGAGGAAACTTCAACAGAACCGATTACTCCATTGTTAAATTCAATAAACCGCTACCAGAATTTCTTGGTGTTCCTCCAGTGACCACACCGAATATTAAAACGATAAAAACCGCAATCGACGATTTAGAACAGCTACGATCTAAGTATAATAATCATATAGTTGCTTTTGAAACACTAGTAGGAGGCTTCGGCTAAACCAATAACATCGTTGATAAATTCGATCTACTGCTACGAGAATTTCTTGGTGTTCCACCAGTGACCACACCGAATATTAAAACGATAAAAACCGCAATCGACAATTTAGCAAAGCTACGATCTGAGTATGATAATCAAATAAATGCTTTTGGCGTGCTACGAAGAGGCATCGACAGGACCGATGACGTCATTGATAAATTCTTTGGTAAACAAGATATTAAACCTGAAGATGTTAAAACAACTCTAGATAGCATTACTGCAAAATTCGATGAAAGAACTCGGTTCGGTCCTCAATTGGAAGCAATCAACACAGGTGTTACTACGATCAGAGGCAATCTCCAGAGACTTGAAAAAATAAACATTCCTCATGATAGCCTCATCTTCAGCAATAACGTATACACACTTCGATCTAGAACATTTGAGTGGACACCACCATCTAACACTTTACTCATCACAGCTACTGTCAAGGGTATTTATCGATTAACGCTGGTAACACCAACTCAATTTAATATATCATCATCGAGCTCATCCGGGGTCAATAATGTGATATCAACGATCATCGACAAGAATACAACTGAACAATTAACGATAAAAACCGATGATAAAAGTTTGGCTAGGGCATCAGTAACATGGTATGTGGAATTCGTAGCGGATCTGAGCAAATAACTGAATTGAAATAAATTTACAATTAGATTCGTAATTGAAAACGCTAGTGTTTTTAAAATAAAAATGACATCAACGCCGTCACAATATCGCTATGATACAATCAAAGAACTATCAATGAAACTCAGAACAGTCGCTGAGGAGTATGCAATAAAAATAAAAAAATACCGCAGGAGAAATACAGCCATTGACGTTACAGTGTTTTCGGTATCTGGTGTAATGGCAGGAGCTGGTATTATACTGTCTTCAGTGACAATGATAGCCCCGGTTGCTGTTCCAATTTGTATATTCGCGGCGACAACAATTGCTGGGGTTGCTAATGCAATTACTAAAAAACTATCATCGTGTTCTCAGGGAAAACTCAACGAGTATATTGTAAAACGTCAAATAGCATCCAACGCGTACTCTCAATTATCCTCGTTGATATCATCATCGATTGATGATACAGTAACTACCGATGAAGAGTTCTCAGCGATGATACGTATTTATAATTCCGCGGTATCGAAATTAGAAATTGTAGACAATGATAGTAATAATGTCACTAAAACTCGAAGAGTTTCAACTGCTTCAACGATTAGCAAAAAATACCAACCCGGTGAAAACAAGCATGATCTCAATATCATCAACGAAATCCGAGTTTAGTGTAAACTTCCCTTCTCCGGTTCCCGTGAAGGAGATAGCGCTAGCAAAATTACGAGTATATCATAGCTGGCCTAATATCAGATCGGTAGCATTTGGTGGGCAGAGACCCAATAACTCATTGGTGTTCGCGAATAAGAATAAAGAAGACGGGACTCCAGACTGGAACGTTGTTTCGTTGCCAACCGGGTCATACCAAATCGAACAAATCAATAATGAATTCGTGCGTAGAATAAAATCGATTACTGGAGCAGAATCAGAAATCGCTATAACGGTTCACGAGCCAACGCTATCATCTGTCATTGAAATAAAATCACCTAATTACGTCGTAGATATCTATAACTGCTCAATCAGAACCGTGTTAGGATGGCCTGAAAACCCACCTCGACAAGAAACCGCTGTTGTAGCACCAGAACCTGAGCAGCAGAGAGGGTGAACCTCACAACTTTCCGAGCGTCGATTCGGAAATCTGAGGCTTCCACCAAATAGTAAAAAAAATGGCGTCTATTCGATAAAATAAGATTTCCTTATATACGCCAACGTCGTTGTCATTCACCCTCTCTGCTGCTGCAAATGTTTCATTTGTGGTTAACAAAAATCATTTACGATTTCAACCAAATATTTGATCGAGTCTTTAGGACGAAAATCATTTATGATTTCACAAACAAACTAATCGCTAACACCTCTTCTTGTAAATCAATCAGATTATTTGACTGGTCGGTGAGTTTGAAATTAATTCTCGTTAACGAATTATTATGGCATCGCATGTAGACAGGATTAATTGGGTTTTCAATAATTAGGAATCCTGGAGGAGCTGTTGGTGCAAACGAATAAAGAATATATCCCTGCTGAGCTTGATTTGATTGCTCTAGATTAATTTGATAGCTTCCTTCAATTGCATCACATACTAAATTGAGCGCAATCACCGTTGAAATATTCACATTATGAGGGGCAATATGCCTACCGCCACCATCTGGATCATTATTATACCTGAAGAGGACAGCTGAATCTGATTTTTGTAGCGCCTTGATATCGGTTTTAACAATTCTTGCTAGTTCATCAGCGTTGTATTTGGGAAACTTGAAATTACGCAGATTGTCCTCTGTGATATTGTAATCGGTTAAGAATCGTTGTTTATTGTCGCTGTTGTCATTAATTATTGTTTGAATAATTAGTTCATAGATATATTTCATGTCCGATATAAGCTGATTTATTATTTCAACGTGTTTTTGCGATTTTGTTTTCCGTAGTTGTTCTAGTTGTGTGTCATATAATTGTTTAATCTCATTAAAATAACCACGGACGTCAGTTAGCGTAAATGAAATAGTAACAGATGAGTCGGTTGTTCTTTTAATGATAAAATCCCATTGCAATGTGTCTTTGTTGGTAAATATAAATCTATCGGCGATTCTTCTTTTTCTTATATCAGATAAATTATCTCGATAACTGGGATTGATTTCATGATATGATTGTATGTCCGTGGTTAAGTCGGTGGCGGATTTTTCCGGTGGTTTTTCAGGCCATCCTAACACTGTTCTTAACGAGCTGTTATATATATCTACAATGTATCCCTCTGTGCTTATTTCGATCGACGACGAGAGCGTCGGTTGATGAAGATTAATAGCTATTTTTGATTCTTTTCCAGTGATTGATTTTATTCTACGCTGAATTTCAGCATTGATTTGCTTAATTTGGTACGACCCAGTTGGTAACGAAACTGTTTCCCACTCTGGAGTACCATCGGGTTTATTCTTATACGAGAACACCAGTGTGTTATTGGGTTGCTGATCACTAAATGCAACCGATCTGATATTAGGCCAACTGTGATACACTCGTAGTTTTGCTAGCGCTATCTCCTTCACTGGGACCGGAGAGGGGAAATTCACACTGAATTCTGGATTCGTTGATGTTATTGATATCATACTCGTTTGTACTGGGTTCGTGTTCTCCACTATTCGTTGAAGTAATTCCATCGGTGTCGTCATCGTTGCTATACTCATGATTTATTTCTAATTTTGGTATCGAGGAATCATAAATACTGACCATCACTGAGAACTCACAATCTGGTAATGTTGATATTATTGAGATCATTTTTTGTTTTTTTGGGTTCGTGTTTTCTGATTCCATCGGTGTTGTCATTGTTATTATATTCATGTTGTCGCTCTAATTTCGATATCGCGGAATCAAAAATACTGACCATCGCTGAGAATTCACTATCTGATATAATCGTATTATCGAGTGACGACGATATCATCAATGATAACTGCGAATATGCGGTTGATGCAATATGAAATTGAAGTAAGTAATTCTGCAGTTTACTCTGGCTGCATGATGATATCTTTTTTGCTATCCCGGTTGATATACCCCCGATTGTAGCCACCGCAGAAATGCAAATTGGAACTACGACCGGGGCAATCATTGTAACCGATGCAAGTATTATTCCGGCGCCAGCGAGAACGCTTGACACCGAGTACATAGCAACATCAATTGCGGTGATTCTTCGTCGGTATTTTTTCATTTTTTTTTGATACTCCTCAGTGAGGGTTTTGAGTTTATTTTGAAATTCTCTGACCTGATCATAGCGACATTGCGTCGATGACAAAGTCATTGTTGTTATTTTAAATCCGCTAGTGTTTTCAATTATTTGTCATCGTTAGCGGGAATTGCTAGTACTTCAGTCGGTAAAATGAGCTACGAGTTCTAAACACCAGGCTATTTTTGATCTAATGGTGGAGCTATCAACCGCGACGACATTAAAGTTTTTTTTGCCACCATCCATAATTAACGTCGCGGTGCCACCAGAGTAGGTTTTACCGTCCGCGATCATATTAAATTGATCGATAGAGATCCACGTTAGCCTGTAGATACCATCGACCCATGTTGGCTTGTAGTCAGGGCCCACTATGCCGGGGAGACCCAAGATACCGATGGATAATGTAGTATAACCGTCTCTTATCCAATCCATGGTTCCATGATTAACCGTATACACGATATTTTTAACGCCCGTGTAGTGATGTGGAATCTTTACCTTTTCAGATATTCTTTTCAGGTTAAAAAGATCGTCGAAAATATCGAGATAATTTACCCTGATTTTGGTAGGATCTATTGTTTTTCCACTCTCCTCCCTGTTAGAGAAGAATAATGAAACCAGAAGGTCTTCAACTTTAAGCTCTGCTTGGGTTTTAATATGGTTGTCGATGTTAGAAAATTTCGTCGTGATATCTTGGAGGCTACTGCCCTCAAAGAACTTATTAACAATATCGCTGGTGTGTTTTTGTTTGTCAATAGCGCTTTTAATTTCCGCGAGAGTCATGCCTGTCAACGATGTGGTTTCAGACACAGGTGTTCTCCCTAAAAATTTATCCACGATGGTATTAAGTGTTGTTTGTCTCACCATAAACATATTAATATCTTTGAGAGTCATTGTAGATGTAGCCGGGACACCAAAGAAATTATTAGCGATGTAGGCATTGTGAGTGTGCTTGCCGATAAACTCACTGATTTCAGCGAGAGTCATGCCAGCCACAAGCGGGGTTCCAAAGAACCTACCAACAATGTCGTTTGTGAGTTTTTGATCTTCGCTTACTTTAAAAATCTCGAGATAATTTGCCTTGATTTCTGAAGCAGTCATCATCCTTCCAGCTTCCTTGTTAGCGAAGAATGAATTCAACAAGTCTTTAATTTCAGCGAGAGTCATGCCAACCACAAGCGGGGTTCCAAAGAATTTATGAATGACATTTTTGCGAAAACTATTATAACCTCGTATAAAATCATTCAGCTCACGTTCGTTGGTAGCAATCGCGTCGGTGATCGTAGACACAAGTGCGCCTGGTTTAAGTTGTCCATCGTTGGAATACAGTGCAATAGAGTTTTCAGCGGCAGCGCGATGCCGTATCAAAATGTCATTCACGGATATATTACTGCTTTTCAATTTACCCTGGCGATCTTGAAATACAACTATTTCGTTCGGGTCAACACTTGTTAAATTTAACGTCTCAGCGATTTCATCTTCTATTATTTTTTTTACATCCTCGATAGAACCCGCAGATGTTTCCTCGGTGGGTTCCAACATTGACAGAGGTTGTCCCCAAATATCGATCATTATTGTTAGCGTAACTTGTGTTTTCAATTTATTGATCCTTGTAATTTCCCACTCGTGTATTCGTTTACAATAATATGAGGTGGTTTCCACGGAGATCCAAAGGATTTTAATGAAATCTCCGCGAGGACATTTAATACTTCACGGCCGCATATCGGTGGATCATTTAATTGTTGTGTTGGCAGCGTGGAATAAAAAATCGGAAACCCTTTGAGTTTCATCGAGGAATTTATATACCGCATAAATTCGCTTGGCGGAGCTAACCCATATGAATCGAAATAGACAATCCCACGTGGATCAATCGCGTATGCAACCCAGTGAGTTCCCGATCCGCTGCTGTTATCAAGATTGATGATACCGGTTTCAACGTTATTTGGTTTTCTCGGTAATTGATCTCTCATAAAAACCCCTCTGAAGTTTTTTATCGCTAGTTTTTTAGCAGCATCAATTAAATCAAAATTGGACATAGGAACCATAGGTCCCTCAACTATAGGTTCCTCAACAATTGGGCTTTCAATTAATAAACCGTTCCTGGTATTTTTCTTAGACCCGATCCGTTTACGGATTTGCCGCTGTACCATGAATACGGGGTTCCTGGTAGGTACAACCCCTTTCCCTTTTTTTTATACCCAGATCCACTTGTGGATCTACCGCGAGCGGATCCACCAGTTGCCTTTTTCAACGCCATCCCTGCTGCGGTCCCAACGGCTCCCAACGCTGCCGCCTTTGCCACCGCTGGGGCAGCCGCTGCAATCAATGCTGGTATTGCGGCTAACAATGGAAATATACCACCTGATTTTATCATGTTCGCGACTGCAGCTTTCGAAAATTCTATTTGAACTCCTCGCTTATTTTTCATTGCATCATTGAAATGTTTTATTTGACGATCCGTTAATGATATTTTATGTGTACCTCCGGACATCTGCGCTGGTTTTAACGTTATTGTTGTTCCACATTCCTTAGCGGATTTTGATTTTAATTTCTTGACTTGACCATCAGTCAGCTTGACACTAACAACACTATATGGCATTTTATTGTAAAACACATTTATTCTTTCAAGTTTCATTTACAGATTTTCCACTGGTGCATCAACAAGTCTCATTCGTCCGCCAGCCCCTTCTAACAACATTGATTTGTCGCTGAGAATAACAGCAACCGCTCTATAATCAACACCACCAGGATCTATACGAGCCCTAAAATGTATATCAACAACGGATTGCCTTGTTAAATCAAGATGTTCCAGTGAAAAGTAATAAATTGGATACAAGTTCTTAAAATCGAGCTGAGATATTTGCAAACCAGTATCAACATTTTGATCACGGGCCATAAATGACAGCATCCGATGATACACACGTGCTATTTGGTTGTTTCCGTAATTAAGCTGTATATCCTCAGATGGTTCTTGTTGTCCGTTTATTCTCAGTGAAACCTCACTTACCCCTAACCGATCAAATATCATATGACTGCGTTCTTGGGAACCTAATCGATTCCGATTCTGCAGCGCTATAAATATATGACGTGGAGCTGAAACGCCTTGTTTTGATGCCAGGTGCCATGTAAATGTACCATTAACATTATCCTCTTTAGCATCAGTCGTTGTTGTTAGCCAACTTAGCAATGATTTACCACCGGTTTCCATAAACGAAAGTAGCCATTCTTCCGTGGTAATTGATGGAGTCATTACTGGCATCCATAATACTATTTTACTCAAAACAACTTTACCTTCATTGGCACCAGTACGCCAAATTGCATCATTGTCATTGCCTTTTCGCACTAATGCGATTGTGTGTTTGGCTCCATAGATGACTTTTCTGACATTTCTGCAGAATCCAAATATGTGATGGAGTGGAATCGCACATGAAAACTTTTTCTCTTGTCCTTCCAATGCTAATTTTCGTGTTGCAAATCCTAAATTGAAATTACCATTAACACCTCCGAGAATATCAAACGCAGTTCCGGGTCTAGCTCGACGTTCTGGATTAATTGCTTCTCGTTGATTATCAACTGAAGTGTCTTGCGGTGTTAACACTTTAATGTATTGAAGGTGGTCAGCGTTATCAGAGGTATCCTTTGCAAACATCATAGATGGACCAGCCGATCTTGTATAATCATCGGAGTATCTTGCTAGTCCGATTATTGTTGTTGCAACATCAACCTCGCGGTCTATTGATTCAATTTCTTTTCCATCAATGAGATATCTTGCACTTTCAAATAACGCCATTATACCGTTGTTGACGAAACCAACTCGGATATTTGAATCATTTGCATATGGGGTATCAGCTGCATCATTTGTTACAAGTTTTCCTTCTACTTCAATAAATGCTTCACATGGTAAAAAGTATTTACTGGTATCTTGAACTTGAAGTTCAATTCGCGATCGTAGGTCGGGTTGTATTGCATGATAGGAATAGTATTGATAATCGCGGACGGAATCATCCTTGCGCATTGGGGCTTCCATATCTAACGCGGGATCAGCTGTTCGTTTAAACATTTATAACATTACTAGCGTTTTCAATTGTGAAACTCGAAGAGTTTAACGCTAGCGTTTTAATTCTTTATAATCATCGTCGTTGAAAATTCCTCGAATTTCTTTTTTGTTTCAAACCACTTCCTGCTATCGCGTTCATGATAGCGCTATCTGTTACCGGTGGTGACGAAGTCAATTGCGCTAGTTTTTCTTCCACTGCGTTATTTATTGCTTTGCTGATTTTTGCAGGCATCACTGTAGTTGATGGCAGCACTAATGACGAAGTCATCGATGACGAAGTCATTCGTGGTTTCTTTCGCACCAATGATGCTATTTTATCTTTCGCGGCAGAAAATGCCTTTCCTGCAAGATTTCCAACGAAATTGATTCCCTTATCACGAATGATATCAATGGCTTTCATTGATAATTGTTTAGCTAACGGCGCCACCTTGGGAGCCATTCTTGTAAATAACCCCGCAATGGTATTGCCGAAACCATCTCCGTACCACGCGCGATAAACAGGCAATCGTGAGTTCACCACGTAGACACTTACGGGTTTATCATGGTTATAGTGTATAATCATCTTGTTATAAAACTAGTAGTTTTTCAATTAGTGGTCAATCGCTTACATCCATAAGATTTTCATCGTTGTGATTTTCAACTAATTCAGCAATAAGTTCTCGATATACATTAATGTCCATGATACCACCAGCAAATAATCGTCTACAGATATCAGCGGCCTCGTTAATTATCTCGACGGAGTTATTTCCGGCTCGTTTCCCTCCGATGAGAACCTCTAACCGTGATATATCACTGAGAATGTTACCAGGACATGTCACGGTAGAGTCAAATACATCCTTTGGATTTTTAATCGAATATCCCTTTCCGCTTGTTTTCTCAGTTGTACCAGTTTCATCATACTCTTCAATTCCCCTTCTAAATTCTTTATATCCCAATTCTCTTTTATTTAAACGGCCAACCCCCTTATTCGTTTTATACAACCAATCAGCCCATTCATCTCGGCTTATTCTACTGTTTTTATACTCGTCTTTTAAAAAGTCTTTTCTGGAATGAAAGCTTTGGGCGGCAAAATTTCCAAAAATCTTATAATGTTCGGATTTTATTAATTCAGGTCGTTTGATTTCTGCTATAGCTCCTTCGGTGAGTTTGTCTATAAAGGAAACACCTCTTGGGGTGACGACATCAACAGGTTGTGGTTCAGGAGTGGAAACTCTTTGAGTTTCATCATCAATATCAGCTAGTTGTTCATAGTCGCGCTGAGTTTTTATATCACTGGATAACTGTTGTATCCCTGCGCGTGTTTGTCCGGTCTCTGCTGCTATCTTTTCAAGCACACCAAGAACAGGCACTTCTCGTCGCTTGCCTTCCTTAGGAATATCTCCGTATATTGCTCGTTCAGTTGCTGTTTTCACATCTTTGGTCGCACTTGTTATCGGAGTAAACAGTTGTTCACTTGACACAGAAAAGTCAGTCTGCGCTTGTTGTCGTTGTTGAAGTTTCTCGCGAAGTCTGTCTCGAACCGGTATAAACTTTTTAATTGCTGCTAGCCGCTCTCGGGCTAATTTAGTTGTAAGCGATTCACCAACCATATATTGTTTGTGAACTAAATTTTCAAATGTGAAATCCGGAGGGTTTCCATCATAATTAAAAGCTTAGTTATTAAATAACTTAGTTATTAAATAATGTACCATCAAGCTAACGTATTCATCTTCGACAGGGTTAAACTGTACGACGCTATCCGCGAGTGTTTCAGAAATAACATCGCTGGGGATTTCAGAATTGTAATATCTGAGAATGGCGATGAACGATTTGTGTTAACGACGCGGCAACAAGAACAATTACGTGAAAATGGAGGCGTCGCGGTGATTACTTGCTACTACGACCAGATCATCCATTATGCACATAACTGCATGAGCAAGTCCAGACTGATGAGTATCCTTTCAGGAGAAAATCCTATGTAACAAGTGTTACAAAAAACGCTAAAAAAAAAATAAATAAATTATTTAAATTATTTACGAAAGCCTATATTATTTTTTAGTAACACTCACGTGGTTAAGATACGGGTCGCTCCTCGTTTAACATTTTTCTAAGATCACGAACTTTAGAACCAATTTCAGCTCGTTTTTGATATTCTTGGCCGAGCTTTTGACGTATTGCTTCAACGGTGCTAAATAGCGTTATAAATAAATTAATGTCGTTACCGTACAAACAACCATTAATGGATTTTGGAATTCCTTTCACGAGCCTGTACATCCTAGGTAAAACATAACGACCCTTACTAGACAGATATTCAATATCTTCATATTCCGAGGTAATCTTGTCAACGTCGAGACTTTCAGATAATAATACTACCCCTTTATTATTTAAATTTGAGATTTCAGCAATTATAGCATTTACATCATTGATATCCATTATTTATATTTTTATATAAATAAATTTATTTATAAATATAGTATACTGTATCTCTAATTAATAAAAAAAAACATATATGACAACACATCTTTGGAACTCCTTGGGTGCCTTCGCATCCAAGTAAGCCCAAGGGGGACCCGAAACATACATCTCCGGAAGGGAGGCCTAACGTGGCAAACGCCATCTTAGACCGCCCAGAAGATATGCTTGGGGGGGACGTCACAACATGGACGGCACAATGCCATATATTTCCACTCGAGTGTTGTGGCAAATTTTAGGCATAACATTAATTAACTTAATTAAGGATGGATTATAATTCAATGGAACGATGATGGTATGATGTGGGCGTGGTAAACCAAACCAACATGGCAACCCATGAAATCGAATTCATGGTTGCATGAGTTAGAAAAAACACCAACCCACGCTACCGAGAATGCGATAGCATGGGTTGCCATGTTGGTTTGGCTGAGGGGGACCGCCCCACCCCCCCAATTAATAGAAAAAAACATCTTCCGTTTCGCCATCAAATAATGTATCTGCTATGGGGACCGAACACGTAGTTGATAGATCTATGTTTACAAGACAAACACGATACCATTACACCACGGACTAGTCATACAGAATAGAGATTTTTTAATATATATATATATATATCTGATATACTTAACAATAAGAGATTATTAAAATAGACAATTTTACTGTATCCATCGTATTTAGGAATATAAAATACTAAGTACACAAAAAAAAATTAATTTAACTGTTTGTAAATATCAATCACGCATGCCTGCGTCAGTGAAATACCGATCATACAGGGTGGGAAACAGAAGTGTGTACTGAAGGTCACATGAATACCGATCAATATAGAGGAGAGGGAAGACATGTATACTTAACAATAAGAGATTTTTAAAATAGACAATTTTATGCTGCAACAATGAGAAATATTTTAAACAAAATAATACAGTTGTTTAATAAAACAGCGTTTTTATACTCTGTTATAATTCTCTAGATAAAATACATTCACATACAAGGAATTTTAACCACGCCCACATACTTCAATGAATAGGAAACACTCGCGTTCCGGCTGAGCGAACATAGGTAATGCGTTAATTATAAAGAATTTCTGTACTGAAAGAACGAGTTAGCTGTCTGCTTTACTGCTAGTCCACCCACCCCACACATGAGATATGTAGATAAATAAAACTAATAATGCAGTTTTAGCCCACAAGTGACAATAAAAAGTTTTATTCTCTATCGAAAACTCATGCATTATATCTCCATTACAGTCACGTGGGCGCGCCTAGTCAAGTACAGGTAATATAGCAGGCGACAAATTCCTTTGACGTCATAATACAAGGGAACTTAGTAGGTAGAGTGTGAATTGTAGTGCGGATTTATCCATAAAGGATTTATCTCCCTTAAATAGTTTCAGTGTATACGAACTTTATTTTATGACCATTTTTTTTAGACAGAGATGTTTTAATGATTTTTTCAGCAACAAATCGAATTGAAGTACTACAAATATCGAAATATTTTCCAGCCGCATTTATCGACTGAAAGCTTCTCTCTTCATTATTTTCTAAATCAAATGATTTCACACCCTTGGGATGTTTTGCGTGCTTACCAGCGTTGCTTTTTAAAAGGTTATCGCGCTGCGAGACGGCTTGAAGATTCCCAAGACAATTATCAGTCTTCACGCCATTTATGTGATCAATCACAAGACCGTCTTCGATTAATCCGTAAAATGCTTCATAGATGGCTCTGTGACAGAGATACTTCTTCCTCCCAGCTGAAAACATCAAATATCCCATATTATTCAGATACCCAACAGGTTCTTTGAGTCTGCGGTGTCTGACAACACCATCACTAGAGGCTTCGTAATTAGCAAGCACTGGGTGAGGTCTGAAATCTTGGCTCATTTGTATAATAATACTACTTGTCTAATTTATTATCTGCTTTAATTATAAATCTCTGGATATAATCTTGAGGGGTTTTTATTACTTTGTCCTTGATTTTATCAAGGATGACGGAGTCAATGATTCATTTGTCATAGTAGCGTTTTAGTTCCCTGTATCGTTTACCCCCACAAGCAAGGCATAATTGCGATTTTCCTCTAACACCCACCCCACATTGGAGGCATGGGAGAGGGCCTTTTGAACCGTTTCTCACGCTTTGCATATGATACCCACAGAATTCGCTTCTGCATGATTTGTTACACGGGGTTGTAGATCCAATCATTAGCCACTTGCAGTGATTCATTATACTATATTTTTCTATTTAAATACTTGTTTTAATTATAACATGGAGGAGTTCAAGAGATTATCGAAAATTAAGCCCTGGAAAAATACTAAATTCAATCTTGATAGGGAGTTCCAAAGATTATCGAAAATCAAACCTTGGAGAAATACTAAATTCAATCTTGATAGGGAGTTCCAAAGATTATCGAAAATCAAACCTTGGAGAAATACTAAATTCAATCTTGATAGGGAGTTCCAAAGATTATCGAAAATCAAACCTTGGAGAAATACTAAATTCAATCTTGATAGGGAGTTCCAAAGATTATCGAAAATCAGACCTTGGAGAAATACTAAATTCAATCTTGATAGAGTCTCTGATACACCAAAACGTCTAATCGGTGATAGAACTATACTCGGTAAAATCAGGGAGTGTTTTAATGAATTCTACCGAGACGGTGCAGCATACTGTTGGTCGACATTTCGAATTATTGATGAAGATGTCAATGTACCCATCATCGATGCTACTATGAACGATAAAAGAGCAGCTGAGATAATTTCACACCTTGGTGAAATTGCAAAGCAATTTCCATCCAAAGGATTTCAAGCAAAGCAATTTCCATCCAAAGGGGAAATTCAAAGATGGAAATCCAAAGGTGGAAATCCAAAGGATTTCAAGCAAAGCAATTCCAATCAGAAGTATTTTTTCAGAATAAAATTCATTATCGAAGTCGAAGGCAAATGGATTATTAAGGATAAATTTGAACCAATCCTCAAGGATAAAAAAACTGTCATTGTAAGTATAGATTCCAAACCAGGAATTCTAACTGGAATTGACAAACCATACTACGAGAGATCTTATCCCGTAACAGCAATCGTTTATGGGATATATCCGTTAAATGATAAACCCGATATTGCAAAACTAGCTCCTATGAAATATTCACCATTGACTTCGTCAAGGCTCAATTGTGTAGCAACACGGGTAATGGAACACTTCACAAATGCATCCCGAGGAAATAAACTAACTGATCTGCGACGTAGGAAAATAACAGAATGGGAACTGACAGTGAAACAGCACGGTGCAAAGATTTCTGATATAGCTAAATTAGAGACATTATTAAAATTCCCAATATCAGTAACGACAATAACCGGGGAAGTATTACACGAACCGAAATATAGATTACAAGGAGCGCCAATACAAATTATTGATCATAACGAACACGCGTGGACACCTGCGGTAACAATATTTCCACGAGAACGAATCGTGAGATATATCCCCCCGGAATTTTCCGGGGATGTTTTCTATGAAGAGAAATTATTTGATGCTATTCATGCGTTGTGTAAAGATGATCCTGTGTCAGTGTGGTTACTTAGTAGTGCTGGTTCCGAATCAGGATTTGATCAATTTGTAAGACCAAATGGTGAATTATATCGCGTTGAAGAATTAGATAACAGAATGAGAAAAATCGCTAATGATTTTTCACCAGAGAGTTTCCATGAAAAACTACTCACGGATAGTTTTACTATTTCTTCAGTGGTAGCTCACTTCGCAAGAGAAAAAAACTCCTGGCGTCCAACACGAAGTGATTTTCTCGAGGACGTTAAATTGAGTTGCATCGAATTTGGTCATGGAGGACTGTGGAATACAAAATACCATCGTGACGGTATGATTTCAATTGATATATCCGCGTGTTATCCTGGAAGTTTTCTCGGGTATGGAGAATGTAGTAACTATTTTAAACGATTTGGACACCCCACGCATGAAATGACTCGTGTTGCGATTAATGGACCATTACCTGATTTTGATTTAACCGGATTCGCTCGTGTGATATCATTTGAACTCGCTACAGGGTTACATCCGTGTAGTTATGTTTGGCTCGGTAGACACCTATCTGAAAAGGCCTGGATGCCAATAGTGTTACTACGATATATGATTGATTGTGGCATGCTGATATCGTTGATTGTTTCCGAAGCTATTATATGCTATCGAGCTCAAAAAGAAGTTTGGCTACCACAACCCGATCTAGATCGTATAATCAGCGAACTACGAAAACAGTGTCCAGATTTCAATGAAGAAGAAATCATAAATTGGTCTAAGAAGTTATTTGAAAGTAAAAAAGAACAAGCAAAGGATTTTGGACGAAAAATAATCGGTAAATTTACCCAGGGTGGAAGATACGACAATGCAAAATTTTCCTCGCGGTTGATCATAGATGTCGCTGAATACGATTTTCTTGTAACGGATTTAACGAAACAGGGAAAACTTGTATCCCGTAAGGATGCTTTTCTATCCAATGGTGAGAAATTGGGTACGGTTGTTACCTACTGTGATGGATATAATTCCCAGTACACACATTTGAGAAGTTCAATGCTAGCCTATGCTTGCATTAATCTATTTTCGATGATAAATAGATTTCCTAATACCGCGGTTAGAGTGGCCACTGATTCGATGTATATACACAATAAGTACAAATCAGCTGTAGCGGCATTCACAGATCCGGAGGAAGCGTGGGGGCGTTGGCGATTTAAAAAGGAGATGCTACATGAGTATTGTGAATCCGCAGACGTTGCCATGGATGAAAAGTACTTAAAATGTGATGAGATTCAATCAGAATTTTCTAATGCACCACCGGTATCTGATCCAATATGTAGATACAAGACAGTTTATTTAAACGGTTGTGGTGGGTCAGGAAAGACAACTCGTGCAATTGAATTATATCGTGGTGGTGGAAATACTTGTATTTCTACTAACATGATTGTGTTAACACCGACTCACAGACTCGCCAGAGAGATGATACAGCGAGGGGTAAATGCCTGTACTTATCATAGTTTTTTTCGATGGAAAGGTGACAAATGGACTCCTGAGCGTATGGGTGATAAATTCATTCCTGAAATCATAATTTGGGATGAAATATGCACAGTGTCATTAGATGTATTAAAAACATTTCTTGAGTGGTTGTTAAACAAAAACACAAAAGTCGTCATGTGCGGTGATCACGGCCAACCACCACCATTTGTCGGTGGATCTCCACATGAATGGCTAAAGGGTTCTGTAGACTATTATGAAGAAATTAATACCGACCATAGATCACTTGATGAACAATTACGCGAGTTCAAAGCACTGCTTAGATTACAACCGGATAAAATCCAATGCGAAATAGCGCGTGAAATAATTTCAGAAACTCCTATGAATGATTTCTGGGAAACGTGGAGACCAAATGATTTGATAGTAGCAAGTAGAAAAATAGTCAGAGACACACTTCAGATGAAGTTATTTGAATTGCATAAAGAAAAATTTGCAACGCTTCCAGTACCGTTGTGTTATAGGCCTTCGGATACACGAAAGCAGAATATAGAAGTTGATATTCCAGGCCCAAAATCCGAAGGATTTCAAAAACAAATTCTGGTATTAAATGATATTGTACTGGTTGATATCAATGTCGTTGAAGATGCATTGCGTGCTAATAAATCCCCATGGACGCTAGGATACGCAGCAACAATACACTCTTCACAGGGATTGACTATATCGGATACAATTGTTTGGATGGTAGATAATCGCATCGAATGGTCGAATTTAGTCTATCTCGCAGTATCCAGAGTACGAAGAATAAATCAGCTTCGAAGAATTGTTGTTGGCGAAGCCAGTGGCGATGATGAAATCATTGGTGATGATAATGACACAACAATAAGTGATATTGATGTTAGCATCATTAATAAAAAACTCTCCGGCTACAAACAACAGGACAAAAAAAAACAACGAGAATTTGATATTGATGCTAAATTAATAATCACTTTGAAGAAACAACAGAATAATCACTGCGCGAGTTGCAATTGTATAATGCGTTGGCAGTATTCGGATAAGGATCCTCGCCAATTCACCGTAGACAGAAAAAATAACAATCTCGGTCATGTCAGAAATAATGTGATGTTGACTTGTCTTGAGTGCAATAGACGCCGGGGTGCCAGCACCCAGGGTGCTAGTTAAGACCATGCGGTGGCAATTGAGTATCCTCGGGAATCACTTGCAGTTGTTGTCGAGTAAATCCTCGCTGAGGAACAGTTGAATCCAGTTTATAGATTGCTGGTCTACCAGTTGATCGTGTTATACTAGATATCTTATGCGTAGTGACGCTCCAAATAGGATCAGTAGCCCTTTTTCTACCCCCTTCAAGCTCTCCTGGTTCGTATAAGTACCTCACAATGACACTACTACCAAGAATTGGTTGGGAAACGCTAGCGTTTCTAGGGAAATCTTTTTGTGGTTGTACGGGTATTGACTTCTTTTTAATCGCGTTGATAGGTTTCATGTTGATTGTTCTAGTAATCTCGTTATTCAGTGCAGTAATCACAGATGGTAATCTTTTAACCCATTCACTGGATCGCTTTTCTTGAATGAATTCTTTTGCGTATTGATATCCAAATAACCGCTCAGCAATCGTCCGATTAAATCGTTCGACAATGGCCTGATCGCGATGTAGCGCAGTATGCCCTCGTCGTATGGTGACATTATGATTTTTCATTGTAGATAGAACCGCACCCTGAAATTCCTTGCCAGGATCAACCTGCAATAGATTCGGCCAGTGCAGAGGACCTCGTCGATAAATCCTTTCAAATGCAGAAGCAACTTCAGTGGCTGATTTTGTTTTTAACGGTTCTGCTTCTTTGTATCGACTTGCAATATCAACTACGGTTAACGCGTATTTGTAACCACGATCATGTGGCAGAAATAATATATCAGCCTGATGAACTTCATTAGGAGCGGTCACATCAAAATGCGAGAATTGAATTTGTTTAGGTGGTGGTAGATAAATTTGCCATAGTGCCTGTTTGGATAACCAATCCGCCGCTGTAGTTTTTTTCACTTTTGCAGCGCTAGCGAGTTTATGGACTGTTGATTTACCCCTCCAGTATCCTCTTGGGGAATAATAAATAGATTCCATATTAAAATGCTAGCATTTTCAATTACCAGCACCCATCATCAATTTGCCTTTCATAGCTGATTTTACCAACCACGAAGCCAACTTTTCTTTAAAAGATTTATCAGGAATAGCATTTAACGCATGAATTAATTTCACATCCGCGAGATGCCTGTGTTGCAGGTTGCTGCTTTTATAAGCAACATCATGAAGGTGACAGGCCTTATCAATGGCGTTTATTGGTTCTTCACCGGGTCGGGGTTGATTTTGATCATCAAGTCTGATATCTAATCGTGTTCCGGGACCACAGTAGCTATAACCTGGAAGGTGCTTTTCTCCGGGGTACTTTGCCCATGGGGTTCCAGGGAGCTTTGTCAATTTGGCTGCGATATCACCTCCTCGTTTTTTTTTAAAACATCTCCGGATTGTAAAATCTTTGATTTTGTAGAAATAAATCTAAACTTTTTTATACCACATGTTGCACATCTACCAGTTAGTGCTGATCTGTTATTTTTAGTTGTAACCGTCGTCACATCATTTGTGCTAGTACGCGTTTTACACTTCACACAATATAGATCCATAATTTATGTATAGAGATATGAATATAATTGATTTTTCAGCGACTAAAATAAGAGAACCAGTTAAGCATCATGCAGCGCTACCAAACTCTATCCGTGCAATTATAATCGGGCCATCTGGATCCGGTAAAACGCAATTGTTGCTCAATTTAATAATGAGATGGATGAAGTGGGATAAGTTGTATTTAATTGCCCCTAGCGTAGATGATCAACGATGCTATGAAGTGTTAAAGGATTTTAACGAGAATGCATTAGAAATTAAAGGTGAGAATACCATTGATTTTATAACTGATATTGACGAGGCGCCATCCGTGGATGACCTTGATGGGAGCATTAACAATTTAGTCGTATACGACGATGTGATGTTAGACAATCAAAAAAACCCAGCTAGAATATTTTCCCGGGGGCGTCACAAAAACACTGATGTGATATATGTCACTCAACGCTACACTCAGATTCCAAAAGTGATCAGAGATAACTGTAATATTCTTGCTGTGTTTAACGGCGTTGATACACATACGCTACGAAATATTTGGCAGACATGGTGTTCCGATATGGACTTCAATCAATTTAAAAATTTCTTTAGTCATGCTCAGTCAACCCCGCATGGATTTGTAACAATAAATTTACATGATCCTCGGACACGATATCGTATCGGACTCGATCAAATATTTGGTTGAAATCATTTATTATTTTTTGTTAACCACAAATGAAACATTTGCAGCAGCAGAGAGGGTGGATGCCAACGACGTTGGCGTATATAAGGAAATCTTATTTTATCGAATAGACGCCATTTTTTTTACTATTTGGCAGAAGCCTCAGATTTCCGAATCGACGCTCGGAAAGTTGTGAGGTTCACCCTCTCTGCTGCTACCTGTAAAATCTGATTATGTCACAGACAAAATAAAACCCGATAATCCAATAAAAAGTTATAAAGAGTACAGTGTACCTAGAGAGTTTTTTGGGTTGGGATACGAACATAGGGTGGGGGTGGACCATTGCAGGGGTATTATTTTGTTAACGAACCTAAAATTATTGAAAATTTCACAGCGATGAATAATGATTTTTCACTGTTATTAATATCTCTTGAATCTGGCACTCTCACTCGAGATGAATTTATCAGCGTTGTAGAAACATGTAACAAAATCATCGACGATATGGAAAAATTTAATTTACAAATTATTCGAGTTATACTCGATGATAAATCTTCCACATCGAGAATAACATTTGCAAAAAAATATAATATCCGCATTGAAGATATATCAACATTTAAACTACCCGGTTATAAAGTACCGGATTTAAAGAAACAACTTAACGACACCATCGATATTGGTTTTAAAATAATCTATGACGCATGGAAAAGAAATCTAGTGGAAGATTTATTAATCCTGACTCACAATAATGACCTAGATAGTGGTGGTAGGCATATCGCGCCACACAATGTAAATATTTCATCGGTGATTGCACTCAATTTAGTATGTGATGCTATCGAAGGAAGCTATCAAATAAATCTCGAGCAATCAAATCAAGCCCAGCAGGGATATATTCTGTATTCATTTGCACCAACAGCGCCTCCAGGATTTTTAAGTGTTGAGAATCCAATTAATCCAGTCTATATGCGATGTTATAATAATTCGCTAACGAGAATTAATTTCAGACTCATTGACCAGTCAAATAATTTGATTGATCTGCAGGATGAGGTGTTAGCGATTAGTCTATTTGTAAAGTCCTAGGACTTGATCAAATATTCGGTTGAAATCATAAATGATTTTTGTTAACCCATAGCAGCAGAGGGGGTCAATGACAATATCGTTGTGACCCCGATGATTGAAAAATCGCTAAGTCTCCGTTTGTTAAACGGGGACTTATTTTTTTTTTGTGGTTAAAATATGAGATTCGCAGGAGGGCTCTTTTTTCCGTTTTGAGGCTTCAATCAATTTTGTCGGAAAAAGTTGTAGGCTTTCTTCCCTCTGCTGCTTGGAGATATCCAGATAGCAAAGAAGTTGTGACAAGTCAAGTGACGTACCTGAAATTAGTAAGGGATTTGGTGCAAAGTATGCTACTGGAAGAAGTAAAAAGTTAAGAGGTTCCATTACACCAAAATATGTAAGATTGGGAAACTTTAAAGAGACACTTGACAATGTGATCCACGTCCAGTGCTTTTTAGAAAAGATATTCAATTTCAAAGAGTGGTCATTTGTAAAGTGGGGGCTAGACCAACTAAAGAAAGCCGATGCCACGATGGGAAATGTACTGGCAGGTGTAAAAAGAAAACTAATGATACCTGGTATAAAGAAAGAAAGGAACAAGAAAACAGAAAGAGGAATTTGAATGACTGAACAACAACTGGATAAAGGTTCAGGAAACGATTAGAGCAATGGGACTGGATTCCAGAGGATGAAAAGAAGAAGAGGTAGAATAAAGGACTCACTGGAAAGGTCATAAGCTAGTGGAAGAATTGGATTTTTTTTTTTTTAAAAGTACCCAAATGCCGTTTTCTGGGCCACCCATGGGTCTTGAAAAGATTTGTCTTCTTTGCTCAACAGACACAATAATATAAAAAGTTTGTCCCTGTATATTATTTTATGTTGTACTTTGTATATGTTCTTTCACTATGTATATATCTACTCCCCACTGAAGTCAACCCGTGCATTCCTGTTCAAACCATTGTTGCAACTTTGTTATTAATCTTCAGTACCGTGACGTCGCCTCACTGCTTCCATTCTTATTGTCCTTATACAAAACCTAACCTATATTCCACTTTACCATGAACCTTCGAGCCAAACAGTTCCAGGGTGATTTTTAAAACCTTCACGCCTAACAGTACTGGGGTGGGTGGGCCTGTACTGTATTTTCCCATTGACGCCAAATAGCCTCACTATACTGAAGTGTAGGTAAATACGTCAATGTTGTTGGCTAGGATTATGCAGGTAGATAAACACTTCAGCATTTGTTTCCGCGTCATACTACCATGCGAGAAAATTCAGGCAGAGATCGCACATTAATTACTTCGAGGCGCAACAACACAATATTTCACTAACTGTTGTCTGAACAATTTAAAAATAGGTATTTTCTCTCTCTCTCTCTCTCTCTCTCTCTCTCTCTCTCTCTCTCTCTCTCTCTCTCTCTCTCTGAGTTCTCTTGTTTGGTTTTTAATTTATTTAGCCTCTTCATCCGCATTTCCTTCAAAGGTATTTGATAACTAGTTTAGACGCACGATAGTTACGTAAACAATGTCAGTTTGAAAGTTGTCGATGTTTGCTATGATAGTTGTTGATATTTTTTTATATTTATGTTTGCCTGTTTTGGGTAAATTATACCAAAATTGTCCTGTTTAAGTTTAATCAGGCACACATACAAATTATCCTGTTTAACTTTGACATATAATATTTCACTGTTTGTTTGAAAATAATGAAAGAAAATAAATGAGATAATAAACATGCATTGAACATAGGGTGATAGGATTGTTACTCGTACCTTTTTGTTAGTGAAACAGACAACTCTCTCTCTCTCTCTCTCTCTCTCTCTCTCTCTCTCTCTCTCTGAGTTATGTTGTTTGATTTTTTTTATTATTATGCCTCTTCACCCAGATTTGTTGTAAGGGAGTTTGAGTACTAGTTAGGACGGACGTCAAGATAGTTAAGTAAACATTGTCAGTTTAAAAGTTGTTTGCTAATATCGTTATTGATATTATTGGTTTGTTTTTGTGTGTTGATGTTTGCTATTATCGTCATTGATATTATTTGTTTGTTTTCTGTGTGTTGTTTGGGTAAATTATACGATGTGCATGTGCAGAGTCCGATTTGGAAATTCCTATTTTTTAGTAATTCCCCTGTGAGGGGTGGGGTATACCGCCTTTTTAAGAAAGCTTATTCATGAATTTTACAATACTGCCGATAAAACAGCACTTGTTTTTACTCTTGTTTCAGTAGCTTCTAACGGTGGATAAAGTGGTTAGAGCGTCCGTGTCGCAAGTTCGAACCCAGATCGAGTCATACCAACACTGTTTTTCTTCTTTTTTGGGTGGGGACAGATGTTTGGATTGGAGGGGGGGGGGTGGCAGGTGAGATTTTAGACATTGTAGACTGACATAATTTTATATTTTTAATCTGGCACACAAAAATAGTCCTGTTCAAGTTTAATCTGGCAAACACGAGAATTGTCTTGTTTAAGTTTAATCTGGCAGACACCTAAATTGTCTTGTTTAAGGAAGAAAATGAGATAATGAACATGTATCGAACAGAGGTTTCTCCCTTGTTCTCATAAACCAAAGTAGTAGCAATCTAATATTAATTTCATCTTGTCCGTCAATACGGCAATAATGGAATCTTCCTTGTATTTCTTTGCATCCTGCATACTACTACTACGAATGGGTTGTTTGTCGTCTTAATACTACTACTACTACTAATAATAATAATAATAAAAATAATAATAATAATAATAATAATAACAACAGTTATATAATAATAATAATGCAATGGTGTTACAAATAATACGGTGAAAAACTACAAGAAAACCAATAATAATAATAATAATAATAATAATAATAATAATAATAATAATAATAATAATAATAATAAGGTAATTTTAATAATAATAAT